>VXBU01013514.1:944028-1202067 GCA_013400315.1 Bombycilla garrulus
GCCCGCCGAGCGGCTGCGGAGCCGGCGGCTGCGCCCGGCCGTGCACGGGCAGCGCTCCCGGGCGCGCTGCGGGCTGCGCCGAGCCCGGACCCGGGGAGATGTTCGGGTGCCCGTGTCGTGCTGGTAACGCTGTGTGCGTACACCTGGAAACTTCGTAAGTTAGGTGATTTATTGAAGGGTGCTCTGTAGCTGTGTGTTTTGTGCCCTTCTCGCTTTGAAATTCTTGGAAGGAATCCAGGAATCGCAGTTTGCTTTGCAGTGAAATGATCGTCTTCTGGCGCGAGTTAAGTAACAACTGTCTGGAGAGTGATCTTGTCTGGCATGTGATGTTCGGATCGTAAATCAAGGATAATACCGGTTTTGAACATCTATAGAGTCTATTTGTGGTTCAGGCATCGCAGCAGTCAGTATGGTTATTCATTTTCTGAAGTACTTGATTTAATTTTGGTTCCTCTTAGTCACTATCAGTCGTGTTTTCCTATCCTTTAGTATCAGTAATAGTGTTGAGTCTCAGTTTATAAACCTTCCGTCTACTCAGTTCTTCTGGCTGGATTATACCCAGGGTATTGCAGTGAAAAAAAAAAGAAAAGGGCTGAGGTGATGCTGCAAAAGAAAAGTTCATATTTTGCTGGCTTTCTGGATTTTACATGTAGTCATAAGTCTTGAGTACTGCTGAAGAACACATGTGTGTCAGATATTGCTGCTAATAGCTGCAAGGGAGATAATGTAGAGGTTGAGTGGCCAAAAATACAGTAACAAGTTATAGATAACTTTCATTGAATTTTCTTATTTTTTTATATGCCTTATACAAGGGAAAAACTAAGGGAAGAATAGTTAATGGAGAAAAAGAAATACTGTTAAATGCAGAAGAAATTATTGTGACTATGGCTTTTATCACTATTTTTAAAAACAAAACTCATTAGACTTCACACTGTTTTTCTTTTTAATGGAGATTTTATCTTTTTGTGATAAAATTTGTTTTTTAATGTACTGTCTCTTTGTTCTAAGGTTTGTGTTTGGCATTCAGGGTCTGTATCGAACAGCATATACCTTAGGTTCTGTGCGACCTTTCTGGGATGGAGAAACTGTTGCATGACACTGGCCCTCATAAATTAGGAACACCTATTGCTGTTGGTTGAAAACAGCACCATTTTTTTTTGTTGTTGTATATTTATACCTTCTGTGCCAACACTTTTTCTTAGTTTCAGTAGCTTACAATATCATTTTTGTTATGGTATTCAGAATGGGTTGCTGGCAAACTGTAAGAGCTTCAGAAAAAGGCATTTTTTCCTAGTGTGCCTATTGAGTGGGTGTGCATCATGTTATTAAATACACAGAAGTATGAATAGCACTTCTTTTATGGAAGGTGAGACAGAGGTTCTCTCATACAGAGACTGTACCTTTCCTACTTGCATTGCTTGCTTTTCTATTTAAAGGAATTTGCAAGTATTCTTTCCCATAAAGTCAGTGAGTTCCAGGGTTTGTTTTGAATATAATGAGGTTTGAAGAGGACTTTGCTGGATATTTATTCTTGTGGGGGCTCTCAGGACTTACATTACTTACAACCCTCTGGTAGGTACTGTGGGCACCAGGTGCATTTTATCAGTTAGGTTTTGCCATTCCCAGTGATGGGGAATGCTTCTTCTGAAGCATTCCAGGTCCTACTGCCCTGTAATAGGACTACTGCATGGCAGCAGATTTTGACACCACTGGACGTTTGGCCCAAAGCTTTGATGGTCATTCAGAGGAATTTCTGAAGGCAAGGGGTGGGATGACATCAGGGTGCAGCAAATTAATAGTACAGCCTGCTCAGAAACCTGAATATATGGTTCAGGTTAATCCTAGGGGAACTATTTCATAATTCATCCCTGAAAAAAATACAGCTCCAAAATACGTAAGTTAATTCAGCTTAATCTTTTTAGATGGTGGAAACAAGGATATAGAATAGAAGGGAGTGCATAGCAAGGTGGAATCACAAAGCTCTTGGGGTAATCATCCATTAGTGCAAGATGCAGGACCTGCATCGAGGCAAGGATATTTACTTGGTAACTGCTGCATGTGTCTGAACATACCAAGAATGGGAGAGAAAATGTGGGTGTAGGAAGCGGAAAGTCTTGACTAATGCTGCCAGACTGTCACGAGAACAGCATGACTTCCCTGGATTCTTGTTCAGTCCGTGCTCTTCCTGCCCAGCTCTGTTCCTCAGGTATGCTGATAGGCCAGATTGTAATAAACCAGATCAAATGCCAGTGGCAGAGGTAACCAGAGAATGAAATAAATAGCAGTGACGTGATCTGGAGAGCTGCTAGGAGGCAGACTTTTAACTGATGTATTGGAGACAGAGCAGAGACAAGATTTTGTTTCCAGCCTCCTATGCCACATCAATTGTTGTTTAATTTTTAAAATGCTGTCTGTAGTATGTGTTTTGCTTTTGGGGACTGTGGATTCAATGTGTTTGTAAGTCCTTGGAAGGAGGATGATGTTTGCTTCTGAACACTTTGGCGGAGGGGTGATTTGAAGCAGTAGTGTTCTTGAACTGCAGCACGTTGGTGGAGCAATAGTGAACTCTTTGACCTCCTCAGGACACTGCAGGCTTCCCAGGCATCACCTTCCTGAGACAAAAAAATGATCCCTTCTAAATTGAGTTACTTGTCTGTATGCACAGATATATATGCACAGATATAATAGAAATGTTCCTTGCCACTTCAGGGTATTTCTTATCCTGTACTGTCTGCTGCTGGAGCATTGCGCAGGTGTCTGGTCAGAGCCTGCTCCCACGCAGATCTGAGTGTCCAGCAAAACTACAAGATTGGGCTGGTTTCACAGAGGTTTGAAACACATTTGATATCCAAAGAAGTCAGAATAAATTCTGTAAATGCTGCTGCTTAAATCTGGGGACTAGCTTGAAAAATGCATGGGTAACTAGCTCACTACCTGCTTTGAATTGAGCTCATGTTTACTGCTATTTTGAAAGAGCTGTTTCATGTATGGTGGGGGAAAAAAAAGTCTGTGTCCAACTTGAGTATGTTTTTAATCTGTTTAGCATAACAGACTGAAACATCTCCAGTATGTGTTTATTTTTAATATTTTTATTTTTAAAATATTGCTTATTTTGTGTTTATATCTCCGAATATTTTTGCTCCTAGTTTCTTTCATGTAGTTAATGTGAACTTGTAGCAGGTAAGGTAAAGAATTTCTTAAGTTCCTGTAATTTAGTCAAAATTCATAGTCATTGATAGTAAAGCTATTGCTTTGTGAATGCTTTGCCCCTGTTAAAGGATGCTTACAAAACATGAAGACTGGAGGTTTTGCAGGTGTGTTTTTTAATACCCCTCTCCTCTAAGAATGACCAAAGTGCAGCTGTGCCCTCAGTGCCTGTTTTAAATAAAAGTGTCTAAATCCCGTGGGAATGTGACAGTGGGTTTAGGGAAATGGTCCCAACTTGTGGCCAGGAGCGAACACTTAGTGACAAGTGGGTTCTCAGCACAGCTCTTTCACACCCTTCAGAGGCTGTGCATCTTCTCCCCCTGCAGTGCTTGAGATGCTGAGAATTGTAGTTACTCTCTTCCCGTGTGTTTGTTCTGAAATACTGTTCATGGGTTTCTTAAATCGGATCACTACTTTGTGCAGCTGGATTGGCAGATACATCTTCAAGGGGTTTTTGCTGCCTGTTAATGTGTGTCTGCAGTGGTGCTCTGTGATCAGAAATCGCATTTAGGGATAAGTGGAATGGCAGGTACTTGGAGAAGGCTTATTTCTATGTGCATAGGCCTTTTTCTGATCTTTGTTAAGGATCTTTTTTGCTATATTTCTATGAAAGCAAGCCACAGCTAGTAATAATTGTGGCTACTAATAGTTGTTAAAGGACTTGGAACAGCAGATCGGTATGCTAATAAAAAAAGGGTGAATAAGAAAGTAAAAGGGTGTCTTGGAACAAGCAAGTAAGATGAAGAGAGTATGCCTAGCGAATCTAGAGCAATCATCTAGAGTAGAAAAGTGAGAGCCACTGGTAAAACTCAAAAATAGCCAAATAACCTCTAGGAGCTTCTGTATCACTTTGCACAAGGAGACGTGTTCAGAGAAAAAAAAAAGTCTTTGGTGAATGCTGAATATCAAAAACTTCACAAAGAATAATTTTTCTCAGCAGCCTTGCCAGGGTTGCTTAGTGGCAGAGCTGACTCCAAAGAGTAAAAGATGGGAAATAATAGGAAATAGCTGATTTGGGTTTTTGATGAGAGGAGAAGAAACATGTTGCAGGATTTTTTTGTAGAAAAAGCGATTTTACATATAAAGTTCATTAGAAGAATGGAAGGTAGTAAAAAAGTTAACTGTGCTTAACATTATGCAAAAAACATTTTTAAATTGGGTCAGTCGAATGAGATGCAGGAAGAGAATTATTTTGAGCAGCATTTAAATGGATGGAAATGGTCAGAAATTAAAAAGGACAAAGCTGCTGGAATTGCCGAACAACTATTTATACTAGTTTTGGGGGGTGAAAGAAAAAGCAAGGATGATTTTCCATTGACAGATCTTTTTTTAGCTATGATTTCCAAATATTAAAAGTGAAAGGTCTGCAGCTCACAAAAGACAATTAGCAAGTTTGTTCTTGGGAAAAATGTCTTGCAGTAAACAGTGAAAGAACAGGTAAATGCTATTTATAACCTATTTTTGTTTGACTTGTGCCATACGGTATTCAAAACATTTGGGCACAGCAGTTTGTGAACAAAATTTATTATTTAGTGTAATACTTATATTAGCAACTAATGACTTTCCAAGACAAAAGATTGAGAAGTTTTTCTAGAGAAAGCAGCTGTTATTGGGTTTTTGATAAGTCACTGTTTTAATGATCAGCTCTTTGATCTCACTTATCTATGTAATTAATCCTGTTGCCCCTCTCTGATCAGAGGCTGCAGCTATTTAACTACATTAATCAGTGTTATTGATAACAATCCTGAGGAACGCAACTTATAAATCATCATGCATTATTCAGAGTTTTGCATATTGAATTGCTTCATTTTAGAAGCACCATCTAGTGGTTTGAACACAAGTGTGGGAGCTAATAACTCTTTGCTGATGTAAATCTTGCTAAATCAAGACAATTACCTGCAGTCATTTTGTTTCTTAGCCTTGGTTTACCTCTAGCTGAAAAAGGGAAGGAGGCTGCTATTGCACTTGTCTAAGAGAACTGCTTGTTTGTTTTTAATTACTTTGATGTGAAATGTATTTGTACCTTGTGAAATTATTTTTTTGATGTGGGTTGCTGTGAGCAGAATCATAATGTATCAGATCAAGGGTCCATCTAGCCTGGTGTGATGTCTGGTGGTTATTTCTTTCTCTGTCCTGTAATAGATACCTAGGCACAAAGAAGAGATGAGCAGAAACTGGTATTTCCTCTGGGCTCTTCTTAAAAATTTGATAGTCTGCAGCATCAGAGTTTGTTGAGCTATAGATTGTTCTCTTATAATTCAACAGCTCATGAAGTTGTTTCTTCTAAATTACTAATAATTTTCCAGTTTGTTTATATTTCTGGTCTCCTTTATGACTGCTGGCTTCTCAGTGCTTAAAGCTGAGTTTGATTCCAGCGAAGTAAATCTTTTTTTAGAAGCATTTTCAAATAGCCAGTGGTGTGACCTAATGTCCCCCTTGTCCTGCAGACTCATCTTCTGGTGTTTCTCTAGCAAAGCTGATTTGGATGTTTAGATTCTGTTGCTCTCCTCCCACAATGTGATGGTACTTAACAGAATTTAGAAAAAATTACTCTTTACAAATCACAAAGCATTCATCCTAGGTTATTTCAGAGGAATGACAAAAATCTCCTGCTAAGAATATCCTCAGCACTGGACCTCAGTAGAACATTTTCTGACTGAACTAACTGAAAAATAAACAGTGCAAATGCTGTTGATGTGCTTCATTTAACTGCTTTAATAGTTATGATGATCTACTTTTCTGGCAGTTATACTGACAACATTGACTTAAATTAATTCAGTAAAACTATTTTTAAATAATGATGTTAAAAATAAATTATTGAGGGCTCTGTATGTTTATTTGGCTCACATTTGAAGACTGACCTACCTTCATAGTGCATGTGAACGAGCAAGTTTCTCCAGCTTGGTTGTTTTACTGGAGGTAAATGCTAAATTTGAGTCTCTTACCTGTTCTCAGCTGAGTCTTTGTTTTCATCTTGAAAGGACACAATATTCCAACAATTTATTGTATCTCAAAAGGCAAGCTGGAATCACTGGTGTAATGGCCATGTGCCCCCTGTTTGCGTTCAGGAAGTGAACTGCTGCATTCCATGCTAGCTGAGGCTCTGGAATCCTATAAACTCCAGCTGTCCCTAGGTCAGCTAAAGCACAGCACTTAGCCTGGCTCTGGTGGACAGCTCAGTGTAATAGGATATGGTTTTCCTTTGAGGAAGTGCCAGCTGCCTGCTTCTTGAAAACAGGTGAGTGACAAAAGTTCTAATGCGTTTTCTAGAAGTCTAGATTTAGGATATAGCAAAAATGAGGTTCTTTGGGAGATAGAATGTTTGAACAACTTCAGTATAAAGCATTCCTGGCTCAGTCTACCTTGCTGGTGTGACTGTAAGGTCTTGCTCTTGTTTATTTATTTATTTATTTTGATTATGTGGGTCAAACTTACTACATCCTGTCTGTTCTACCGTGCAGCCTGTGGGGTTTTCCTGCTTGTCACTCCAGTAGTCAAAGTGGCTTTTTTGCATTACTAATCAGGCCTCTAGGCTGACAATTCCTCTTGACCTTTCTGGTCCCATAGATGGTGCTTCTTCCTCTGGTCCCTCTACACTCACCATCCTCTCCTCCCTTACTGTTACTGCTTTTGATACTGTTTAGGAGTAAGTTGCCCTGAAAAACTGATCAACAGGAGCTGAATTGTGCCCCCACTTTGCTCAGTCTTGGTAGGCCATAAGCTTGTTTTTCTTCTCTTGTAGCGTCTTTATTTGTACTTGATAGTCATTCAGAATGAATAATGTAAGAGTGGGCATCACATCAGTCCTGGGTACACCATTCTGGGTGAATAAATGAACAGGAAGCAAATAGGGAAAAAGAAACTGGAGGAAATAGGTGAAGAAGATGAGGTTGGAGGAGATTTGGCATAGAAATGTAAGAAAAATAATTTGAGAGAGTAAAGAGGAGGATGACTCTCCTACCCTTTCAAAATGCCTGCTCTTTATTTTGAAATGGAACACAGGTTAATTTAACTTGGGGTGATGTTTATGCTGGAATGTGTTAATTCCTGTCATCAAGTGGCACTTTGATCTCTGTGAATTATAGGTGGCTGAGGCTAAACTAACCGGATGCTCAGGGTGCTCTGCATTTCTGCTTTGCATTCTTCTAATTCTCACCTTGCTTTGTAGCCTTTTAATGTAGGAAACATTTCCTAGCATTCTGAAGTTCATCAGATGTTCAAAACCACGGTTTTTTCAGGGTATTGTTTCATGCCAAGAAAGGAGCTTAGCTTGAAAGAGGCCTTGAGTGCTTGTCTATAAATGGCTTTCAGATGTCTGTCTTCTAATAAACGTTTTACAAATGGTGTGGGCTCTCATAGTAATGTCTCTTTTTCTAATTCTTCTTTAAGCACCAATCTCCAGGCAGAAATTTTACCTTTCTGTCTTGGTCCAGTTGTTGAAGCTTGTGTTCTCTTAGCATACAAATGAGGACATACCAGCATTCTTCCTGTAAAGCTCTCCAAATCCTCTCAAAGCACTATCTGCTTTTTACTTTATTTTCAAGGTGCATATATAGTGAGTGACTATCTGTATTCTAAACATTTAATGTTTTTTTTCTAAGTATTTTTTGTAAAGCTGGACCAGTATATCTGGTCTAGTCAAAAATATCAGTCTTACAAAAATATCTTGATGGATTTGATGTCATTTTATTGTGCAAGATGTGTGGAAGCCCTTATACAATAAGGCAGAGTTAGAATGATGTAAGGAACAAGCAAAAATGCAAAGGGCTTTCAAATCTCATCTGGAACCCATGGTTGTATTTTAAGGAATCATGCAGGTCCTCAGGGAGGTGTAAGAGCTGAGGTGGGAATGGCAGCTGGGTTCCCTTGGTGGTGTGTGGTGGTCCTGTGGTTACATGAGGTCCTGTAAGGACATGTGGTGCCATGGGTGTTTATTGCAAGTGCACACACAGGCCGTGTTTGTGTGGCTGTAAAGATGCAGTAGTTTTGCAGTGATTTTTTTAAGCCTGTTTCTCTTTGATACGAATGTTCATGGTGGCAAGTTTGGCTGGATCTAAAGATTTGTTTTCAAGACCATAGGTAGCAGTGTGTTCTTTTGAGGCGTGATCTTCCTGTGCACTGCACAGCTATCTTAATTTTTTTTGTATGAAGTTGAGCGTAAGGAAGTTATGTCATGATCAGCAGGAAATAATTGGAAGAGGCCTTATGTTAAAAAGTGCTTATTGTGCACTGACAGGTGCTCACTGGTGTTAATTATTAATTTGGCTAATATTTTCTTTATATTGAAATGGTTGAGAACTGATGTGTTCATGTTGGAGAATCTGGTTTCATCTATTGTGGTGGTGTTCTGGAGTTATTTTATGGAAGGATATCTTTGGTATTTTTATGATGTTTTGATAATTCCTTTGTTAATGGTATTGTTGAAGCAGCTAAGTATATTTGAGAGAATATTATATCCACAGCAAGTATTCTCATTTTCAGAAAGACTAGTTTTTATGGCTGACTTTTTGTTTGCTTTGCTGTTATTTGGTAGGTTTTTTTAAATTTTTGTTGGGTTTTTTTTAGGCTATATCATACCCTTATGTCCAAAAGTTTTGTTTACTGCTTGCCATGTCTTCTGTTTCCCTAATATTAAAAATTTTTAATCGTGTTTTGTGCATAATTACAAACCTGTTAGAATTTTTTTTCCTTTTTGACTTCAGTCAGGATATTTGACAAATACTAGACCTGATAGTAGTGGTGACAGTGGGAAGACAGGGACTGAAGCAGAAAGGCAGTTGGCTTTTTTCTCTCCACTTCTCTCACTAGAAGAGACAAGGAAGCAAGGCTTCTTATTGGGCATTTAGGTATTTATTTTAGAGTCTGTGTTCTATTGGCAATTTAATTTTTTTGTCAAATTATTTTTAAAGTTATATTTTCTAAATTAATTGGCCACACTGTTTCCTTTGACAATTAGTTTTCAGGAAGCCTTAGTCTTATGTTGTGACTGTTTTTCAGTTTATTTCTTTTTCTGTTGAAATTTCAGAGTTACTATTTGGAAGTTTCATACTAGACAGTCCTGTGTATAATTGATACAATAAAGCGATAAGTTAATGTTAAAGTAACTCTTACTTCTGAATTTTGAATCATTTTTCAATAAGGAACTGGGATGAATTTTTTTTAAAAGATAATGGATCTTTAAAAAGACAAGCTTTTCAGTAGAAAAAATTAAATCCATGTTTTTCTCTGTATTAGAAATGTTCTGTTAATTTCTTGGTGTAATATATGTATATCTGTCTTCATGGATATATAATCTACTCTTCTGATGTTAACGGATCAGTGTTGGTGAATTGTTGCTGCCTCATTCTGTTTTCCTGTGTGAAACAAAGAGGTTGTCTATTGCATAATGTCATCTGACTTGTTCAGTGCATTTGATCAGCTTGATTAGATTTTTGATTAATTTAGAAAAAAATGCAGCTGGTAGAAATTCCTACTTCGTGAGAAATCGTACACTATGTAAGATTGTCAAAGAATAATTCAGGAGTAATCCTGAAGAGTTGATAGGTGACAACCTTTCTCCTGGAAACATTAGTTTTATTGTGGGAAAGATAAGCACAATTTTTGCTTAAGCCCAGAGTAGTTTGTTATCAGTCAGGTCAAGCAGTAAAATATTGTGAGGTTGGTTCCAGTTCTTTTTATAGTTATTTTGCTGTTTATATATATCCACATGTGCCCGCATGTTGTGTGTGATCCAGAACTTGTGTATCATCTGTGCATCTTACAAATACAAATACTCAGCTTCCCATCTCTGATACGGGGGTCTGAGGCATGAAGGTGAGAAGAGGTTATTTGGTGCCCTGAATATAGGTCAATAGCAAAACTAGCCAGAAAAGCTTAATTTGGGGCTTTCTCAACCATTTTATTCCTCATTTGCCACTTCTTTCTAGCCAATGCTTTTTATGAGATGATTTTTCCTTTTAGGTTATCCTGCAATATCGTTTTACAGCTGAAGCAATAGACCAGATTGTATGTACTTTGCTATTCAAAGATTGGAGTGCAACTTACTGTTGCCATATGTTTGGATTTAGTGTCCAGCCCTTACTTACAAATGAGAACATATGGGAGATAGGTAATGGTGATTTTCAACTGTTAATTAGTCATGGTTATAATGATGCCTCACTCATCCCTCCAGTTCTGTCTCTCATCTCCTCTTCATGGTAGTGTCTGTGGTGTACATGGACTTGCAAAACTTCTGAGGGGAGAAAAAAAAAAAAAGGTTTCCTTCCACAAAATTGCTTCTGTAATTTGGAGGGCGTGAGTCCTGAGCTGAGGTGGGGCCTTTTCCTTCCAGATTTTATATTTTGTTTGCTTTTTGTGAAATCAAGTTGGTGATGTAATGCTACATAGTAAAACAGGAATTAGATGCTAGATGCTGTACCTGTGATGTAAATAGGCTTTACAATGTTGGATAAAAATGTTATCAGTAATGACTCATCTTAACCTTTGAACCTGTTCATTGCAAACTCATGATAGAATGTGGATTTACTCGGTCACAGTCTGGTTACTTGAACTCTGTTACTACACACTGCTTATTACTCCCTTCTTTTACTGCTTATTAGGCAACTTTTCTATTGCAATGGCTGAAATATTTTCTCTAAATAAGATATGGTCAAATGTATTAGTGCAGTAGTGATTGCTTCAGAGCAGAGAGACGTACTTGCCTGTCTCTAGTGTCTGGGAGATTTGATCAATAATTTTTGTGCACGCCCCCTGTGAATTTTAAGTCAACCAGGACAGTAAAAAAATGCAGAAATGCTGCTGGTGCTCAGCTGGTTTTTCAGCTTGCAGCCCTGTGTTACCTCCCTGATGCTGGTGGAAATTGTGTAGCTGTGTCTTGCATTGGATCATCTTTCTAGCACAGGTGGAAACTTCCTTGCTTTGTTTATCTAGTTTTACAGGCTCAGTTACCAGCGTGACTGGGGAGAGGGAGAGCACGAGCTCCTCCTTTGGTGGCAGGATGGTCTCTAAATAATCGTGTACCAGCTATGGAGTTGCATCTTCAGTGTCTTTCGGGCTTGTGTCCTGTGTTCTACTCATAATATAAGTACTGTAAAATGAAACCCCGATCCAAATCGCACCAATTCTATTGCTCCTTGTTTTGTATGGAAGGTGTTAATTTCTGTAATGCAGAGGCCAGTCTGAAACCCAGGTGAAGTCATGTGGGACTGAGAGTTGCACTTCTGATTCAGTTCTTTAGTATAAAACAGGCTCACCTAAAGTTATTTTTAGGTGACGTTAAGGTGCAGACGTTGTATAAAATGTTAATGGAAGTACTCTTGCAGTGGCAGAGGCACAGATAGCATGTGCTGGAAGTAGCTGCTACTCTGCAGGAGTAGCGTGGCGAGGCAGTGAGCTATGCAGAGGGCAGGGTTTCCATTCTTGAACTGCGTGGTGCTTTGGGCTAGCTGTTCTTACCAAAAAGAGCTGGGAAGGCGTTTGGGAATGCTCTACTGTGAGTTTAGCGTATCTGTTCTCTGTTTCAAGTTCCATATATGAATTGTCAAACCTAAGACTTGTTAGTTTTGGGCTTGGAACCAGTAGAGTGAAAGATCACCTAATTACACTGTTTAAACATTTAAAAAAATTTAAAATGCTTTAAAAGTGTTTCTGCTTTAATTCATCAGCTGGCTCAGAATTAATATGTTGAAGTGGCAGTATTGTCAGATACTGTAGTATTTTGCACTGTGTGCTTACTCTAATGAGATTTAAAAAAAAACTAAGAAAGAGGGGAATACAAAGCCTTGTTAATTTTAACCAAAAGCAGGGATTTTTTTTGTCCTTTTCTTTTCCTTGCACTTTGTTTACTTGAAAGCTAGCAAATAAAACTTCTGCACAGCTAAATGAAAAAGTAAGATCTGGGATGCGCAGTTAGAGGTACTCTTACTTTGTGGGTTGCTGCCCCCACCTCTCCAGTAAGGCAAGCAGTACCTGCACAAGTCACTGCATTCTGCACTGAGTGGCACTGCACTACTTTAAAGTGGCATTGAGTGGTGACAAAAAGAGCTGAAAGTTTTGCTGTTCTTGAGGAGCAGCTCTTAAAGCACCACAAGCTGCTTCTAGGGAGGTTGTTAGTTTAAGCAACTTAAAAGCAATATGGAGGATGATATTGCGTAATGTGTTTCCATATTTACGTGCCTGCTTTGCCCAGTCCTCAGTCCATTAGGTCCATGTGAAGCAATTAGGTGCAGGGAAAAGGCAGTGTGATGGAGAAGGGCTGCATTCCTAATGTTATTTCCACTGATAAAACCTTGTGTTGGTGGTGAGGAGGAGAATTTCTTTTGTGATTCATATCATTTTTTCTTTCTGGATAAAACAATGTGTTGAGTCTATTCTTAACCAGCCTTCAGAATTATTTCCGAATCCTAATTGTTTCAGTGAGGGATTTACTAAGGAATATGGGGATTGAATAGAAACTGTCTGTTAAGTGGTGTTGGAGCACCCTCTGCAGCCTCATAATAATATTTAAATGAGCTTTGTACATTTGTGGTGATAGATTAATGGAATGAATATTCAAAAACAAAAATTAAGTATCCAGGTGCTTTATGCTGCTCTCTAGGCCCATAAAGTACAATAGTAAATCCATAGGGAAAATAATTAATTAGCATGTTGCAGACCCTTTTATCCTACTGCACCTCTCCTGAAAAGAAAACTCTCAGTATTTCCTGTAGGTTCACTGAAGTTCAGACTGGAAAGTAAAGAATAGCATGTCCAGTGGGAATGGTGTGAGAATTAGATCTGTGGGACAGGCAAGTTACAATGCTGTTTAACAAATTGAGGAGAAAAGCTTAAGTATTCCCTTTTGAACTGTCAGTTTACTGCCTTGTGATCTCATGTTTCCAGGATTTGGTGACCTTTGAGTCACATCACAGCTCCGTGTTCAGCAGCAGGCTAATTGCTGGTGTCATGCTGGGATATTGGTTCAGGTCAGGTTGGGAAAGCATGTGACTGAACGTATTTCCAATGCTGTGGCCTTTTTGCAAGTGTTTGGGTTTCTTCTAATTTGCTGTTGAGCAGCCTGACCCTCCTTAGTTTGAGCTGCAGTAGATTGCACAAGAGTGTAGAAAGGCATGGGAGACTACACAGCTCAACCATGAATGTGTGAGTTGTTTTCGTGGGTGAGGGCTCTTCTTAATGTACAACAGTAATTTAATTTTTGTCAATAATTTCTTTCTAAATCGATCACAGTGTTTATACCAGGATCATGTCAAGCCTTCTTTGTGTTCCTTCACTATGTTTAAAGGATTCGTACAGGATATTGTAATGTAATAACTAATGAAGCATATAGGAATTCTTTGTGAAGAATTACCTGGCTTTGGGTGATACTATTAGAGTTTTTTGTCAGTGACAGATGACTTGTAGCTATGATAAGCACAGAACTGGGCAGAGGGTGAGGTTGGAAGGGACCTGTTGAAATTGTCTAGTCCATGCCCCTTGGCTTCTCAGGATCATGTCTGGTCAGGTTTCAGATGCCTCTAAAGATGGAGACTCCCCAACCTCTCTAAGTAACCTGTGGCAACGCTCAGTCACCTTTAGAATAAAAACAAGTTTCCTGGTATTCAGATGAAATTTGTCATATTTCAGTTTGTATCTACTGCCTCTCTTGCTCTCACTAGGCATCACCACAAGTCTGTATGAGTATTCTTTCCACCTTCCCATCAGATATTTACATACATTGATAAGATCCACTCTGAGCTTTCTTCAGGCTGAACTACTACTTCTGTCCTAGCATGACAGATGTTTCTAGGCCAGAATCATCAGCCTTAGATAAACTATGTCCAGTGTCCATGCTGTTCCTTTTCTAGGAGGTCCAGAGTGGGACCCAGCTGTCCAGATGCCTCCCTAGTCCTGACAGGAACGGCAGGCTTGCCTCCCTCTCCGTGCTGGCAGTGCTCAGCATGCCTGTGGTGCAAGGGCATGTTGCTGACCTGTTCTTCAAATTTGGCAAAAATGGTTTTCACCATCTCTTTGGACAACCTATTGCTCTGCCCTTCATAACTAGTTCCCTTCCAGCTCCCAGTGCCAATCTAAAGCAGCCTGAGAGCACTGTGACCATTTCTGGCCTCTTTCCCACTGCTCCTCCGGCTTTGGCTGTGGCATTTTTTGGAGCCCTTGTGAGCTGACTCAGCCTAGGAGAAGGCAGTTTGGACATTTCTAAGGAGAGCTGAGCTCTTTCCCACTCTTCTTTCTGCCCCTTGGATAGCTTTCCCCCCCACATTTGCTGATTAAATGAATTTGACTGTGAAAGGCCAAGTGAGCTGTGGTCATCCAAGAACTGAGTGGTAGCCAGCCAGGTATGCAGGGGTGGAGAATTGAGACAAGTGGGATTACTCTTGGCAGCAGCAGCTCGGTGGAGTTCATCAGTGAAATTGAATCTTGTGTAATATTGGGGAAATGAACGTTTCCATGCCTATGGATTCATGAACTTCTTGCAAAGCGCAGTTAAAAACCTCACATTCTTCCATATTGAATGAGTTTGCCTTAGGTCAAAAGCAGAACATGAACAAAGATCTGAGAGAGAACCTAAATATGCATGATGTGACTAAAGCTGTTGAATGAGGCAGTGAAGTTAATATATTTTCTGGTAATTTTTTTAAAATTCAGAAAATAAAAGGCTGATTGGTTTTTGTTTTTCCCAGTCCTTTTTTTGAGGAAGGACAGGTTTTGACAGTTAACTTTTCATGTTCAATGGTTGATACTTATTTTTTGGACCATACACCTTGAAAAAGTGTTTATTCAGTTTCATTCTTAGTCTTTTTGGCAGGTTTATGTGTGGGTCCATGGTGTGGGTGTGGTTTTTTTTTTGTTTTTTNTTTAAGTGGGGAAAATTCATCTGGGAAAGTAACTTTTTTACACAGAAGCTTTGACTCTGGGTACTTGGAGTATGGCTGCATTTGCTGATTTAGGTTTTGGTCTGCTTTGTCTTCTAAAATATCATTTTGAGGCATCCTGAAAGGTTTCCTTTTCATGAGAGGCTGAGTAGGCTTTAGGCTATTTTTAGAGAAGTCTGTAAAGAAGGTTTTCTCTGAAGAGACAGTTATGGCTTCCTCTCTATAATGAAGGTAACTGAAATCCAGAGCTGAACTGTTTATTCTTATATGTTATTGTGATAGAAGTTTCCAGAAGGTACCTGTGAGTTGATGAAAGAATGAAGAATTGAGTAATTTTGCAGGTGGTCCCTTAGGGATATTGGCAGGTGAGGAGAGCCTGGGCCAGGGCTGCAGCTGCCTCTGCCAGTCTCCTGTTGAACATCTGTGTGCTGCTGTCACAGAGCACACCTTGAACAGTCTCATTTTCCAAAACCATAAAGCTTTAAAATACAGCTACATTGACTTCTTCTGTCTTCTCCATTTGCACACACTGAGAGTATCTGCAGTTTTGTAGGCTTACAAGAGTTGCAGAGAGGGAGGAGCACTGCCTCCGTGTTCTGAGGGAAGAGGTATTGCCGAGCTATTCAAAGGCTAACTTTAGCCTCGTGAGGCTTGTCTGTTTCCCACATCGAGGAAGTGAAAGACACTCTGCAGAAGACAGTCTGGAGCATCTGTAGCTGGTTTTTAGTGTGACTTTTCTCCTAGAAGATCTTGTCTCTTATTCTTTCTGCTGACTGCTAAGCGTGGCAAGTCCTATTCCTGCAAGTATTGCTTCTGTGGATGCTGCTCTTGGAATTCCTGGAGGGAGCTGGCAAATCTGCTTTCAGCAGTTGAAGTATGAAGTTTCTTTGGAAGGGGCACTTCTGTGTTTTGCACAAAAAAAAACCAAACAAAAAAACCACAAAAAAACCCCAAACCAACAAAACCCCAAAACAAAAAAAAACCCTGCACAACAAAATAAAAATGTATTTTTAGCAATATCTGAGAATGGAAATGTCATAGCTATCAGTTAAGAGTTTGTATAGGTTACATTGGATTCCTCCAGTTTGTGACCTTTCCTAAAGTCCCATTCTTCTGTAAGAAAAAACTTAAGTAAGCCTGACACTAGAGAATGTTCACAATAATGACCATGTTGTTTTAGTCTGTTTTTCTCTTCTGACTTTGTCCTTTTATCTCATGAGAACGCCGTCAGGTATCCTGAATTGTTTTAAAGGTAGAGTGGCTTCCAAGAGTGAAAAGAAAGGATTTGTTAGAAGAGCTTTTTAGTGAGATTCACCAAAACTTGGTTTGAGTGATTTCATACAGCTTTTGTAAATAGAATTCTTGTTGGTGCCAGAATGCTCTTAATGGCAGCAGCTGCCTCAAGGTAAAATCCAATTACTGGTTCAGGAAATTCACACTGTAGCTGATTTTTATTTTATTTTTTTTTTAGGGAATAGAAAATACTGCATCGACTTTAAGGTGAGGTTTTAGTTTAGTTTGGATGGCTGAAAGAAAATAACTTTACTGGATTACAATATTCTATTTTAATATTGCATTTTAAAATGCTATATTTTATACTTTTAATGATGCTTAACTGCACAATTAAATGCCAAATTATATTCTCCTAGTAGGTATAATTTTCCTGTTCATTTTACCATGTCTGCAGAGAAAATTTGAGAAAGGATCATTATCTTTGTTTGCTGTCTTTATGCATTTTTTTCCCACACCTCAACTACAGAATCACAGAATGGCTGAGGTCGAAAGGGATCTCTGGAGTTCAGCTGGTCCAAACCCCCTGTTCAAACAGGCACATCTAGAGCCAGGATCATCTCCAGATGGCTTTTGAGTATCTCAAAGATGGAGATTCCACTGTGTCTCNAGGTCAAAAGGGATCTCTGGAGTTCAGCTGGTCCAAACCCCCTGTTCAAACAGGCACATCTAGAGCCAGGCTCATCTCCAGATGGCTTTTGAGTATCTCAAAGATGGAGATTCCACTGTGTCTCTGGGAAAGCTGGGCCAGTGTCAGTCCACCCTCACAGTAAAAAAGTGTGTCCAGATGTTCAGAGGGAGCCTCCTGTGTTTCAGTTTGTGCCCATTGTCTCTGGTCCTGGCACTGGGAGCCTCTGGAAAAGCCTGTCTTCATTGTTTATGCCCCGTCTCTTCACATATTTACAGATGTTGGTGAGGCCTTGTTCTCTTCTTCAGGATTAACAGTCCCAGCTCTCTGACTACTCTCATAGGAGTGGTGCTCCAAACCCTTCATCATCTTAAATTAAAAATGTTTGTGACAGATTTGTCTTAATACCAGAACTAACCAAAATAGCTTTTCTGAGAAAGATAGTTAGGGTTGTCAGACCACATTTATTATGCTCTTGTTTGTCATCCCCCAGCAGAGGAAGGGGGATTGCTGTAGTAGGGTTTATATTATAGCATGACTATTGAGTTGCTATGGGTTAAAGGAGTTACCAGGATTTTTGTTGGGCATTTCTTGGGGTTTCTTGTGCTCAATATCTTGATTTCCATTGCCTGTGGTGGTTTGGCTAAAGGTAGCAAAGTTGTGTTGCACCAACTCTTTTGATCATTGTAAGGTAGGTGAATGCCACATAAAAAACACTCTTAGAAATGTCCAGGTCAAGAGTCTTGTACAGTGTAGATCTTTTCCTAAAAACAGCGACCTGAAACTGTATTGATTTCAGTATTTTATGGTACTTTGCATTCATGTATTTAATATGTAAAATTTGAGGGTAAAATAACCACCCTGGGGAATAATTCAGGTTATGCAAAAATCCTGGATTAGCCCCTCTTGCATCCCACTGTCTCAGTCTTTTGGACATCAACATGTTTAGAGTTTTAACTGATGTTTCTAGCAGCTATTTCTAAAGAATTGTTAAATTTGAGTAAAATATCTTGTGAGAATGGGACACTAAAATTGAGTTACAGCTTGAAGTAACAATATGGTAAAGCAGAGCCCTCATTTTGTCATCTGAAAGATGCAGAAGTTTGCCTCTTAGATAGGAATTAGCCTGATTATAGAGTAATCATCCTAAATTTGAATATCTATGGGTGCTGCTTACTTCTGCTTTTCCCTTTAACAAATTTAGTGTAAATGTGATTCTGTTTACGCTTAGGAATGTCTTTTCTCTACCTTGTTCATGAGTTTAATTTTCTACTGATCTGCTTTAAAGTGATCAGATCAGCCCTTCTTAATGAATTCAGTTTCTTGGGAGTCATGGCCTGTTCTTTTCTTTCAGCAAGACTAGATTTGCCCTAATTTAGCACTAGATTAATATTGTGCTGAACAATTGAAAAAATGTGTATTTATTTAGTGTGATATCCTGGTCCTCTTCAAAATCAAAGAGGGCTCTTGTCATTCACTTCATTTGAAGGTAAAATTTTGTACCCAACTTTTGGAAGGTACTTGGGCCAGGACTTTGAGGCTAGGCCTCCCTAGTTAATGTTTTATTTGTTAAAAAAATAAAATAAACAATTGTGTCATCTATCTGCCCTTCAACCGAGCTTTTGGTAGCTTTTTCTGTCCCTATGGCAGCTCTTAGAAGATTTGGTGCAGCCCATTAAGTATTTTGCAATTTATCAATTTCCTAGCATCAGGTAAAGTTGCTATGATGTGCAGAAACTGCTTCTTCCGACCATGGCAATGAAATCAAACAGTTTCAGTTATTCTCAAAGGTGTTTTCTAATAATTGCACATGTAAATCCCCTTAGGTAATTAGTAATTATAAGTTAGATTCAGTAATTAATTCATAAAATCACTTAGTACAAAAACTGAATGCACATTATAAGTGGAAGTGACTGTGTGTTGACAACTGAACGTGAAATATGTCTGAGCTAGTTCAGCAAGTAACAATACTTTTAATCAAATATTCCTGTTTTCTTACTATCTGTACCGTGCAGTTTGAGCTGAAAAGCACTGTTGCCCATCACCAATTGTCTGAATAAATTTCACTATAAAGAAACTCTCATAACTTGTAAAACTGAAACATTTGAATGTCTAACAATGGTTTGGTTACATAATATGCATGTTCTGTTTGTTGACATATAAATTGCAAAAATGCTTTCTAGTTGCGACATGTGAGCTTTAACATGGAATTTTACTTGTTAGTTTTATTGAAAGTAATTATACTTCTTCAAACATGCACCCATGCAAAGAAACTGGGTAGCTTTAAGAAACAGCTGAAAATGTAATCTTGAATCGCTTTTTTTCAGCCTTACAATTTCACATTTGAAGTGCAGATTTTAGTAGGCTTTAGGGATGTGTTTTAAAACTAGTATAAAGTAGCAGGTAGAAAGATACCTGAATGTCTCATTTGTATTTTAATAGCAGAAGTCTCTTATTAGGCATTATAAATTAACACAGTTGTTTTAAAACAATAAATTAGAGAAAATCAGTCAGATATGTTGGGGGGTATTGGTTTTTTTTGTTGGTAATGTTATATTTGAAGTGTTTGCAGCAACTGGGTAAGTGAATCTTTGCTTGAAACTGTTTTTGCTTGTGGTTGGTAAATGTAGCAAAGATTGCAGGAATTGGGTACTGGTTTCTTCTGCTTCCTTTGAAGTTTTAACATGTTTGTTGTATTTCTTGGTGTACATTTTAATACTATTCATTTCCAGGTAAATGGATTATTATAGGTGAAACCTGAATACACAGCATGATCTAGCAAATTAATCTGTATACTGCATTGCTTAAACAGTGTACCATAGAACTGGATAACTTAAAGTTTGTAAATGTCTAGGCTTCCCATGAAACTGATTTCTCCTAGTTTCTCCTGGAATTCTTCATTCTCTTAAATGCTTAGTTGAGCAGCAGATGGAGATAAAGAGTACTCATAAATAGTGTCTTTTTTTTTCTAGTTTCTTTTTCTGTCTGTTTCAATAAGCAGCACGTATTTTTATAGCTGGTTATATATATATAGCTTTGATACATGGGCGGTGTTAAAGGCCACCTGTTGATAAGGTCAGTCTATGGCAAATGTATATCTGTGCTGCTTTCTCATCTTGGCTGACGACTTTTCTAATTAAATTAGAAAAACCAAAACATCATCACTCCACTGCCCTTAATCCTTCAGTTGCAATCCATTTTCTTCCTCACTGTTTTTCTTTGAAGAAATAAATTTGAAGTTTGTTGATACCTCCTGAGTCTTCAAACCAACATCTTCAAAGGTTTATTATAGATCTTATTCAGCTTCCAAACCCAAAAAAATTTGCTGCTAGAGGTAGATATGCAAGATGTCAAAGGACTGAAATTGCACCTTATTTTCTTATGTTTCAGGGACAGTATGCCTGGGAATTTTCAAGCTTGCAGACCCTGGAACTTGGAGCAAATGTAATGATAGATGATAATACAGTGGAGGTGATATGGTCACAGTGACTTTCATCATGTGAAGTACATGGAGTGTGCAAAACCTCCTTATACTTGATTCTGTCCACTGAATGACCATGTGTTTTGCAGGAAAAATCCCCCTCTTCTGTTGTTTAGACAGAACATCTACTGCTGAAATGTGCACTGTTCCGTGCTACTTACTGAATGGTCTGTATTTGCTGTTGGTACCTATGTGTGGGCAATCCACTTGAAAACTACCTGAAACAGTACGGCATTTCTGTGTAAAATGTGACTACTAGAATCACCACATAAGATTACACTAAGGTGTTTATGGGCTGGAAGGATTTGTAGCTTCTTTTTAAAGGTAGACTGTGTTCTTCAACATCAAGTCTTTTGTGCTCTTTTGTTTTCTTTAACGAAGAGCTAAAGCTGGTGTTGTGGCAGGGTTTAAAACTACTTTATTTTTCCACTGGTCCAGAAGCCAGAAGTTCTTGGACACTGGTGTTTGGTTTTATAACCGGTTTTGCTTGTTGTAGGCAAGTCACATAAAATCACTAACTGGTGTTTGGGGGTGATGACCAGGCACTTTGGAAGGTAGTTTCCTAAAACTTCAATCAGGATAGGTTGTTTGGACTTACCTTATAAAACCTCTGATCAACATAACCCCAGAAGTTATGGTCTCCCTTTCTAAAATAGGTACTTGTGAACAGGGGGAAATCCCGCCTCTGAGTGATACTGATATAAACATTTTTCATAGAATAGGTTTCAACAGAAAAAAGTAAGTGTGAGCTTTATTGAGATATGTGAGCACATGTTTCTTTTTCTTTATGCTTTTTGACGTTCTTTTTGGTATTCTGTCCTTTATGGACAGCACTAGTGCTAACTTGCAGCTGTCATCAGTGACACACTGCAATAATGTGACTGAATTAAACCCAAGCCCTGCAGGAGGACACAATCATTCATTTGCAATAACTATTACCTGCCATCTTCATGCTGTGAAGAGAATCTTTAGCTTTGTTTAGCAATGGCTTTAGGGCTTGGGTTGGGTTTGCATGGCACAGTTTTGGTAGCAGGGCTGCTGCAGGGGTGTCTTCTGTGAGAAGCTGCCAGAAACGTCCTTGCTATCTGGCAGGGCTAATGCCAGCTGGAACTTGGTGAGAATTTAAATAGACTCCTAACAAATTATAAATTAAATTAGTAGTACAGCATAGTTCTGCAGAGGGTTTTCTGATACGGTGCAGAACTTTTGCAGAAGAGTGGCAGTGGCAGAGTTTTTAATGTGGAATTTTTAATCCATAATATTCTATCTATCTGTAGTTTATTTTAATCAGAACTGAAGAAGCCATTTGTAGAAGTACCAGGTTCTGATGGGCTACAGAGCAAGGTCTGCCCCTTGCAGAGCTTGTCTCTGGTTCTTTAGCAGATCCTGTTACAGCTCTGTTAGTTAGCAGCCTCTCAGATTTCTGCTCGTGTCCCCAGGACCTTGAGTTCAGTGCTGTACATGACACTGGTCATTTCAGATGGGCAGAGGTGACATTGCTGCGCTGAGATGAGGAGTGCCTGTCTCACTGAGTGCAGTCTAGAGCTGGGTCACATCATCCCAGCCAGCTGCTCCTTGCTTTACCTGTGTCCCACTGAAGGAAGCTGAACTCTTGTGTCAGCAGTTCCAGTTGAGCTTGTTCTGTTGCCTAATGTTCACGTGATTGTTTGGGATAGCAGCATGAGTTGGGCTTTCTGCTCTGTGGAAAGCTATTGGAGTTTTTTTTCAGACATACTAAGAATTTCTGTTCCTAAGGCAATTTGGGGTCCTAAGTTATTCATGTCTCTTTAACCATCTTGTAGTTTTCTCTTTCCTGCACCTCGCGTGTCTCTAGTGACGTTGTGATTGCACTGTGCTGGAACTGATGTTGGAGAGCAAAAAGAGGAGGGGTGAGGGTTGAGAGAGAAACCAAGCAAAGAAAGAGTGAGCAAGAATGTTCCTTAACCTGTTACTGATTTTGAAATTATGAATTTGCATTAGAGAAGCATGTTAAGTATCTCAGCTAGCTTTCACCTGTACTCTAGTTATAGTAAGAGATTATAATGTGTGCTTAAGCCTGAGTTAAAACAAGCAAACAAAACATGAAAAACCCAACTAAAACCCTATCCAGTGGCTAGAAAGGTGGGGATTTCCTTGGAAAATTTGGTGCAGTCTGCAAGTTTTTGGATACCAACATTTGCTGCAATTCACAGCAAATTTTGTATATATTCATAGCTTGTTATTTTTGATGGAATTACTTTTGCAGAATTGATGGTGTGCTTTATTCACCAAGTGTTAATACTGTCAGAGCCCATCTCCGATGGGTTAGTTCTTGCTGTTCTGGTTAAATTGCAATAGAAACTTGGGTGTGAAAAACTATTATTTGACCAAAAGCCACATTTCCACTTGTAAATTACAAATATAATTATTGACAATAGTTTGCAATGCTTTATTTCATCACAAAACATTGCATTCTTGGAAAAGCAGTCTTTTCCATAGCCTACATTTTCAAATGGCATTCATGATGGCCTTACCAGAAATCATGTGAAAACAACTGGGAAATATAATTGCTTCCTCTTCAAAACAGATTAAGCAGAAACAAGAATAAAGCTGGATTTACAGTGTAAAACACCATCAGTATTTATCTGAGATGATCGAAGGTACATTGATAATATTTTTAGCTTTTGGTTCAGTGATAGAAGGCAAGACCTTTCTAGACTGGGATCCTGGGAACCATGAGATGAGTAGTGACCTTCTGCCATTTGGACATATTCTTCTTAAAGAAGGAAAAAGATGCAAATGTGGTAGAACATCTTCTTGATGGAATGGTTGTACTGCTGTGAATACTTCTGAAATGATTCCTGGTGGTGAATAAATTCAGATAGTTGTAAGCACCTCACCTAGTGCTGCTTCTCTGTTCTGGGTCATTGCTTGTGGAGATATTCGTTGTGGATACTGGCCCCTCTCATGGCAAGAGGCAACAAAAAGAGTTCCCTAGGAAATTCCATTTTTTTTGGTTGAGATTTACTTCCAGTGGAGCAGTATCTCATGCTGCATCCCCCAGTTCTGAGGATTTGGGATGATCCCTGGCATTGTGTGCTTTCTGCTGGGCTGTTTCAGTTCATCTGGGCGTCCTTTCACTTTGTTGTTCAGAAGTAACCCAAATTATTGCTGTTCTCTGGTGACTTCCTTGGGTGTATTTGCTTGTGAACTTACATGTGCATCTGTATATGTGTGTGTACATTTAGCTGTACCTGTATGTTGACACTACCATTAGAGTTTTGTAATAATTAAGTGGTACTTAGGAGTTGCAGTGCATGCTTGAGGTGGGCTACCTGCTTGGGATATTTTTCCACACCAACTGGGCTATTGCAGCAGTGGCCTCCTGTTGCTGGGTTCTTCATGGCCCACACCTGCAGCATTTGCTGCTGGGGCTGAAGGAGTTCCCTGGCTGGGCACTCACATCACGTGCAGGTGTGTGCAGCTCATGTGGGCAGGGTGTGCAAGTGTTGAGTAAGAGCTTTTTGTGGATGAAACTGTCACCAGCCAGGACAGAATGATCATTTCCTCAGCAAGGATAACTTTCAGATTTTTTTTCTGTTCAAATAACAGATGGGCTTCCCATCTTTTTTTTCGGCGCCAAGTAATATCAGCAGGTTATTGTGCCTCAAAAAAATACCTAGCAGTTATTGTAACAGTGAAGTTATTTAGCTTATCTGTCTTACATTGAGTGAATCCTCACCTCTGCTGGCCTCACTCTTGCCACTGCCACACTAAACTTTCAGACCCTCTCTTTTCCTCCACCCCCTTCTGTTACAGATTATGGAACCAAACCACAAATCTACCGTAAAGAGCCTGGAAAAGAAATGAACAAAGACACAACATTAGCATTTCACTGGTGATTGTGTTTTTCTAGCCTTTTTAGAAGAGCTTTAAAAATAACAGGTCTGGCAAATACTGAGTTAAAAGAGATAGATGTATTGTTAAGGAGTTTTAATTTCTGCTTGTGCAGCTCATATTCTCTTGACTGTCAGAGTTTCAATTTGCTATTGGGAACCAAGGATGGTTCATTAGAAGCAAGACAGAAGAAACCACTTTGGGGTTTATTCGTGACTTAAAAGAATGTGGCTTGTGGTGGTGTGTTGGAGGCTTTGAAGTGGTGACTCATATTGTGCATCATCAGTATCAGGAAAGAGTGCTTTATATAACATTGATTTTTGTATCTTGGTGAAAATTTTCAGACAAGTAGACTACATTTAGAAACAGTGAATGTGATGTTTGAAGAAATACCAAGCTGGAAGTTTGAATGATGCACGAGTAACTTGAATAAGCAGCTTTGCAGCAGGGCAACTGGGAATTTCATGTGTTTATTCCAGTTTTAGTTGTTACAAGCAATTTGTACTTCCATGATTATTATAATTTTGGAATGGTTTAAGTACAAAATGATGGTCTGTGGTATTATTTATGTCAGGTTCTGTATTGGATTTATCATGACTGATATGGTGATCACATTCTCCTTAGCTTTCTGTGTAGAATGAATAGCGTAAAACTTGATCAGCTGGAGCTGTTTTGGAAATAATGTGATTTGTATATCATCAATATACTGCGACATCAGAAAGGTTTTCTCTTCATTCATTTCTCTGTAGCTTTTTGTATACTTTCTTTTTATTATTAATAGACAATATAACTGTGACCAAATAAATCCAAAGTACTTACCCTCAAAAAAAAAAAAAAACTACCGAAAAAACCCCCACCGAAACAGTCCCAGCCCTGGAACATTTTGGCAAGTTCTGATACTTTCATGCTTTAAGAAAAGTACAACACAACAGAGTAAATGAAACCAATATTCTTTAGAGTTCTGAAGCTGTCTGTTGAAGTGTTGAGGAAAGAAACTTTTGTCCAGTTTCAAGGTGGTGTAGGATGGTAGGGCAGGATTTTTATGGCCTGAATGGCAATTTATACACTGAAATATAATGTTTATACCTGTACTTTTCCTAACTTTCACTCATGTACTGTTAATAGGATTGCTAATAAGGACTCACAGGAGAAATTTCTAAAATAAATGTGGATTTCATTGTAGCTGTAATATGATGTAAATCTATTTGAAGAAGTCAGATAGTTTGATTATCTCCCGTGGTTTGTTGAAGTATTTTTCTGACTTTCCACCTGTACTCTTAGGAGCATTTGAACTCTGATCTTTGGGAGAAGATCATGCAAGGTATTATCTCATGCTTTTCTTTACATTTTAGGTCTCAGGAAAGTGATGTGTGGTTCAGTGCCATTTACACCTTCTGTGTCTTGTTCTGGTTTGGCTCCATGTCACCACTCGAGGCCTTGTGCTGCCTTAGGATTCAGAGGATTAAAAAATTGTCACTCATATAAACTGCTTATAATTTTTTTAAAAGGAGAATTTTTTTCCAGAGAAATGAATATATAAACCCCTTCATTTTAAAAGATGAGTCTGTAGTAGAAATAAGGGGGAATACAAAATACCTGAAGTTGAATGATCTTTTTCAATATTGCTGTTAGCCTGCCGTTTTTATTATTTTTGTGCAAGCTTCAAGAAGGAATGAAATAGTTTTGTGTTCTTCACTTTCCTTAGTGGTCTGATTTAGTAGGCTTTGCTTGTTAGGTAAGAGACAAGTCTGCAATCTCTTTGGAAAATTCTGTTTTGTGTATTGAGATTTGAGTTTGGAGTACAAATGCATGCAATTAGTTTTGGAGAACTGAATCTCCTTTCTTGTGCTTTCTTGATGTACTTCAGAGAAATTAAGTTTTAAATTGCATCTTATTGATTAAAACCAATAGAGTATCTCGTTTGAAAGGCTTTCATATCTACAGGTGAAGATGGACCTCATCTCCAGTGGAAAAACTGAAATGGATGGTGTAGGGCTTGCTGAGGCTGAGCTCAGATTGTAACCTGCATCCCTTAGCTCAGTCTGACACAGGAGTTACTGTTCTGCTTTGACTACAGTTTCACCTCCTCTGTGAATTCACTGATGAAAGAACTTTCTTTGGCTAAAATCTTGTGCATTGCTTGATAAGAAAAAGCTCTTTGATGAGAAAAGCTGTTTTTCTTGGAATTTCTTGCTCAAATCTCACGGTGAATACTGTGAAGAAAATTAGGCTTTTTGTGGAACATACACATTGGAATTAGTTATAGAAATCTCTTTGCAATGATGTAATACCATATAATCTTTTACATTACATCTGAGCCCATTTGTATGGTGTTTTTTAATGCAGTGTTTTGAGTACTGAATAAAAGAATAATACCAAGCATTGACCCTCCTTTTAGGAAGAAGGTTGATCAAAGTTGTCAAATTCAAAGTATTTTTTTAAGGCTTTGACATTACTATGACAATGGGAATAAAGAAAAATAGAATTACAAGTATTCAATAAAACGGCATTTTGAATGATTGAGACAATATACAGAATGGCTTGAAAGTATTTTTTTCCCCTTGTTTTCCTGAAAACTGTAGTGGTCACTTTTATGTGGAAATGTGAAGATTTCTGAATTCTTGCTTTTAACTTTGCTCTTGTTTATAAATAACTGAGGAAATCTGAAAAGAGAACTTTTGGTCCAGTGAATAGGCAAGGAGATTAAAAGGGATTGTGGAAATCCAGGTATATTAATGTTACATGTCTGACTTTCTCTTAAAGATCAAATTCTCTAATGTAAGTGCTAATCTTGATATGAAATAAAACCTGTTAAAAGATGTCAGATGCTAACTGCAAGTAGTAAAGGTTTCCTGAGTTCTCTCTTGAAAACCTTTGCTTGATGTGATAAGGCTTATACTTTTCTTAATTTCTTTTATCAATTAAATGTAGTTCTCTGAATTATTGAAGAATTATTTCTAATTCTGATATATATTGACTTTTTAAACTTTGTGACAAAAACCTTCTGCTAGTTATTGTTTAAAGGGTTTAAATTTCATGGAAACATCTGTAAGAAAACTGCAATGTTTAACAGAAACAATACCCTAAAAGTGAACCTTGAAATGTAGTGGGTGTGGTAAAGTCCAAATGCCAGGCAGGCTTTTCCTTGCAGGTGCAGTGTGACTATATGAGAGCTCCAGAATATTGTACTGGCCTTGTGAATATTACGGCTTCACAGCAGCTTCTGTGCTTTTTAAAAGTACACAGTTACAGTAAGTTGTCATAAAGTCATCATAGCTGGCAATAAGATGAAGATGTTTATGGAGCAATTTGCTTGTCTCTTGGCTTTCCCAGAGGTAGATATTAACATGCCAAACTTGATCTTTCATAGTTCAGAATTATGACTGACTAGAACTGCTTGTAATTGTTTTACATTTCAAGATTTTTCTTTGTGAGAAAAAGTTACTTTTTTTCCTTTCTCACTTCCTTGAACATTACTTTAGTTTAAACCTTTTCTTTTTGCGGGGGGAGGAATATTGTTTGTGTGAGTGATACTCTTTGAAAAATATTGATTTGTAAGCTTGCTCTGGAGAATTGTGATAGATTGAAAACATAACTATTATAATAGAAATATTCCTGAAATTCCCTTAGTGCTGGCAGTGTGGCAGGTACTCTATGGTATAAGGCAGTGTTAGTCTTTTTGAACAGTACAATTTTTCTAATGATAAAATGATTCTGTATTTTTCCGTATGTGGTTCCTGATAGTGCACAGCTTCTTGTGTTCACCTTTAAAGGAACTAGTGGGATTCTTGCCTGCAAAGCTCTATATTCTGCAGTTTAGCCCTGAAGGCATTTTAAAAATAAACTTGGCACACTACACCCAGCTATAAAGCGGCAATTCCACTGTATTAAAAGACCTTGCCTCTCTTACAGCTTTTTTTTGTTTTACTCTTCTATTTACAGTTCAAGTCACTGAAAAGATGCAGTTAAAAGTTGCTTGGTTCTTAAATATAGGTGAAATGCTGGAGAGGCTGTTAAGTAGGAGAATGTGATGCTGACACACCTGCCCCGAGCCCTGTGCTGCTGGGAGAGGCATCAGAGGAGGCCTCTTCCCATCCCAGAGTCTGGCTCAGGGAGGATGCGGGATTTGCAAGTGAGAGCCCCACTAACAAAGAGGTGACAGGCAGCTGTGCCACCTTCAGAGAGATCTAGAGCTCAGATTTGGGAGATGTCTTGAAGTGTAGCTGCAACACCATGACACTGCTGGATGGGAGTGCTGGGAGTGACCTAGAAAGGAAGATGATGTCCTTGCTTTCCTTGTTAATTCCCTGTGGCTTTCTCTGTCCTCGGTAGAGGATGACTGCATAAACTCACTACACTAAAAAACCTTCTTGAGCATCCCAGTTCAACATGTGTGCAGTACCTCCCAGTGTTTTTCTACCTTAGTTCTTGCCAGCCATGTTTTTGATCTTTCTTTGGACAGTCCCAACATCCATCCTGATTTTCCCCATTTTCTTGGCTGTGCCATTTCAGATGCTACACAGACTTTGCCTCTGACCTGTGTGTCCTTTTTTCCAAATGCTTTTGACTTAGAATCAGTGTGATACACTGTTCCTGTATGCATTGAGCAGACTGCTGCTGGATGTCTCAATTCATTCACCCTTAATTTCATTGACTTCAAATATTTTATTTTCCGCTTAGATTCATGTGGTCACTCTAAGCACCTGGATTGGTTACTGTGACCATGTATACTTAAATGGAGCTGCTTTCCACTGTCTCCCTCTTTCCTAATATAGCAGGCACATAAATTATTTCCTTCATATTTTTTGTTTTCCTGCTTGAGCCACTCACCCAACCTAATTCCAGCATATGTAGAAGATTTTGTTTAATATCGAAAGGTCAGCTCTGCAGTTGGACAGCAATACCCAGCTTGTGTTCTTTGCTTTCCTCCCTGCTGCTCCCTGACAAGAACTCCTTGTTGGTTTTTTTTCTCCTGCAGTGTAATCATAAAAGCCTTGGCTGTAGCTAAACTGCTTCTGGGATTAATTAGCATGCTAGGCATATCTTGTTCCCCAGTTTATATGTGTAAATCCTAAAGCTCTTTCTCTCTCCAAATATTCAGAAAGTTCAGATCAATGCACAGCAGTTTTGAGGTGGACCGTAAGTTGGGACAGAAAAAGACATCCTGGAGAAGTGAGAGATAACGTGTACTGTTGGCCAGGAGAGGGAATTTATTCCATGTTTTCATAACCAGAGTTATGAAACATCACCTGGGTGAAGCTCAGGGCAATGAGAATGCTGCAGCTGCTGGCAGATCTTTGGAGAAAGAGGAGGCCTTGCTTCTTTTGCTTATTTTCTTTTCCCTAAACAAATAAACACAAAACACTTGTGGAGCCCAGGTGTCTGAGTAGGAACTTTATCTTAGACCTTTTCATCTTCCCTAGTCTAGCCTCAAATATTTCTGAAGTTTTGTGTTTGTGGGTTGGTTTTTTTCCCTTTGGAACAGTAAGATTCTGTAGCATCTTGTATCATACTGGTAATACTGGTTTTCAGATACCACCATAATGTAGTTCATGGAAGCCACACTCTTTTTCAAGTCCAAGTAACTTTGTTTAATGCTGTTTCAAAAGAACCAGGCAGCTTGCTTTGCAGCTCTGCCAGTGTGTTGGTTTGTACCAGGTTTTGGAGGCTTAAGATGATGATAGATGGTGATAATTAATCATCATATTTCATGCATGGACAAGAGTTTAGGTCTTCTGATGGCTAAGTACACAAGTCATAAGTTCCCATCAGCATTTTACTCATAAAGCCTAAACCTAAAGATAGCAAAGCAGAGCAGCTGAGCATGAACTCTTTGTACATTGCAGACCATTGATCCCAAGTGTCTTTATCCCAGGTGCCACACCTGCTGTTTTTACATGAGAAATGTCTTTCAAATATTTCCTTGTGATTTCTGTTTACTCACTCGGCCACTCCTTCCTCCAGTCCCTGAAAATCTAATACAGAATTTCTAAAACCAGCAGCAGGATGGGATGGAGAAAGAGACCTCTTTTCTAGTCTTGGATGAGTTATTATTTGGGAAATTTACTAGTTTTGTGGGGTTTAATATTTCAATTATGTTGTTTTAGTATTGTGTTTGAATAGTCTAATTGCAACTTTCTAAAGCAATTTATAAAATCATGTTTATTGTAATTTTAGTTAGAGCTAAATGAAAAAATGTCGTAAGTTGTGCGCTGTATGTACAATTGGAGTATCACATTGTATATAGCTCCCCTTGGAGGAAAATGTGCCATTTAAGTCTTACTTTACCAAAGAAGCTTCTGGTAACAATTCTGGGATTTTTTTTTTACGATCATTTTAGCTTTTATTTTCTCTGAGCAGAATGGAAGGCTGCCTGTTGTGACTTCAGTTCTTTCTCAGAATTGGTATAGGCCTGGTTCCTAGAGCAACTTCAGTTATAAAATGGATTACGTGCAAACCTGGGAAGAATAATGGGAATAATTAGTTTGTCAATATCTGCTATATTAGAGGGAAAGCTCTGGATGCTATTTCTATTTTCACTGTGGTTTTTCAAGGCTGTGTTGTTTCCCATGGCAATCTAAGGTAAACAGTTTGACTTGGAGGTGAATGAAGTTCAGAGAGTTATTCTCCAGAACATCCATTGTATGGCAGCCACAAGTTAAATCAAATGATTCTTATATGTAATGTCTCATCACTCCTGTGTCCCTCTGATTATTTAGTAATTCTACTTTTCTTCAAACTGTCAGTAAACTTGGACAGGCCTCTCCTTTTGTATTTTAAATGGTGTAAGTAAAATTTATCTAGTTTTCATTTACTCAAATACCCAGATGAGAGCGGGTATGAAATTTTCAGTCACAAACTTACATGATGAAAGTAAAACCAAGGAAGCATATTCAGAACAACAATGGAACAGCCTTTTAAGTATCACATAATCTTAAAAAAAAAGAAAAGGTAATAAGAATGAAAAAGAGCAACAGAAGTTGGTGGGCTTGTGTGGTTTTTAAAGGATGATGCTTGGCTTGTTTTAGACTGACGGGGAAGGTAATTATTGCATACAGGTTCCTTTTGAGCATGCTGCCTGTCACCAGGCATTTGTATTTTGGGAGCACCAGTTTGAAAACCTCACTTCACTCTATTTCTGCAGCTCAGACAAGTGATGGGACAGGGCTCTGTCAGTGCTTGGAAAGCACCAGGAAGCAAATAGGAAGTCAGCATGTGTGTCTGAAAAGCACATTATTGTATGTTTCTAGTAATTCACCTTGCCAGACCTGTTTGCTGCCCTTGCCAACAGCCCAGCCTTGCAGCGATCTCCTTCAGTTCTTCCCTCTGCTCTTCCCAGAGTGAGCTTCTTCCACAGGCTCGGGTTTGGAGATTTGTGGACTTCCCGTGTCCTGCACTTTGAATCTTGGGGTCACTCACGTGGCTGCTGCTGTGCACTCCGGTTTGGCTGGGCTGTGGTCGCTGTTCTTGCTGAGCCTGGGTGGTGCTGAGCCAACCGTGCCTGGCCTGCAGCACGGGGCAGGCTCACCTGGCCTGGGGCAGCTCCCAGCAATCCCAGTGACCCTGAGCCTTTCCTCTGCATCATCCCTTGACTGGCGTGCAGCCTAGTATCTCATACCATGCATAAAACCAGAAGGCAGTTCAAGACTGTGTGACTTATGATTGTTTTCCTTGACTTCAGTCCTGCATGATTTGGTAGCTTTCTAGGAGAAGGCAGAAAAAGGAAAAATGTAGGTAAATGTATTACACAGAAGAAAAAGTGTGTATATGAACACTTTTGAGTGACTCTAAACATGGGACTGCTGCATGTTTAGGTGAAGTTTTGCAGCTCAAAATTCATGCTTTAAGATTTTTTTTTTAATGCAGCATGTTCAAACCCATGTTATTGTTGCTTATTGCTAGAAGAAGCCTTTTGAGTTTTCTTTTTGATCTTGAAAGAGTTGATACTTTTATTCTTTCTTTACACATTCTGGCATTCTTTTAAGTAGTAAAGCAGACTGGTTTCCTTATTTGTTCATTTTTATCTTTCTGTTTTCACCAGGAGTTAAGCATCTTTTAGAATTTCCTTTTTGAATTCCACTCAGAATTACCAATACCTTTCTTTCTCACCTCTTTTGACCTCTGTTTATCTCTATTTGACCTTATAAGCCTTTTTCAGTTTATCTGTTCTGTAGTTTTCATTGTTACAATTTTTATTCGCATTTCCTTAAGAGCAAAACAAATCCCCAAAAGACAGCTGAAATCTATGGGAAGGCTCAGGACATGAACTTAATGAACAAAAGCATCCTAAATCTAATTTGTGATGTTATTTCTTCTCCTACTGTTCTGCTTCCTGTATTTTCTCCTGTGAATTTACATAGTAGAGCCCTCAGAGGGGGAATTGTTTCGTTCTGCAATGCAATGAAGCCTTCCCTGTATTTGAAATCTAATGTAATTTTAAAAGACACAAACAACTTCATCAGTAAAATAGTAATAAGCTGTAATACGTTGATATGGGCGAGTTAAGCTGCGCCTCTCATTTCTTTGGTTAGCTTCAAGGAACAACTGCTGCATGGTTATCATAAGCTTTGATTTCTTTGATTTAATGTTAAAAGCAGTTCTTGCTTTGCAGCTGTTCAAGACTGCCTGATTTTGCTGGGCTGGAACTTTGGGGAGTGCTTGGCTTCCTGCCTGGTTTTCAGCAGCTTGTCAGGGACAGATGTTGTGCTGTCTCCTTCTGAGTATTTTAAAGCTGCTCAAGTGAATTCTTCAGACAGCACTTATAAATCCACATGGAGGCATTTGAAGGCCAATAATTTAAACTGTAAGGTTAAAAATTTAAAAGCTCAAATGGCATATTTGACATGCTATTCAGTGAGAACATGCACAAAAAAATCAGTGTCATCATTTGCTAGTTTAAAAGTACATTTAAAAAAACCTCCAAATTCTAATAAACTCCAGTAATTATTATCTGGTAATGGTGTAAGAATATGAGACAGGAGAATATTTAATTCTGGAGTGGGGAACACATCTTACAGACATCACAAACTAGAGCAACAACGTTGAATGCTCTTGTTTTGAAACTGCAAGTGATTGTCATATATTCCCTATGTCTAGTTCACATAATTCCAGATTCATGTACATACTTGACTAAGTAAAGTGATTTGCATGTCCATAACTACTGGGAGAATTTTGGAATATAAATCAAAGCTGACAGTGATGTCAGTCATAAAAATTGTCAGTGTTTCATGTAATTATAACTTTGGAAATACAAGCCTAGAGTATGCTTGTTTAAAAATTTCTCAAGTCTACTGATTTATACCATTCTGGCATAAGGATATTTTCAAATCAGTATTAAGAACTATGGTTATCACTGGACTATAGGAAGTTCCAAATAGGACAGCATATTTTGGGTTTTTATCTTAATTTTATATCAAAATTTTTTTCAGGATACAAAATTTGTTCTTCACCCGGTGTATTTTGCTAATCTAGAGAAACTTTTGTGTGAGAGAAAGGATAAGACTTGTCAGGAGGAATTTGAAACAGTTGGTGATGTAAAGAAGGGAAAATTTCACTTGAACAATTTAGTACTCAAATTGGCTAGAAATATTTTCCTGTTTTATCTCTCATCCTTCTATTTTACTTTGACACTTAGCATCCTGATACATCCCCTTTATTCTGGGGATGTTTTGTGGAGTGTCAGCCACTAAAGCAAGTCTCTTGTCAAGATTGAAAAAGGACTGGAGTGCTCAAGTGAATGTTAGTGCAGAGGCTCCACGAGAGGAGAAAATGCTTTCATCAGATGTTTGTTTGGTTTTGGGTTTCTTTCCCCTTCTCTATGCTACTTGAATACATCGTATTTTATGCAGTTATCCCTTTCTTGTATATTTTTTCCCGTGAAAAGAGGTATAGGGATTTTGTGTAAATGTGCTTTGTGTTCTGTAGTGTGTACTGAGGACGTAAGAAAAGAAGATAGAAGAGATCTCAATCGTTCTGTATTTAGGTTTTTTCTTGTGAATAGGCATGAAGGATGATCTGAAGTTGGACTAAACTGAGTAATATGTATTTGTGTTGTCTGTTGTCTCTATAAAGGGGATTTAAAGGTGTTTGGAATTTTAAAATGCATTTATCCTCACATCAGTTTTTTTTTAGTGGGTTTTTATTGCCACTGTTGTCCATGAAGAGCTGTTTTATGAAGCAGCACAGCAGTTTTGCTTGCCTTGTTGTGAGTTCTGGCACAGTGCATTGAAATGCAAGGTTCAACTTACTAAGGGGTGATCTGGAAGTTCAGCAACAACTTATGCAGAGGCCACAGGATACAGTAGTAGCCTGCAAACAAAATAAGCTGTTAATCACATACTTGCACTGAAATAGCCTCATTCTGTATGACCATAGTTTTTGTTCCTGTTTTGATATAATCCAGACTAAGGTCAGTTTTCTCAAATACTGAATACTTGATACCTAGACATTGAGCTGCGGGTAGTCTTTTATAGTTGAAGTATGGTAATAATGGTATTGATGCCTGAGGAGAAAGAAAATCTTGCTCCTTAAATCATAACTATACTAATATCTATGGTAACATGAATAAATTTACTCAGTTAACATGTTCCTCCTAGATATGCTCAGGGATCTATACATGGAGCTGAGGGGGGAGATGTGAAATCGTTCAGTCTTTTTGTGTTTGATAGATTTGGTGGTGTTTTATGAGGGTGGGGGGTTTTTGGTTGTTGTTTTTGTTTCATTTTGGTGATCTTTTGGCGTTTTTGTTTTGTTTTGTTCTTTATGCATGTGATGTTCCTGTGGGAGTCACAGGATACTCAGTAGATGTAAAAGGGAGCTTGGCACTGCCCTTAGCCCAGAGCTGGGTGAAGCAGGATGGGGGTGCTCAGCCTCCTATGTTAGCAGTATCATAGAATGTGCAATAGATCTATTTTCTTTCACTTAGTATGTTTTTTTGTTTTCTCTAAAGAACCATATGGAATTTACATAGCTCTTATCTTTGTATATACCAGCTCAGCTCTGGGGCTTTGCTATCACTTCTGTAAAGATTTATCTCTTGTACTGTAACCTTTATAGTTAAAAAACCTCTACAAACTCCAAACCTTTTTGGAGTTTGTAAACATACAGTGCTAGGAGGATGACCAGTTGTTACAGACTACAGTGTGAATCTTCATCTTTTCCAGGTATTTAAACATACAACTGAAATTTGAATTGCCTATTCTAGTTTATACGTAAGAAGAAAGTTACAAATCTAATTTATTCATAAGAGGAAAGTTACAAATCTGAGTTCATCAGTTTGAGTCATCCTTCAGTCATTTCCTGATTTCCCTAAAGAAATCCCTTTCCCTTATGTAGTTTTTTTCTGCCTTCAAACTTGTACAATTGCAAGCAATGTTTGGCACAGTGAGATGTATTAATGCAGCTGTACATTTTCCTTTCCAAGTGTAATCCGTGTTGAATAATGAAAAGCACGGGCTGATCTCATTTGTGATAGATGTAGTGTTAGCAAGAGATCATTTCTTCTCCTGTCCTTGATGAAAATTCGGCTGTCAAAGATACTAGCTGTCCATGTGTTAGCAGATGGGTTTCCTTGGTGCTAAATGTCACCGAGTTTTATTATGGTAATGGCATAAAGAAGAGATGGTGAGGAATAGATTGTCATTAGCTAAGCAGAATTTAACAAAGAAGAAGCATCCTGACAGAGTTTATTTAGAATGATGTCCTATCATCTTTTAGTTTGTCTTATTTGGGGTTTCACCGTTCTGTGGAAGAAAAAAATGATGCAAAGGTACATTATAAAAAAGCAGGAGTCTTCACTTGTTCATCATCTTTAGTGTCCATCATAATGAAACTTGCCTAAAGTTGCTTAGTTTATGTTGCAGATAATTGTCAGTTTGGATTGAAGAATTCTCTTCCAAATCCACTTAATTAAAAGTCCTGGGAATTGCTATATGGCAGCTGATTGCAAAATCTTGAATGTAAATGTCGTGGTTTAACTTGAATATTAGCAATAGAGAGTGCGATTCATTTGAAATTTGAGTTTCTCCCAGATTTGTAGTAAAATGTTCTCTAATTCTCATCTTAGATGGTGCCTGAAGTCTTCCAAGTTTTGTTTTAAAATTTTTGTGTTAACTTATGGAGACAGTCACAGTGAGGTGACTCTTTAAAATATATGCAAAACCCTGAATTTGAACATTACAGATGGTTGCTTCTCTGCGTTCCTTCTCTCATGAAGCAAGCATTAACACATGGCTTCAGTACTGAACACAAGTTTAGACTATCTGCCATTCAACAGGTCCTTAGAGACAGTAACTGCATTCAGGGTAATTGAATGTGAAAAACAAAATAGTTTTGAGTAACCTGTGCTTAACCAAGTAAGACTGACTGTACATCAGGCTGTCAAATATTTACCTCCTCCAACCAAGAAATGCTTGTGCAAACTGCTTTCAGATTTTGAGTGTAGCACCGATGAGCACCAAGGCAACCAGATTAATACACATTTGGGGTACTCTTGCTGCCCAAAGAAGAAGCATTAAGATTAAAAATCAAAGGAAAGTAGGCAAAACAGCATGTGTTCCTCTTCTACTTTCTGCCTAGTAATAGCTATGTATCTTGTGATGAATTTGCTGTATGACTTCGTGGGTTTTTTGGGAGCTAACCGAGCAACAATTCCTCCAACAAAACAAACCCCACATGTTGCAAGTCATGGGTCACTCCTGTGACCATTTTTGTCTCATGCCTGCCTCTGCCATTCATGGTCCTCTGGTCTGTGGTGGGCAGGACATGAAGTGACTTAAAGAATCTGCCACTGACTTAAGAAAGTTATGCACGATTAACATGTTAAAAAGTGTTTGGAAATGCCTGTGAAGATGGGGAGACCCTTTTAAACGTTCCCACCCTGTTCTTTTTTTTTTTTTCAAGATGGTAATGGGAAGTAATTTTGTAGCCAGGATGCTGGGACTAAAGAAAAAAGTCTTACAGTTGGAATCTGAGAGAAATCTAGTAGTAATGCTGGGTCTGGCTGGGGTGGTATTATGGTGTTATGAGGTTTTGTCTGCATAGCAGCTGTGGGACTGCCTCACACTAGTGGCAAAAACAGTGCTGGCTGTGAGGTTGTGAGGAGACGCAGCCAAGGCACCTGACCTCAGCTGAGCAAAGGGATGTGATGTGCCATGCTATATGATGCTGTGCTCACTAGGGAAAACTCAAGGGAGAGAATGTTTCTGGCTATGATAACACTTGACTTGTCTTCACAGTCAAGTGTTAGCTGTGCTGAGTCTCTTCTTCCCAGGAAGCTGCTGGACATCTCTTCAGAGTAGTGAATGAATTCCTTTATGCTGTTAATAAACTGTCATCATCTTGGTCCATGGGTCTTTTTACCTTCCTTCTCTTTTTCACTTCATCCCATGGGAGAGGGTAGTGGGTTAATGCCAGGTGGGTGTTCTGCAGCTCTCTGCAATCAGCTCACTTCAAACTCCCTCACTGAATGACTGGCGTGGAATAGGCTCAAAAAGCAAACTGACGATGAATGTGAGGCCAGACCTGTTCTGTGAAGTAAGATGATGTAGTCTGCTGCTCAGAGGCAGGGATTTACCAGGGGAGTTGCAAGATAAAGGATGTTTAAGCATGCTTAAGGGGGTTGGTGTAGCTGGTTAGGATGCATGGAATAGAAACCAGTATGGGTGATCACTTGTTTTGTGCTCCCCAGCCCTAGCCCTGATCAGTTGAAGATGTAAGACAGGCTTTTAGACTAAGTTCTCTAGAAAGAAAACAACAAAGTGAGGCTTGCTCATTTGGTTTCAGTTCATTTCGGTTTCTTCAGAGGAAGTGGATGCTAGTGGTATCTGCTGTTGCTTTTTGAAAGGGTTTATGTAGTGAGCAGATGTGACTTGGTGACTGTCAGTGTTTTGTGCACAGATGAATGGGTAAACAAACTATTGGAGGGACTGCTTGAGGATTTGGAGTTGGTTTCTTTAGGATGCTATGTCTCTGTAATCTGTATTTACAGAGTGAGTGTTACAGAATGAAAGATTTCTGTATTGACTTGTCAGTGTAGGGAATTATTAATTACAGACTATGTCCTGTGAACAAATTGATATAATCTGACTGTAGAGCTCTTCTTCTGCATGGGTAAGCAAATGCATTAAGCTATAAACAGATGTATCAGACCTTCTATTTTAATATGGGAAAAATTAAAAGTTAAAGTTGGTGAGCAGGTTTGACAGTAAATAAAATTACTAGGTCATCAGATAAATGTTTAATGCAGAATACAGTTCATCTTCATTTGGTATCTTAACACCTGAGATAAACGGGATACTTGATGCATTTTAGTGTTCTGTTCAAATTCCCTTTAAAATGAACCAGATGCAGCTTCATCAGTTTTTACTTGGGAGGCTTGTATCATATTGCTGCATATCAGCATAATTAGAGATACTCAGTGATGTTAAAACTGTATGTTTACAAGATGTAAATGCAGTTCTATAGCCATGAAGTCCAGGAATTAAAAAGCTGAGTTGATCTGGCAGAAGCACAGTCAAGAGAAATTACTGAAAGTGAGAAAAGGAGGTCTGAAATAAACTTATTTGGTTTAGTTTTATTCTGTCTGTTACTGGTTGGCAAACTGGGCAGTTACAAGGCTCTGAAGGGCTGTGAGAAGGGCTCAGAGTCACACAGAAGTGATCTGCTCATCAAATGAGTCCCTAGTAGCTAAACAACACCATAAACATTTTTCATCTGTTTCAGCTGTTTACTATCGATACCTTTTACATATTGATGAAAAAAAAATCACTTCTCAATCTATAGTCTCTGGCAGATTTATTAATGCTGTAATTATTTTTTTTCAAGGTGTGTATAACGAGAGCACCTTAGGATGCTGAGCAGAATATTAATGAAAAATAGCTTAGATTGTCCAGTAGATTGTCCCACCTGCTCTTTGTCTTTCAAAATGGTGTTTATGCCACCAGTCAGCATTAATTCTCCCTCTGTGGAAGAGTTCTGCCTGAGACTCCATGGTGACGTGCTTTGAGAGACTGTATCTTCAGATTTGTATTACAGTTCAGAAAGAGTTTTACACAATGTCGTGACGGTGGATTTGGATGTTGTATTCTGAGTTGAAAGCCTTTGAAATGCAGAGTAAATACCTAAATTCTATTTTACACCATAGGAAGGTACTAGCAGCAAGTCAGGAAGTGATATAAAGAAGCTTTAGCTTTGCTCATGTAATTATGGTGGGAGAAAAAATAATCTTAGTGTTTAATAATTAAGATAATATGGGAATCAGTGGCAAAGCATATGAAAAATTTTAGATTTAGGAACACAGTACATCCTAAAAATGTTAAAGAAACCTTTATATTTAACGATATGTCAATAAATGTGAAAATAAGTTTTGGTCATGGTCATGGTTTTTATCCTAGCTGTTCTTTTCTCTTCCCACTGGAAGTATTATTTCAGCTTACTGGAAAAAAATGTTTATTCAAACTGCATGAGTCTGTTTAGAAAATATTTTATTACTTTATGGTTTATTGTAGGCAGGTCAAAATAAGAAGATGCCTTTTTTTTGTATTTTCTTATCTTGAAAGGTTTTAACTTTTGAAGTCATTAATGAATTGTGTGTTACAGCTTGGCTCATTTAGTGTGTTCCCAGGGAAAAAAACTGAATTTCTGCTCCTGTGTTCAGCTGTAGTGGAGTGTGATTAAACTCTGCCTCACCCCCTGTGCTATTCTGAGCTTCTGCATGCAGACAAGCAGTGAGTTCAGCCAGGTACACCAGCAAAGCCTTGATGTCCTGGGGATGTTGTCTGCGACGGGATGAAATCACACACTTCTGGTTTTAACAAATACCAGAAAAAAAACCAACAACTCGTAAAAAGTTTGAGGAGGTTTTCAGGGGAAGAGTTGAGCTGGTGCAGTGCATGTTCTTCAATTTGGCTCACACAAACAGGGCAAAGAACATGTCTTGCCAATTTGACAAACTTCTATTGCAGGAATTGGCAAAGGCTGGAATAGAAGTTCTGTGTTAGAATTGGAGTTTGTAAATCCCTCCTGACTCCACTTCCAGCCTAGAGCCCCACTGGTTGGTGTACAGCCAGAACTGAGGAACTTTCTTGTAGGAGGGCTGTGGTGGCTCTGGTTGAACTGTGCCCTTGGGTTGCCCTAAGTCCCACAGCAAATGAGTAAGCTGTGCTCACAGCCACAGGAAAGCTCACTACTGAGATGGTTAAATGAGTTGGTTTGAATCTGGGAATAGGAGTTTCTTTCCCAGGTATTCTGGAGTACTTCTATGGTGGCTGTATGTTTCTGTTACTTTTAGTATGAGATTTTATGTTTAATAGCATTTTGCTAATTTTTGTTAGGTAGGAGTTGGTTTTGATTGCTGAGTGTTACTCATATGAGTTTTTAGGAGAACTTGACTGCTGCAAAAATACCCCATGCAAGTACTGAATTACAAGATCTGATTTATTTTTTTTTAAATGGTCAAATGCCTGTTATCCTGAAGTCAGGTAATTACATTGTTTTCCAGTACTCCGTGTACCTGGCAGTGAGTATGTCATATTTATAGGTAGAAGAAAGATAGTGATGAGTCATTTGATAGGAGGGAAGTATGTGACTTTCCACAGTCTGTTCTATTATAAAAATATTTTGTTATTTAATATCTAACATACTTAATTGTGTACTCAGTTTTTATAGAGGTTATCCTACCCAGAGGCTAGTGTTTTGTATGTGCTTTAACTGTTGCAGTTGAATGTGGAAATAGCCTGAGTTTAGACAGTTTGAGAGACAGAATTAGTTAAATAAAGCTAAACAATGAGTTGGTCTTGGAGATGTAATCCAGTGAAATATTTTTAGCAAGTCTGGTGATTTTCTGTGAAGTGCAATGGGAGGCCATATGACCATGTTTGAAAAACATACCTGTCTGGCAGCAGGACTAACAGTGAATAAATGCAATACCCAGGTAGATGCCTTTTGGGGTAGATAATCATGAAGTGATACCCAGTGAAAACTGAGAGAGGAGCCTCTAGATTTACAGCACCGGGGAATAAAAACTCCCTGACGAGCTGAGGCCGTAGCACTGAGCTGTGATTTCTCTCCTGTCGCTGGGGGTGTGTTTTAGGGAAATGCAGTCGGGCGAGTTGCTGCCAGCAGTTTGAGTGCACTGGGATTGTGTCATGTTTCCCACAAAAGCTTTGCTGTGCAGCCACATGACTGCGGCATCCAGAAATAATCACATAATCTCGCTGCTAGGGGGCCTGCCTTAGACTCACAGCACAACTCTGTTTGGAGCTTAACTCATCTTTCCTTTTTTTCTTTCTTTTTTTTTCTCCTTTTTTTTAGCAGTAGATGGAAGGAACTTTACAAATGCATCAGTCCCTTGTGTTACTTGCCTGGTTTTAATCTGCCAGGTATTGTAGGAAGCGAGTTGTGTATTTAAAGACTTGAAGTTGTGCAAATACATAGTACGTTTTTATAAATGGCGTTTTGCTTTAGAGGGTGGGTCTTAAAAATATTTCCAGGTTATTGCTTGTGAAAAATAATGTATCTGGGAATAGTTGCAGATAATTGAATTTCTATTTCGTTCTTAAGGTTATGTTTTTTACTTCAGCTGGCATTTTGAAAATCTCAGTAATTCTCTTATGCAACCACTGGCAGCAATAATACGCTCTGAAAAAGCGTGAGAGACCCAGTCAAGGCTAGGAGAGAATTTAATGCTTAAAAATAGGGAAATCTATTGAGCAGCCAGATCCAGTGAAAGATGCCCCTGCCCATGGCAGGGGGGGTTGGACCAGATGTCCTTTAAAGATCCCTTCAAATGCAGCTTGTTTTGTGATTCTGTCAAGTGTTTATATGTTCAAAATTATACATGTTTTGAAACAATTGCTGTTTTTTACTACTTGTCTTTCCTATTTAGATGGCAAATGGAGGGAGATAATATATTTAAAATCTGCCAGGTTTTTATGTGAAGTGGTTTTTAGTTAGTTTGTTTTCTGTGTTGTTTGGGTCTTTTTTTTTTTTTGAGACAGAATGTAATGTTATGATGTTATGTAATTGTGATGGACATATATGGGTTTGGTTGGGGTTTTTTTAGTTCTGTCTTCAGCACAGCAGCTTACTTTCCCTGTTGCATGCAACATTTAGAAGGCTGTTCGGAAGGGACGCTTTCGTTTTTTTCAGGGTAGGTTTCTCTTGTCAATAGAGATTATATAGACAGGCAGTTCTGCCAAACCATAGAATAAAGGAGGGAGACTGTCTGCCCAAAACTTGGCTGTGTAAAAGCTGAAGGTTGTTCTGCAAGTTTTGGATGTTCAGTCAGAGGGGAAAAGAGGGCTGGTTAGAATTGCCAGTTTTATGTGGTGAAATCTTACCAGCTGACTGATGTAAATCATTATCTTCTATCTTGGGTGGATTTTCTGATTTTTGGCATCAAGATTGCCCTTGTCAAAGCTGGGTTTATGAACACATGCAGCTGTTGAAGGAAGCTTCATAACCAGATAACCAGTGGAGTTACCTAAATGTGTGACATATGTAGCCATTACTTCCTGGGTCTCATGATGTTTGCAAGTCATTGCTCTGGCCCTGAGCTTCTGCTGTGCTCTTGTGAGAGATGTGTGCAGCTCTGGGCCTCCAAGGCAGCGAGGAAAGGAACCTGTGGGAGTCCAGAGGAGGCCACAGAGATGCTCAGAGCTGGAGCCTTCTTCGATGTGGACATAGGCTGAGAGAGCTGGGGGTGTTCAGCCTGGGGAAGAGAAGGCTCCAGGGACACCTCATTGCAGCTTTTCAGGACAGAAGGGAGGCCTAAGGAATGATGGGGACAGACTTTTTAACAGGGCCTGTTGTCACAGGACAAGGGGTGTAATGGCTTTAAGATAAAAGAGCTTTGATTTAGGTTGTATGTAAGGAATAGATATTGTGAGTGTGATGAAATAGCAGAGCAGGTTATCCAGGGAAGTTGTGGATGCCCTCATCCCTGGAAATATTGCCCAGGTCTGAGCAATCAGATTTTGTTGAAGGTACTCCCCCCTCATTGCAAAGGGATTGGGCTAGATGACCTTTAAAGGTCTCTTCCAACCCCAGCCACTCTGTAATTCTAGTAAAAGTGTGGAAGATGAACTTCCCCATTCACTTTCAATTGCCTGTGAGGTCTTCAGTGAACTGATTCTGAAGCTCTTGCTTTTTTTTCCCCCCCAGACACCTCTTTTAAAAATAAAAGAAAGTAAGGGATAAATTTTGATGCTTCCAGATTATGCAGCAGCTGGTGTGTGTAACTTTTATGGTTATTGTTGTCCTCCCCATGTTCAATAATGCCAAGAGTCTCATTTTAGAGTTGTCTTCTTAGGACAAAATTTAATATACATATGGGTAGCTGTGCAATAAATTGTTGTCAGTGCCGCCTTAAAACCTTTTTCCTTTCAGTCTAGAGACCATTACAGTGTGTGCATAGAGTTTCAGATGTGGTGGGCTTTAAAATGTGAAATATAGCTCTTTAGTTGTATGAAATGATTGCTGTATACATGAGAAATTATTCCAGCAAAGCTTTCTGGGCTTTTATAACTTGACTCACAAGTAGTAAAAGTGCCAGATGATAAGAAGAATCTTGTGAACAGGTGCTCACCATTTTTTTTATTTGAATGTCTCAGTAACTTTTCTTACTGCTTATTCATGGTATTTTTTCTGTAGGTATTTATTGTTTGAAATTATAAAAAGTTATAGTAGCAATACATTTTAAGCTCCCTGAAGGCTTACCACATTGATTCCTCATCTGAGGCTGAAAGCTTCAGATTTAGTGTATTTCAGTCTTAGTTACGTGAAATAGCTGAACTTCCTTAGCTGCAAGAGTTTCAGATTTGTAACTTCAGGCAGGATTGAACTTTGGAATCAGCTTAGATTCTGTCTCTGCAGGAGCATTGTGGTAGTGGTGGTGTGTGTTGGGTCATGAGCTCTGTTAGGGAAATGTGCAAAAAGCCTCCCACTAGTTTAGAGTAATTTAATTTTTAATTATAATATCTTTTATCCAGGAATCTCCAAGTGCTTTATAAACACTTACAGCTTTATTCTCAAAATGTTCTTCTGTATTGCAATGCTTTGCAATAAGGGAGTTGCTGTGAGAATGAAGTGTTACCTTAATTTTCCACATATGAGATGGGCATGTTATGTGTCTAGAGCAACAAATGTTCATGATGACACGAGAATGTGAGTCACAGTGTAGACCACAGTTTTATTCAAGTTAATTGTACAGTTGCAGGCAAAAATTAAAGGCTGTAATCATATTGTTTAAGTCCTTGAACTCTTCCACAATCACAGAGGGATTCAGTACTAATGCTGGTAGCAGACATTGATACCGCAGTTGCCAGGCCCACAGCTCATAGTTTTCTCATCATTCATCAGACACGGAAGTTAAAATAGGATTAAAATTGGAGATTTCCATTCCTTATTTAATCCATTTGTTGGCTCATCCTGCTTTTTCATCTTACTTTTTTAATACTATTTTGTATAGCCTCTGCATAATGAAAAAGTTTGTAAAATGTCTTTTAAAGAACTGTAGTGTTTAACCACTTGAATAGAAGTTAGAAACCTAAAAGAAATTCAGTAAGAGGAAACAAACTAATTGAAAGATACTACAAATCTCAGCTACAATAGTTAATAGTTAATAGCTACAACAGCAAGTTCTGCTGTTTTTCTGGATGCCTCCTCTTTTCTGTTTCCTTTTTTACCTCCCCTTGTCTTATTTAATCAATATACTTTCAGCTTACTGCTTCTTGATATCATGGTTCCTTACCATGTCACTGACCTCTAGCAGTGCTTCAGGTTACAATCTTTATCACATCAGCTGCCTAAAACTGTAGCTGGAGTTAACTGGTTTTTCCTCCTACCTGCCCAACATGGCCATTTAATAATGTACTTGTAAAAAGCAGGGAACTTGATATGGAAACATTTGCAATGTTTTAATGATGAATTTCTTCTCCCAAAACTGGGCAGCCTTTGGAATAACAATTTTCTTTCAATGAGAAATCAGTAAAGTTTCTTGGAGACATGGTTGCAGCAAAGGGGAGGCGTTGTAATAAAGCTGAGAAATGTGAAACACAGACATTTATTATAACCAAGCTTTTATGAAAGGAGTAAAGAATAAGAAGGCTTCCCATGAAATATTCTTGATTGAAAGGATCTGCTTTTCCTTAAAGGCATGTGAACGCCTTTGTATAAACAGTGCAGGCCAATACAAATATGAAGGCTTCTTGTTTGGGTGTCTGGTTTGTTCTGTTGGTTGTATTTTCTCTCATCCTCATGCTGCATCAACAGTTGTGTATCTGTGAACATCTGTAAAATTGACTCTAGTGAAAAATTGAAGAAAGGAGAAAGACATGGCAATGCTGCAGAACATCAAAAAATTGAGGTTCCATGGTTTCTTAGGTAGCCTGGATTGTTTGGTTTGGGGGTGTTTTGTTTTGGTGTTTTTTTTTTTTCAAAGAGGATAGTGTTAGTTGTGTAGCTTGAATTAATTCAATTACTTACATTGTTGGCATAACTTTTTTTTTCTACTTTTACGAGTAAATAATGAGAGAAATTGTATGTAACATTGTTGAGATGAATTGTGAATCTGATGGTTCCATGCTTCCACTTTGGCTGCATAGTGACACCTTTAGATGAATCTGAAAAATAAGTTTATAACTTCCCATTTGCAGGTTTGGATTTTTGCTCCTTTTCTGCCCTGTGTATGAAGACTTCTCTCACTGTTTTGACCAAAATATTTTATCTTTCTTAATTCCTACTGTGTAGTCACATTACTCAGAATAAGTCCATGTTTTTCCTGTTTTTACCTACAGCGAAGAAAATGGGATTTTCCAGTTCTGCAATTTAGTGGCAATTGAGTTCCATTGGTTTTCGTGCTAAAAATGCAAATTTCTAAGAATATTTGTTGTCTCAAAGATTCATTTTAATTCAAGTATGTGATCATGAACTGAGATTATTGTGCATTAAATTACCACACATTAACTGTGAAAGCCTCCTTCTTACCTCATTTTCCTGAGTCATGATTTTTCTTTTGTGTTTTCAAGCATGCCACAAATGCTACTGCAAAACACTTGGTATGATTGCTGCTAAATTGTGTAAGTGCTACTCAGCTCCAGGGCTGGAAATAACCAAGGTGTCAGGCTCACAGTGGTGCTTTCTGCTAGTTCGTGCAGGCCTTGCCTGGGTCTTTCTGTGGGGTATCAGTTCCCCTCTGACCACTCTGAGGCCTCAGGGATGTTGGGCTGAGAGGGCACAATTTCTCTGTGCAGTCATTCATTAGTTCTCCCTGCTTAAACACAATTTGTACCTTTCGTTTATTTCAGAGATGGTGTATGGTGGTCCTTTCAATTGTGACATTTTCTTTATATATAGATAAAAAAATACTTTAATGGCTTCTTTACTTTGTATGCTCCAGTCCTTTGTCTTGATTTCTTGTGTCTTTTTATTCAATTTCTAGTCTGCAAATAAACCCTGTCTTACATGTCAGTGTGTATTTAAAAATAGTTTTATTTACATAGCCTCTGATGTAAACAATATGCAGCAGCATCCTTTCAGAATCCTTTTAGCAGAGGATGCCAATAAAGATTGGTTTACTATAACAGACACTTAGTTTTGGGAATTTTCTTCATTACTTCCTGGAGAGAGCCAAGTATTAAGCACACAGGACTCGAGGTGAGGCTGCCCCAGCCCAGAGCAGAGCAGGACAATCCCCTCCCCTGCCCGGCTGTGATGCTGGGCCTGGTGCCCCAGGACAGGGATGTCCCTCCTGGCTGGCTCGTGGCCAACTTTCCATCCACCAGGTCCCTTTCCATGGCACTGCTCTGCAGCCCCTCACTCCCCAGTCTGTCTGTACATCCAGGGTTGGCTCAGCCCAGGTGCAGGATCCAGCACCTGCCCCGATAAACTTCACATGGCTGGTGATTGCCCAGCCCTCTCCTTTGTTGAGGTCTCTCTGCAGGGCCTGCCTGCCTTCGAGGGAGTCAACAGCTCCTCCCAGTGTTGTATTATCTGTGAACCTGCTCAGCATCCCTTCCAGTCCTGCATCCAGGTAATTAATGAAGATGTCCATCACATTGTTTTATCCAGCTGTGTGTTGGGACATTTTATCTAGAAGGATACAGAGAGACAGCACTGAAAGCTTTTTGTAATCCAAAATGGTTGTCATGCCACTTCCCTTGATCAGCTAGGTGGGTTACCTTGTCAAAGGGTAGCTTTATAAATTGGTAAGATGCTAATTGCTGTCTGATTAAAGAAAATGGGGAGCAACTTGAGCTGTCTACCTGTGTTCTGTAAATTGCTTATCATCATTGAACCTATGAATCTGATACCAAGCACGTGCTAAATGCTATTGGAATATGATCTTGTATTTCTTATTTGTTTGTTTTCTGGATAAGTTTGGGTAAAAGCAGAGGTGACAAGTCTCAGTCTTTTCTGGCTTGTTCCCCTTCATTGTTGAATGTTCAAATAGTAACATGTCTGTAGTCACTTGACAGAGAACTCAAGTAATTGTTGCTCTGCAGCAAATTGTTGTGAAGGCTGTACCTACAAGCAGAAGGCAACTTCTGAAAGCAAAATATCTTACTAGGTCTGATAATATGTTCTTAGACTTTACATTTACATGTCATACAGGAAAAAAAGGTACTCCTCAAAAGGAGGTGAGTAACAGCACGACTGAACACCTGAACAAGTAGACAAGGAATTCACCCAGTGCTGCTGAAGGGCAGCGGAGGAAGGGCAGTGTGGAGCTGGTGGCCTGTCTGCTGAGCCAGTCTCATTCTTGCCTTCTCTTTGTTGGCGTTCTTCCTTCTGATTTTCTTTAACACTTGCAGTGAAGTTGAAGTCTTGAAGCTGGAGGTATTTTCTCAGAATGATTTGCAGGTACTGCAGCATAGCCAGATCATGATGAAGCCTACAGTAATATAAATATTATATTAAGGTTGCTTATTAAAATGTAGTAAAGGACACAGCAGTTTTCAAAAAACTCTAATTACTTAGGATATTGGCAAGTTGAAATGAAATTAGTTGTTTTTCCAATAACCAAAAGATGGAAGATAAGAGCTACAAGCAGTGGCGTAAAACCTGTGAATGCCTGCTTTTTTTTGCTATTAAGACTTTGTTGTCATGTCCACCTAAAATGTATTCAGAATTGTTTTTATAGCCAGTCTTTCAAGGTGCCACTGAAAAGTAGATGTTGAAAAAAACCTGTTTTGTGTATGTGAAATAAATAGAATAAGCAAAGAGTTAAGAAGTTTTATTTCAGCTTTGTAAAAGGCATTCTGTTTTATCAGTTCATTATCAGAAATCGGTTCAATCTGTCAGTTTGGTGCTTTATGTGAACTTTACCAATGGCAACCAGCAAAATTTTTTTCCCTTGTATATAAATCAGTAAATCTGTCAAAGTCTGCCTTCAGCCTGGCTGTTCATCCATATGCTGCAGAATGCTGAAAGAACAGGAATGCAGCTATTTCTTAGACAGAGCTATTTTACTGTGTTCTGGAATGCTGGATGTGGAAACTAATTAGCATTTTTTTGAAATTTCTTTGTAGTTTGTTATTACTTGGTGCAAAATTTCACCTGGGTATATGCAAATGAGTTCATCTTTATCTTGGTAGGGTGGTACGATGTCTGAATGGCAATGGCTTGCATAAAGAAACAGGGTGGGTTCATTTTCTAGCATCTTGCAAAACAGTTTCTCTAAGCAATTTAACCTTTTCTGTGTGAAGCAGTCACTGGGGAACCTTATGTATAATGCTACATTATAATAGGCTCTTGCACATAAACCAGCTTTAAACATTTTTCCCCAGTATGCTGCGGAAGTTCAGTAGTTTGTTTTTAAACTGAGCCAAAATAACCATTACAGCTTTTTGTGGGTTTAGAAACCAGATGTCAAGATTCTAAGAAATGTCTTGCTACCCTAGTGCTGTATTTGCATTTCTACTGGTGCAGATGTGAACTGTGATGGGCTAGTGGGTCATCTGATTCTCTCAAATTATTTTGAAGCTATCATATCAGAAATGTATATAATAAAATAATACAGCTTTTTATGGCAATGTGCATTCTAATGAGAATCTACTAGATGTTGATTTTAAGGAGAAAAAATTGAAACTATTGAAATAAAAACCTGATTGTATGTGAAAACTTTTTCTCTTAGAGAACTCACATTCCTCTTCTCAGTCTTCTGAATTTGTGGCACTGTAAGTTTTGCCAACAAGTCCAGGAGACCCAGTGATTTCAAGACATCAGGAAAAATAAATCCACCAGTGTGTACACACTCAAATGAATGCATCCTGCAATATGTTACTACTAAAACTACTTACACTTAGAGCAAGTAATTAAATTCCACTGACTAGATTATTTTTTTTCTCCTCCAAATGGGAAGTGTCCTCTTCACTTTTCTGTCTTTCTTACAATCAAAACAACATATGTTGTAATTGCTGGTTTCTTGATGAATTCTCCATAATAATCATGAACTGTTGGTTTTGGCTTGATGCAAGAACATTTGTGTTGTCTTGAATGAGGTACTGCCAATATACAAGTAAGGGTTAGGTTTTTTTTTTGAATGTGTTTAGTATATTCAGTAAAGCTTTATTACAGGCAGAATGCAGCTTTAATCCAAGGTTTTTCTATCAGCTATTGGGAAAAACCTTGACAGAAACTTTGCCCCAGTAGTAGATGTGGTTCTGAGGAGATTGTTCTCTCTATCTCTGCCATTTCTCTTGGTACCACAGTCCCACCAGTGTTTTGGTCTTGATTAGTTTGATCTCAGTTCACAGACTTCTCTCTTGGTGGAAAGCTTTCAGGGCAAGCTTATGGGAGTGGCCAGCTAAACCAGTACACCTTATTTCCCCTAGCACATGACTACTTTTTTTTTTTTTTTTTCTTAAAATTAGCCTTGGTTCTTTACATTTTACCTGTTTTTCTGGGTGAGTTTGTTGTTTTGGTTTGGGTTGGGTTTTTTGTTGTTTGTTTTTCTGGTTGGTTGATTTTGATTTTGTTTTGGTTTATTGGTTTTTTTTCATGTTTATCTGCTTGGGTTTTTGTTTATTTTGTTGTGTTTGTTTTTTTGTTTTTTTATAAGCCAAGGCTGCTAATCCATGTGTAATTTTGGAGCCATCAGATATGTCACTTTTCCACTTCAGTTTTCCAGTCAGCTTTTCCACTTCAGTCTGTTAATATTTTTCTGAGAAGAAATAATATGTTGGCAGAGGGCTGCCTCAGCAGCCTGATCCTAGAGGACAAATGGGAAAATCAAGTAACAAGAGCTTCCATGAGTGAACACATCTTGTACTTCAGAAGTATTTTGGCCATCTGCTGCATAGAACAGAAAAGTTCTGAAGGCAGTGTCTGCAATATGTTGGTTCCAGGCTATGCTTTGTCTTTGGAGGATTTGGTCTTTTTACTTTGTCTTCATGGTCTAATGTGTGGCCTTTCTGCTGCACAGGTGTGGACTCATTAAAACTGGGCAGATCCTTAATGCCCAGTTCTCAGGGGAATGAGCTGTGATTTGACTCTACCAAACTTCGGTTTTCCTCTGGGCTTGTTGGCATTATGCTTTTTCTTCCTCTCTCTTTCTGGGGTGCTGTGGCTGCTTATGCTTAAGTGAAATTTTTCTTGGCACAAGCTGACAGACAAACCTGAGAAATAGTCTGAAAAACTGCTGCTTTTGACTCTATTCCCAGCTAGGAGCTGTGCTGATTTTATGAATGGGGAAAGAGTCATCAGAGGATGTTATTCCAGTCTAGGTGGAGTTTCTGCTTAGGCTGGGTAGGGGTTTAGAAACCTCTGAAAGGACTCAGTAAGCCATGTGGGAATGTGAATCAATAAACTACCACCTCAGGAAACTCAGCCTTACTTAATTTCTCACTAATATGAATGTTTATTCATATGTCTTCAAAGTATATAGAAGAATATATATTAGTGACTGAGATCTACTTGAGGTGTGTTCAGAATTGTTTTTCTAGCCACTCTTTCAAAGTGCCACTGAAAAAGTAGAGGTTAAAAACCTGTTTTGCATATGTGAGATAAATAGAGTAAGCAAAGAGTTAAGAAGTAGTTTTATTTTGGTTTTGTAAGAGGCATTCTGTTTTATCAGCTCATTATCAGAAATGAGTTCAATCTGTCAGTTTGGTGCTTTATGTGAACTTTACCAATGGCAACCAGCAAAATTTTTTTCCCTTGTATATAAATCAGTAAATCTGTCTTGTGGCAGTATGAAAGAGACTTTGGGGCGTTCCAGAGAATGAATGAAAAGCTTGCTTTTGTAATTTCAAGTGGTTTGCTCTAGTTGCTGTTACACAGTAAGTTTTTGTGATAATATTTTGTCATAGTGGGGTTTTTTTGGAAGTTGACATGATGGAGTGGGTTAGTTATAAGGGCAGTGTCAGTTTTCAAATTGCAGTTTCCTGTATGAGTGATGCCTGTGGTGAGGTGTTACGGCAAGGCTTTGTTGGAGTGTCATCCATTGCAAGTCAGAATAAATTCCTCAGCATGTAAAATGAAATGTCTGAGAGTCATGTTGTCCTCTACATTTAATTAGTGAAGTGTATAATGCTGCTCTGCTGGAGAGTTTTCCCATCTGTTGCAGAGGATAGTATGCACAGAGGAATTCTGAATCTGTGCTGGCCTGAGTGGAATGAAGAGAAAAGGAACTTTTCTCTTTGAATTCTAATTTCTGGGATTTCCCAAAATTTTTCCTGCAGTATATCTTGCTTGAAGTGCTGTTCATGTTTTTATATAACTGTTCGTTCAGAGAGAAATTAAGTGTGTAAGAGACATTTCTCCCTTTTGTTGTTTTTTGGGAATCACAAGGCTCTGTTGGGCCCCCTGGAATACTGGGCTGAGTGCAGGTCCAGGTGGGCTGGAGCAGAGTCACTCATGTGCTACCACAGAGGAGCAAATGGCACCCTGATGGTGGTGGGCTGGCAGAGCACAGCCTCACTCGGCTCCTTTGCAGAAATTTGAGGTGTTTAAGATGTTCTCTATGTCTGTGCTTCACATGTGCAAACAACTCTGTAGTAAGAAATATTATATATAATCATTAGGTAGTCTAGCAGTCTCTTGGTTTTTCATATTTTGCATAATGAAATTATTCCATGGAAAATGAAGATGTTTGTAATATCTCTTCTGGTAATTTATCAAGTCTCACTTCACAGGTAATTCAGTTTTTCTTTTATGGAATAAAATAACTTGTGTAGCTTTCTTGAAGTTTTCCTTTATTGATACAATTTTATATATAGAGGGGGTATTAATGTAATTTTCATAACTGAAATTATTTCATTTACAGAATCACAGAGTAGTTTAGGGTTGGAAGGGACCTCTGGAGATCATCCAGTACAACATCCCTGCCAAGGCAGGGGCACCTAGAGAAGGTTACATAGGAATGTGTTCAGGTGGATTTTTGGTGTCTCAAGGTGGGGGGGACTCCATGACCTCCCGGGGCAGCCTGTTCCAGTGCCCTGCCACCCTCAGTGTCACGTTCCTCCTCGTGCTGAAGTGAAACTTGTGTTTTGTTTTATGGCCATTACTGCTTGTCCTGTCCCTGGGCACCACTGAAAAGGTCTGGCACTCTAGGATTTGTCTTGTCAGGAGGCCTGCATTCATCACAGCTTTAGAATTCAGCTTTGGGATTTGATGCTCAGAAGTTACCAATGAGAAGGGCTGGGTCTAATCTGGAACTTCAAAGAGGAAGGTTTGTGTTGGGTTTATAAATCTATCTTTTCAGTTAAATCTTGGTTTCCTATGTTTCCTCTTCTCTCAACACTAGTACTGAGTCTGGCTCTATCTTAGTGCTTTTGGTTATTCTTTTTTTTGCATCTTGTACTTCAGGATTTTGTCTTCCTCATTGCAGCCCTTCCAGCATTCAGTGACATGTTAAACAGTGACCACCATGTATTTCACACGTGGATTTTATGGAGCTGCCTGTCTCAAACTGGTCTTTCTGAAACAATCTGCATTCATATAACACCTGGGAATTTTTACCCTAAGTTTTTGGCAGATCATTTTGCTGGATGTGGAATTAGTATATAAATAAATGTCCCCATAATGAGTCACTGTGTTGTAATCAGTACTTTTACCACATTACTGTAATTAGACCCATCCACCCCCTATAGGTAATTCCCTTTTTTTGTCTCAGGTTGTATTGGGTCCTGACTAGTCCTTAGGCTGGTGTAGGTAGTAACAGAAACAATCAAGCAGTAGCTGCTCGGAAAGTAGAAATATACTGCCAACTTGATTTACATTTCTATTTTCAGTCCATTTCAAAAACATCATTGTGTTTTGCTGAATATAAATAATCTTTGATGGCCCTTGAAAATACATGCATATCCCCAGACTTCATGAGTTCCAAGTTATATTCTTTCACCTGTCATTTCCAATTGATAAATTCTGGACTTGCTTTTTTTCTCTCATATAAATAAACAAAAAAGTAAATGAATAAAAATTTTCCAAACACATACTTTGATTATGGATATTAGTCATGGTTTTGAATGATGTTTGTGTTCACAGCACAATTTTGGGATGTGATAAAATCTCTGAAGTTAATGCGTCTTCCTGAACAGAACCTTTAATTGCATGTACTTTCTTTTAGCCTATCTTGTAATGATTTTCTCTGTATATCATTAATAATTACAAATAATGTAAAAAGTATATCAAGGAAAACAAATAGCAAAAAATCTGAGTTATGGTTTATTGGTATGAATATATGCAGTTTATAAAAAAATCCTTGTCAGTCTTCACTGCATTTTCTTTGAAAACAAATGGTGTGTTTCACCTGTAACTTGGTAAGGAAAAGCAATATAGCGTTAGAAGTTGTAAAATATTCAGTGCATGAGGAAACTGTTGCCTGACTAGATGAGGTAACTGCTTGGAGGAATAACCAAACACATTTGTAAGACTTTCAGTTAATTGCTTTGACCGTGTTTGCAGGATGCAACAAAAATGTAAAATATGGGTCTCCTTTAAGTATTTTTCCACACTTCCTTGGGTTATGTGTATTAAAAGCAGGAGGTTTGTGTTTAATAATGCATTGAGATTTTTTTTTAGATCATCATTGGTAGTCCCTGAAGCTCTGCAGGCATTTTAAGTCTGCAGGCTTGCCTGTGTCATACACACTGAATCTTGGAAATTAAAACAGAGCTGTGGCTCAGGTGTGGTGTAACCACTGCTGGAGGGAGCAAAACAGAAGAAGCTGGAGCTAAATTCAGATGCAAGGCAGTTTGTCTCTAAGGTAGCAAGACAGGGCAAAAAAGATTTTATTTCAGTAGGCTTGAACTGATGTATCTTGCCCTCAGAAGGAAAATGTACTATTGTGCTCCTGGCACATCTAGAGAGATCTGGACATCTCATCTTTGAACTTTGGAATGGAGCAACAAAATATTGTCTGGGCTGGAGAGATTGGTGTGTGGTTTAGGCAAGAACCATGGGAAAGTACTTCCAGGTTCTAACCTTCACTTTGCATTTGTTACACAAAGCAGAAAGGCTAGAGCACAGAAAAAAACGAGGAATAGGAGAATTCCTGTGGTTGTTCTTGCCTGTTTTAGAGCAAATTCACATGTTTTAGGCAGGTAGCGTGATCATGTGACTGTAGGTTAAAAAACTGTGTAAGTCAGGCTGGATGCAACTGTTACTGACTGTTTTCAGAGCAGTCTTGAAATTAATGGCAATAATTAAGAGTTGGATTTCAGAAATGTTAGGAAACCCTTGACACTGGGATTATATATTGCTCAGGGAAAAATATTCACTGTTTTGCAGCTGGAAAGAAATTAATAGCTTTGATCCAAGACTGCATTTATGCTGAACCTTGGGTCAAATGCAGTATTCACAGTGAAACCACTGGAACAATTTAACCTGTTATGTGGTTGAAATACAAGCTGAAGCTACACGAGCAGCTGTCCTTCCTTAAGGCTTTAGAAGCACTGGAATTCTTGCCCCATTACATGTGAGGTGTCTTGAGTGTTCCTGTGGTTTTGGTATGGTCCATAGTTCGTGCTGATTTCTGGAGCCTGACTGAGATGTAGAGCCTGCGTAGTGCAGGGATGGTAAAGAAGATATTCAGCTGTGCTGGAAGATAAAGATTTCTACTGTCTGCTGATAAAGGCATGCAGTAGGTGTTTACTTTGAAACAGAAGTGAATTTTTACTTGTATGAGCTAGTATTTTTGCATTACTTAAGCTAGCTTTGTTTTTCAAACATCCCATTTCTCCTCTTTGTGGTGTTTCCAATGTAGTGTTGTTTTTCAATACTATTTTCGAATATAGTAAAGGAAAACTAGTTTGAATCATATTCTTTCCAAGGCATTGTAAATATTACAGTAAACATTTACTGGTAATGCATTTCCTTTTAACATCAGTTCTGCAATTAATGCTTTTGTCTCTTTTGTCATTTAGCATTCTATAGAAATACCTGACAACCAGAAGTTGGCAGAATGCATTTGGGGACACCAACAGTTATGTGAAAGTGACATTGCTGGTCAATAAAGGGTAATAGGCAGTAAAGTGTATGTGTAATAGCTTTTCTGAAAGCTGTTGTTGAGAATGTGGGGAAAGTCTCCATTCATTAAATAGGTGGTGCCATAATTATCTTGGCTTTTTTAAGTACCTAAGCAGGCAGCAGCCCGGTCAGAGGAACTTGATCTTGCCAGAAGAAACAAGATGTGATTTTTAAATCCTTGTATGAATCACTAATATGTGCTGACTAGAGGGTTTGGGGGCTTTTTGTGTTTTGTTTTCTTTGGATTTTTTGTTTTATTGTTCTTCTCAATAAATGGATATAGAACTGTTCATATTAGGAAAATATAAGCCTGAAAAGCATTCATGGTTGCATTTAACTTCTGCTTAGTTTTTGTGCATTCTGTGTCTTGATTTAAACGGAGCAGTTCAGGGTGGAGAATAGCTGAAGACTAATAGAGCTTATCCAGCATGTGTGCTGATGAGAAGTGGTCAAACTCAAACTGTATTCTGGGCCAGCACAGAAAACAGGAATAGCTGTACAAACCCATTTGTCTCCCAGGAGAGATTTCTGCGTGACCAGAAGACCAAGGACAGACCTTGAGGATATTGTCTGCAAAGACCTGTGTATGCCTAATTGAGCAAAAAGATATTCAATTCAGCAAGGAGCAGGGATGCACGGGCTCTTTCTGCCATGCACTCTCATCCGGTCAGTTTTCTCTCTCCAGCAAATACATGCTTTTTGTGTACTTGATTATATTTTGTTGTTGTGGACTGTTTGAAAAGTTTTAAACATGGTTTAAAGTCCTGTGTAGTCCTGCTGTTGGTCTGTGTGGTGCCTTTCCTCTCCCTCTCTTTTTGCTCATGTTCTGGTAATTTTCAAAGCCTCTGTTCATGCTCAAGTGTGCTTGGTAAAAGGATACTAATCACAGTATCAAGTTGGTAAAAGCAATTAACTTCCTAAGTGTTCCCTAAAACTTTAGGTAGGCTCTGTCTACAAGGAAGTGGGGACTTTCTGCAAAGAGAGATGATCCTTGAGGTCCAGGACTGTGTCTGGAGTGTTTTCCTGGTTAGACATGGGTGAATCTCTACAGATGGGTGCTATGGTAAACGTGGGACAAACAATCACTGAAGCTTACTGTTACCTGGAAAACAGAGTAGGAAGCACAGTGTGACTGATCATGGTGCTTGGAAAGCTACTTGTTTATATGATTTAGCTGAAATAGTGGAAATAAGATCAAAAGATTTACTTATGCAAACATTCATTTGAAGTTCTTGTCAGAAGGCAGAAGCTGGGAAAAGTTTCTGTGCTGAGGGCTGTACGAGCAGTTTCTTTCATCACCAGGTTTGAACAGATGCACTTCGGAAAAAAGTTTTGATGAGATCTTTTTGTTGCAATGATTGATTGTGCTACTGATATGATGCCAAGGTAGTTAAATCCCAAACATCTGTCAAGGTGTTCAGCTTGAGCTTATTGAAAGTCTCCTACAAGGCAAATGAGATTATGTATGAGCAGCTTTACACAGATGATGGCACTTTTATTAAAATGCGATATGGAACACCTCAGACTCACCCTAAGTTTGCTGAGCCAAAGAAAAGTAAAGATGCAGTTTGTACATGAAAAAACTAAGGAATGTTCTGTTCCTGGGAAGGACTCTGGAGCAACTCTTACAGTCAGCAGGCTTGAACTTGCTGGATCAGTTTTACCTCTTGTTGAAGCTTTCTCTATGTCCTGATTAAGATATTATTTTTATGATCTAGAAGTAAAAAAAACTGTATATGGTATTTTGTTCAAAATGAGTTAGTTCTGAACAGCAAAGCAAAATTCATATTTTATCAAGTCTGATAACTATGACCGAAATACTGAAACTGTAGACCTGGGAGTGGAAAAAATAATTTAGGAATGAGTGTGCTAAAAGTTGACAACCAAAAAAAACAGTCCTTCTTTAACTGCATAAAGTGGTTGGCTGAGGTTCTTGGGTTTTTTAGGTTTATTTGGTTTAGTTGGGTTTTTTTAGAATAAGTCTGGTTCTGAAAGGAACAAAGGTTATAGCAACATCATAACTCGAGAGAAATTAACATGTTAGACATGTCTAAGAAGGGGTCATTGTTTGCCCAAATATTTAGGAGTTGTTATAAATATGTAGACACATCCATTAGACATGGTATAACAACTAGAGTGGGTTGAAAGTCCTCTAATGCAGTAAGTTGTGGAGATGTAGTGTGGCACGATGGTTTGCATTGCTGCAGGACAAATTGCTGGGTGCCACTTCCAAATGCCACACGATTCCTGTGTGTAAGGCAGGGGCTGTACATCTGGAATTGAAGGTAATCGATCAACAAGCCCAGGGAGCTACATTGGCTCTTTTCCTCTTGATGGGTAACAAATCACTAAAAGCACTGCAGGATCAATTTTGCTTCAGGAGATGCTTACCGTAATGTTTAAATACAAATCTGAGGCAAACTGCATAAAAGCATTCAGGAAAAAAAAATTAAAGATTGATTTGTATATTTCAGTAAGTATCCTGACAAGCTGAATTTGTTTCTAAGTAAATATTTGTTCTTTAAACTTCTTGTTCTTGCAACACTGAAATCTAATTAGCTAAAGGTCAGACTCTGAGATATTAGCTTCTGGAGGAGGCTTTGGGTAAGTGTTTTACAAGTTCAGAGGAGTGGGTTGACCTTGTGTTGCTGCTGGGTGCCCGCCCAGCTGTTCTCACTCCCATTCACAACAGGCCAGAGGAAGAAAACAGGATTAAAAAGCTCATGGGTCAGGATAAAGACAGGGAAATCACTCACCAGTTGCCATTATGACCAAAAACTGACGCATTATAGGTAAGGTTAAATTCTTGCTAATTAAAAGTGGCCTGCCATAACCTGCATGAGTAGGCAACCTTGAAGGTTTCCCCCTCTTCACTTGGTAGAAGTGGCTGCTCCATCTCTTCCCTACAGCAAAACCCCTTTCTCTTCTGGGGCCCCTGTTCTTTCCTAGAAATCGAGGCTGTGGCCCAGCTTCAGAGCACTCCTGTTCTGCAGAATCGATGTCCAGAAGCTTCAGTAATTTGTATTCAGCATATGCTCATGTATTCCCCCAGAAAATACGGATTTGAGCACATGCTTTTCCAGATCAGTATGATGAACACTCAAAAATAGAAACTACATACACTGGCTTAATCTATCATGAGTGAAAACCAACAGAATGGCAGTCTCAGATGTTTGGTACTCTAGTTCAGCATAACCATTATAAGATTTTCCTTTTCAGGGGTTGGAATTACACCCAGTGTAGAGACCATTGGAAAAATTTATCCCCTGATTTTTGGTGTCCTGTGAATCATTATCTCACTGGGGTTGTTTGTTTGTTTTGTTTGTCTTTTTGCTGAAGGTGCTGCTAGCATTTTATTTTGTTAACAAGCTGTTCACCTGTCTTTCTTGCTTGTGTAATGATGTTCTATAGATAAACACAGAGCAGCTGGCAAAGCTTTAACCAGACTGTAGCTTTTTTCACAGTGCCTTTTTTTGCATATCCTCATGACCAATTATCAATTGTCTTCATCTCTGAGTCCTTTTTCTTTTTATGCATGTGCAACACCAGTTTAAGACTTCATGACATTGTACAAAATACTACTGTTAACAGAATTTTTTTCTTTTTTCTTCTTTAACAGCTAGCACTTCAGATAGTAGATTAAAAGGAAAATACCACAAACTAAATAAAAACCCCAAACCAAACAACCCCCCTCCATATACAACTATGTACTTGGAACAGCAGTTCCTTTTTCATTTAGTATGAAGAAATATTTTTGCTGCTCAACCTTATGACAGTTAAATGCCAGTATTTTTGACTCACCTGCTTGTTAGAGAATAATTTTTTTCTTGCTATTTATCAGCATTTCTAAATCAATGAAAAATTCAAAGTGCCTGTCCAAAGAAAGGCTGTGAATACAGTTGCTTCCATGTGAGGTGAAAAATAAACAGATGCAACAACTTGCTGGGATCCGTTTTTGAGGTACCTTCAGTTTTTGGAATTTGTTGTCTGCAGCTGTGACTGGTGTAAAAAGTTGTCAATTGACTAAGTTTCTGTTGTTGTAAATACTTTACATTTTCATAATGGGGATAAGTAGACTTTGGACTCTGTGCCTAATTTCTGTCACTTCTGAACAAGTTTTTTTCCCTTTTATAATGTTATGTAAGTCTTAATTAAATTTGATTCTCTTAAAACTAATTGTATGCAACATCATTTGTAAGTTTTTTGAAAATACTGAGTTGGCTCATCTGTGCCTTGATTTGGAATTTTTAGGGCCTAATTCTGCCTTTTGCACAGAGCACATTGCTAACTGCTTAAAGGAGTTGCTTTCCAATACAGAAGCATTATTTTCTGTACACTGCAGATAGAAGCAAGTTTCTAACCTATAAGTTAGAAATTCTCATCTGAAAGGGGATGTGCTTTCACTTGGAAAGTCCCTTTTTTAAATTTCTCTGCTATGCAGTAATTGTTCGTATTTGGGACTGTCTGATAATGGCAGCACTTATTCTGGGAATAGAAAATTTGAGGTTGATCCTGTGCCTCTTTTCTCTGAAAATATAATAGGCAAAAGATTTAGACTGAGAACAACTGGACCCTTCTTATTAGAGACACTACTATTATGACCTGCCTCTGAGGCAGGCTAACTGAGATTCCTGTTAATAAAATTCTTAGGCTCAATTTGAGTGAAAAGACACTGAGTGACCAGTGTATTCATGACGCAGATTTATTTTAAAACAATTCAATGTATTGGAAAGTATTGTGGGCATTTTGTTTCTCTTCTATAAAAGTATAAAAATATCACAAAATATGTAAGGAAAGGAAGGAGAAGCAAAGGATAAGTGTAGATAGTTGAGAGGAAAGATGTCATCCTCTGTGGATCCAGTGGTGAGGCTTGATCACTGTGCTAGTGGTCACAGATGTGATCTGTTGGGAGTGACGGCCCATGAAACAAAAAGTTTGTCAGGTTATATACATTGAAGCTGGCATGGAAGTACCTGGATCCCTTCCCAGGGAGGGGTTTCTCCGAGTCTCATGCAGCAATATGGGCTGTGTACAGTGTTCTGATGGAGATTTCCCAAAAAGAGCGAGGGAGTACTTTTAGTTCCTCAGTAGTCTTGAGCCCCCTCTGTTGGTCCTGTGCACTCCTTGACCCCAGTTCCACATTTCTCCACTTTATTTTATGTGCTCACCATGGACCTGCACGGGAAAATTAGCTCCAGAAAGGTGCTGCCCTGGATTTGCACAACCCCCATTACCAGGCACATCCTGTTCTGACTTTCTCACTTGAGTGAGAAATTGGTATTTGAGGCATAGCAATACGTTAACTTCTTACTGTCCAGGCTTCTGAAGGCACCCTTTCCCTTACCACAGGGAGAATAATGGAAGCTGCATGGATGTGAGACCATTCCACTGATGTGAACATGGTGACCTCTCCCTAAAACTTTTCATTTCAGCTGTTAGAGCTGTAGCAGAATAGGAATGGTTGAGCAGGCAGTTCATGTTTAACCTTCCTGGTTAAGGAAGGGTTTTGTCATTTGGACCCTGCAGCAGTTAAAAGTATTGCACATGGAGTGTCACCAAGTATTGTCCTGTGATTGTGAAGGCATTTCATACAATGTGTAATAAAATACACGTATTTTTGTGTACAATGCACCTCTTACCAAGTGCTCCTTTAAAAGCTACCCCAATGGATGTAGGTTTACTTTGTTCCCACGTCAGAAAGCAATCTGGATTTACCATCAGCAGAGGCGGATAATTATTGCTTTTCTGTATAGTTTCTTTCCATAGGGATCAAGTCAGGGTTCCTGAGTGTGTGGCAGAAAAACAAATGCTTAGTGCTGGAAGAGTGCCAGCAAACAATGGGAGATCTGGAGCCTTTCAAGTCCATGGACTTTATTTTAAGCGGGATTGGGTTTTAGCTGTTGTTCTGGAGACTTGAGATCAGCAATTCAAAAATGATGGGTATTATTTTCCAGAGGACACCTGGCAAGCTTCGGAAGACAGTGCTATCACTAGCTGGGATCTTGCTCATTTGCATGGTTTCCTTGCTTCTGTCTGTTCTTTGGCTTATTTGAGATCGTCATGGCTTCTTTTTGTGGTGGAGGTGGTGATGGTGGCTGCATTCCTGTTGCCATCTCAGTAGAAGAAAAAGCCTGAACAAAATCTGTACTTCTCTACAAAGTATCACGGAAACCTGGGGGAAAAAATTCCCTTGAATTTTCAAATTGTGGGCTGCTGGCAGTTCCAAGATGATGCACGTTTTATGTTACTCAAAAAGAAGTGGTATTGATACTTGAAAGCTGCTTTTAAAAATAATGAAAAAAGTGCTTGCAATTTTCTTTCAAAAAGAGGATGTGCCCCTAAGAACCACCCTTGTTTCTGTAAATTTGATTTTCAAAGTGATTCTTAGATTGCAGAATTACTGTGTGGTTTGAGTTTGGTCTGTTGGCACCCTGGCTTCTCGTTGGTAGTTTATATTTTGGTCTCTGTCCCGTGTTGGGAAGTCTGTGCTAGCATTTTCCTCTCTGTTGTCACTATTTTTTAGGGACAGTTTCTGGTTTTGGTGTACCAGCTTGTTTCCAAGATGTGAAAATATCATCTTTTCCTCTGATAACATGCAATAAATAATTCTACAGACATGTTTATTTAATGACCTGTAGCTACCTGACAGGCCTCTCAATTTAAGATGTTTTTAACATTCTCTTACAGTCAATTTAAATCCCATTTGAAAAATCACATCAGAATTCATTATGCAGTGAACTGAATTAACCTAACCCTGGTCACTGTTCATTGGTTGGACTTGATGGGTAAAAGCCAGAATGTAACCAGTTCAATAGTTCATACAATTTTTTCATATGGACAGTTCTATACTGACCTTGTGGATGACAGGCAGGCATCTTCTGGTTTTGCTATCTGATGTGTTGAGTGAACTTAATAAAGAGTCATTAAAATAAATAGTGAGTGATCTGTCATGAAATAAAAGAATGGTATATTATTATATAACATGGCTAAATGTGTGTTATTTTGATTGGTTGGATTTTTTTTCTTTAATGCTTGGTGTGCCGATTCCTGCCTTGGTACGGCTGGTGATAGTTTGTGGATAGCCCACAAATGGGGATAGCAAGTTATGACCCATATATGAAGTGATGGTTTCAGATCTGAGGAGGATGTTCTCCAATGGTGTGGTACGTTTTGCTGGCAATAAAGATGCTCAGGATAAGCTGGGCCATTTGTTGTGCTGAATGTGGAATGCAAGGAGGCATTGGGCAGAAGGAATGCGTGCAAGGTAGAGTGAGACTCCTGCCTGGAGAGCTCATACTCAAGAGGATGTTGGGATGATAACAGCAGTGTCACCACATACACAAAACTTCCTGTGCAACCAAACAGAAATTCTCCCCAGAAATCCCGAACCCCTAAGTGCATCCTGCAGTGGTGATATGGTTAAAGGGGTTCCTGCAGTCAGTGGATACAGAAATGGGCAGATAGAACTAATGCAGATACTTGATGCTGTATGGAATAAGGCAAAAGGAGCAGTGTTGCTGCAGATTTGCTCAAGTCCAGCAAATCAAAACAAGAACTTAGATGCATTAATTGTTAAATGGGATGATTTCCCAAAACAAACTACTAGGGTAAGTGGTAGGTTCTTCATGAGATGTTTTCAAATGAAGTCTTTCTATTAATTTTAATACCTACGGATGGGAATTGCTAATTCTTACTCTGCCAAAGAATAGTAAGGAATTTGGATTAAATTATCTGAACCATATTTTTCATAACCTGAAAATAAAAATTGTCATTGAACATGGCACTATCCCTAATTTTGTTACCTACTGCAGCAAATTGAATTTGTTAACTTGTGTTTTATTTGCTTTAAGTGGCCCCCTGTGAAGAGATTTAGAGTTTCATGCGGTTTCAGCTTGCCAGGGACCACATATGATTGACACAATTAATCAAAGATCACACTATTAATCCACACCGAACATAACACAGTTGAGGGAACTCAATTAAAACTTTGGTTCCTCCAGTTGAAAAAATCAGCCACGTGGGAGCTGAGTGTCTCAGGCATACTTGTTTTGCTTGAGCCCAATCTTAATAAATTGCCTTTTTTTTTGCTTCTGCAATGCAATTTAGATGCTTAAAAATCAGCAGTCATGCTTTGTCACAATTCCATACACAGACTCCTGCATCTTTGTGTATTAACATTGTCTAGAAGCTTTTAATGGTTGTGGATAAAAGCTCAAGGAAAAGAATCAGAAATAATAAAAATCATTGGGTAGGGAATGCTTAAAGAAATGCTTTACTAAGCTTGACTATAAATACATAAATTTAGAACTAAACATAAAATTTAGTGGTAGAGTAATTTCATGCTGTCCTTCTTATTATCATTAATTTTGAATTTTGTTTGTTTCCCTGACGATATATCACAGGCTTTATCCCTCTCCCTGGGCACCTTTATATCAGGGCTATAGTGAAGACATTATTCAAGAGCCTAGATTTTTGACAGCTTACAATTAAGATGTTGAAACCAGAATTCCTAGCTCTTAATCTTTAAAAAAATCTTCTTGTGGTGCAGACCTTTACTGTGAATATTTCTGTGTTTTTGAGGAGTCATTGCTTTATTCATTTAGTCTTTTTATTATAGTCGCTGCTTTGTTTTAATGTGGCCAAAAATCTGTTGTGATGGTTCTGTTCTTTGCCACCTGAAAGACTTGTGACATAATTTTCTCTCTATAATGGCTTGTTTAGTGACATTATTATTGGTGTTCTGAAGCGTTTGCATCTGTTTGGCCCTGGTAGATTCAGTACCTTTCTCCTCTGTGGCTTCATTCTTGTGGTGCTCAAAGGGAGGTTTGTGACCAGACCACGCTGCAAAGGTTACCACGGTGCTTGATAGATAATTCCATTGTTTGGTAGGTTTGGAGGGTACAGTTTGTTTGTTTTAAATTGGAAAGCAACTTTGTCTCCTTCTGCCTGGAGCTGAAGTCTGCTTCTGTTTAATAAGCAAACCTGATTCAGTTGTTTGCTCCTCCAGATAATTATGCCACAAGAACTGAGAATGCCAGGGTGGTTTTGGAGATAATGGTAGCTGAGTAATGTCTCAGATTTATTATATGAAATGTTTTTTGAGTGGGTTTTTTTCCTTCAAAGTAGAAAAAAATATTTAAGTGTGCGTAAATAATCTCAGTATCATTCTTTTCCATGCTGTCATACCGCTTATTTTCTTATGTGTTAAAAAAATCACAATAAATACAACTAGCTGAAGTTGTTTTAGTTTTTGGGGTTTGGTTTGGGGTTTTTTTTGCAGAAGTAATGTAATATTGTCCATGTCTCCAATACAGAGAACAGACCCACAGCTCCTTGCTCAGTTCTACTATGCTGATGAGGAACTAAATCAAGTAGCAGCCGAACTGGACAGTTTGGATGGAAGAAAAGACCCACAAAGATGTACACTGCTGGTCAACCAGTTTCGCTCCTGTCAGGTAATCAAAGTGGCAATTTCCTGATTTCACTGGGATTTTTATGTGCATTTAGTGTATTCCATCAATATTTTTTTATTAGTTAGTTTTTGTTGTCAGAGATTTTTAAAATGAGCCTTTGTTTTCATGAACCCAAGTACATGCCTTTCCTTAATGGGTATATTCTTGAAAATACTATCCATAAATTAAATGTCCTACATCTCATTTAAGAGTGTTGATGCTTTCCTTGAATAAGAATACACATTATAAACTTCATTTCCTTTATATAAAATAAGCCTACAGAGCTTACAGGACATGTAAACAAAAGTAAACATTTCAAAATTTCAAGCAGAAAAAAGTAGCTATGTCATTTCTAGCTGCCCAGCTTTCATGCCTCATGAATCTCATAGTTTCTCATTAGTAAATTAACTACATTCAGAGAGTTATGTAGTGCTTAGGTAATTTAAATTTTTAGAAGTAGAAAGAATCTACTTTCGTTGTAACCTTTGTATTTGCATGAATGCTTTGATATTTCCACTCCCAGTCACACCCAAGAAAAACAATTTAAATTGAAGTAGGTTCAAGTCTAAAATACATGATGTTCAGGTGATATGAGGATTTCTGTATGAAAAGTGAGTGTTTCCTGTCACCTCTGGAGAGCTGTAAGTGGAAGGACCATTTACATCTCCACCAAGTAAAATCTGGTGCATTTAAGTGTAAAGAATGTGTTTTGGTTCACCCTTGCTAAAATTTCTTCCTGTTACTCCTAATAAAATGTAGTAAACTTCATTATGTGGAAAAATTTCATCAGTAATCATGTTAAGATGAGTTTCAAGAAAAGTGCCCTGATCATTGTAGGAAGCGTTCACATTAGGTTATCTGAGTCTGTTGAAAAGAAAAACAGTCAGGTGCTCTGTGTTTGCTTACAAGAAAACTAGATTTTAAAAGTGCAGCTCTTTGAAGAGCGCTTACAGAGAGAGTAGGCAGTGAATGTATTGTTCTGTCAGAAACAGTTTTAATACTTCTGTTAACTTTGAGTGTCTTCACAATTTCCTACTGTATTGTTCCCAGAGAAAAAATGTGAGTTTAAGGGATTACCAAAAGTGGAATCTGTAAGTTTATTAACAATTCAAAATGCAGTGACTCTGAGTGAAAAAAAAAAAAAAAGTAGATGTGAAAGTTATCTTCAGAGGAGGACTTCAGTCTTCTTTGTGGTGGATCAGCTGTACCTAAACCACTTCACAAATATTTATCTGACTTTTACAAAACCTCCAGTAGTGGATGTTCCACAAACTTTCTAGTTGAGTTCTTACCAGACTGGCAGGAAAGGTTTTCTGATATAAGGGTGGATTAACAGTATCATCGTGCAAGACAAATCTCCCTGATTGTTTTATCCCTGGCAATGACAATTTATTCCCTGTGTGCCTGCAGGCCCACAGACTTTCTTATGTGTTTTTTGTAGTATAGGCAGACTGAAGAGCTCTTCTATTCAAAAAGTGGCTTCTCTGAATGTTTCACCTGTAGGAGTGCAGGAAATGCACACTCTGATTGCCCCTTGGTCAGTTTGCTTGGCTTGTTCTATAGTGATTCACTACCTTGTGACTCTTAATATTTTGTGGTGTCTGGTAATTTCATTTGTCAAACAGATTGCTGTTACTAAAACAATCTGTTGCTAGAACCAGAAGAAAAGATGGAGGTTTGTTTTTTGTTTAATGTAGCTGTTTTTTTAATTTGTAGTTTTAGAAGTTCTGTAGAATAGATCAGATCGTTGTCAAATGTCACATCAGAAATGGCTTTGCTTAATTAGGTCTTACATTATCTTGTAGTACTCTGTGTAAATGCTGTGGGGTTTTTTTTGGTTTCTTTTAAGAATTTGTCCAAACAAGAGAAGGAACAGTGTTTTAGTAAGTATTCAAATGTAGATGTTTGCTGACCAAATGTCACACAGGAGAGGAAAAATTGGTTTTAGCCTAAGGTGTGGTAGGGTTTGAGAATGATGGAGAACCAGCAGCCAGCCCTGGGCACAGAACATGTTGGTGGAAGGTTGTGCATGTAAAAGTAGGGTAGCAGCTGCATTGTGCAATACCTCGTATCTGCAAAAACAGTCATGCAATTCTGAGACCTTTTCATTAGAAATGTGCACTTTCTGACTCTTCAAGCAGTGCTTTTGAAAAGTATTTTGTGACCACAGAGCATAGTTTACCAGACTCTCATTATTTGCATGATTGTTTTGTCCTATTTTGTGCTAGTTTTTCCATGGAAACCTTTATTTTAAGTTTTCCAGATGATTCCCAATTTTTATCTCCATGAAATTTACAGAGGCATAGCATTTCTGTCAGATTTTAGTGTTTTCTAAGGACAAAGATTTCTAAAATTCATGTCCTTCTATCTTGGCATCGGTTTTTTAAGTTAATTCATCGTTCCTGGGTTGCTTATTTTCAGATCATTCACTGATAGTGTCTGCTTGATTAACAGATGATGGGTTTGAATTTTATTTTTGTCAACTAGAGAAAGGAAATGCTTTTAAATTAGTGTGGGGGTTTTCTAAATGCTAACAAGGCTTACAAACTGTGCTTCTTCTTGGAGAGAGGTTGGGTGTTATGTTGGATCTTAACCGTGTCTGAAGAGCCAAGCTTTAAATCTTTCCGTCTACTTTGAACTTACAGTTTTGTTAGAGATCACCAAGTTTATTGTAGTGTGTGAACAGACTCAGACAAACCAGAAGATCTCTGTCTAAAGGATGTAATACTTTATAGTAGACATACTTAAAGTTTTCTGTCTTAAATCTGGCAGTATTAGTCAAGGCAAGTAGAAGCTATAGTGCGTTGTGGTGTTCCTGTGGATGTTCAGAGAACTTCGGTCTTCAGGACTGTTGATGCTTCTTTAGTGAAGAACTGCAACTCTGAATGTTGTTTTCTGCTTTGTCATAATACTGTCTGCTGATAAGAATCGCACTTTTTACAGTAAATTAACTTTTCAAAATTTCTGAACATCTTGCAGCTTGATTTTCAAACACTGTGGGTTGACTGTACAGCAGGATGCTGAGTAGCATAATCCATGAGTAAGAGTGGTAAGATGAGCAAGATAGTGCTTTTCAAAGCTTTTCATTTTCACAGTAATGTGATGTAACACTGTTTTTCAGCCATGGTAGCCTGTTATAAAAATGCCATCCCTCATTTTGCTTTGCTGTTTGCATGTCAGTGGTAAAACATTGTGAGAACATAACATATCTCTCAATACGGTGTCTTGCATTTTTTGTGTGATTAATACCTATTTGACAGAATAAAACACTTCTCTACTGGTTTCTGTTATGATTAGCAATACCTAAAGTGTGCTGATATGCATGATGAAAAGCTGTATAAGTTTTTCTTAAATGAACCAAAAGGTAGGTAGAATGTCAAACTTCGGTTCATTGAACTTGATTGGTGGTTCTAGAAGAAAAAACTCTTTTTCCTTAAGAAAAACATCTCTGCATTAGTGAATCTTGAGTAATATGCAATGCTTGTTCATCTGAGGTTTTTTCCCCTCCAACACAAGTCATTGCTGTATTTTTATATTAGTGGTATAACACTTTCCTTTCCTATGCTTCTCACAACATCACACAATATTGAATTTTACAAGAAGTGATGGTAACTAATACACGCTTTTGAATTATTCACCCCTGCATTCACTATCATTGTCTAAATTAATTTGCTTTGATCATTGCTGTTTCCAAATTGATTAATATTTTGTTAGTTGACTTGGTAAACTGGTTTAAAACTATTTATTTGCTATTTAAATGGAGCTAGGTTTATTGTTAAATATTACAAAAGTTCATTTGTTTTAAGAGTAAAGAGTAAAAACTCTTTGTTTTTAAAGCAGAGATTTTTTAGGACTTCACCGGTAACAAACCTGTACATGAGTACTCCACATTGTGAGAATGTTTTTAGGATCATAGTCCTTGCTTGCCGTTTCAATTCACTGAGAATTATTTCTGTGTACGATACTGAGGTCTCAGAATAGCACATGAGTCAGTTCCAGCGTGGTTTTATCAGCATTATTCCTGCAGATTGCATCTCAGCAGCGTCGCTTGATCTGCTGAAGTGCACAAGGACGGAATTTGCCCAATCAGGGCACTGACCTGAAGCAAACCATGGACTTTCCGGCTGTGCTGTCCGTTTGCACTGTTCCATAGAATAGTAAAATGTGGAATTTATAATATTTGTGAGACAAGGCTGTTTCTGGCTCGCTAGTAGGAGTGATGGATGCTGCATTGACTGGCAGTACATTACGCTGGTTCTTCACTCCTTTCCTGCCTGCTCTTTGCCTTCTTGGGAAACACCTCCTGAATTACTGCAATTACAGCTTTCCCGAGCCAGCTTTAGCAGTTCCAGCTTGCTGCAACATAGACTTTAAAATGTAGCCTTTAGTGGACTGCCTTCAGTGTAGGTCACTCCTTCATATAGTGCTGGGAAGCAGGCACCTGTGAACCTGCACTTGATCAAGACCTGTTGCATAAGTAAATGTTGCTGAGGACTTGCAGCCCTTAGAGAAAGCTAATCATATTTCAGTGTTGTGTTTTATTACTTGTCTGTCTCAGTTTTTGTAGAAATACACAATGAGGTGATTTCATCAAAAATACTGTGTTTCAACTACACTTACCTCCATATTTCTTCAAGCTCAATTTAAGAACTGAAGGCATCCCTATGAAACAAGTTGAGATGCAAGTGTCAGTGGAAACAAAGCTTTGCTCTCACTGTAAAGGAATGTGTGTTACAGGCTGAAGGAGCTTACTGTGGGGTGTGCAAAGACGGTACAAATTGACTATGGCAAACAAGGAGTAAAGGAACAGTGCTGCTGGGAGCATACTTGGGAAATCTGCTTTGTTACATGCTAAAATCACAGTCATAGGATAGTTTGGGTTGGAAGACACCTTAAATGTCACCCAGTTCCAACCCCCTGCTATGGGTGGGGACACCTCTCACTAAATATCCCCAACATGGGGCAGGACCTTGCACTTGGCCTTGCCGAATCAAAACTTCAATGCAAAAAGAAAATATATGCTCGTTATCTTTGAAATATGTTTTTTGCATATCTTAAAATCTTATGAATGTTACTTGCTTTTTGAAGAGGGAGGTGGATGGATAAGACAAGTGTGGAAGGGGGAAGCTCTTTGTCTGATAGTGTGTGGTGTCTGACTGAAGCAGTGATAATATTTGATCATGGGTCAGTTTAGGAGGTGGTTACAGTTTCAGCCTGATATGGGGATAGCAGTCCAGGTGTTTTCACATCAGCTTGCACCATGTATGGGGGCAGATTTCTGTGTTGGCTTTTTTATTTAATTAAGGAAACCCCACAAGGCACCAAAAACAGTAATACAGAAAACCCGAACAAAGCAAAAAACCCACAACCAACCAAAACAAAACCAAACATATGAAAACAACAGACCAGCAAAAATCTAACTCCAAACAAACAAAAATTCCAACACAACACCATTGCACACAACTCTGAAGCTGTTGCAGGGTTTGCAAATTGCTTGGTAACATTTCCAGAATGGAAGAGAAGCATGACTGAGCTGAGTGAATTGTCGTAGAGCATGTTTGATTTCTCCGTAGTGGGAAATGGAAAGGCTCTTCAGTGTGTGACATTTGAGTTTTCTTATTATATATATTTAAAAATAAACAAAAGTTGATGTAGCATGAAATGACAACACAGGTGGTAATCAATAATGCACAAGGGTGAAACTGAATCTGGATTGACAAGTTGCTAAATAATGAAAAGAGAACTTCTCTTTGTATATACAAAACACAATTAATTTTTTATTGGTGAAAAGGAGATGCAATTATATGGTGTTAAATGGTGCATGCTGGGGTAGCCATAGTTCTAAAAAGACTGTGATGCAAGGTTATGCTTTACCATCTGCTCATGATGACCACAATCATTGCATGCAAACTCCCGTGGAAAACCACTGGCTTTGGTGGAAGATAGGTAGTCATCCATATAAAATATGAGGGCCTAACAGGAGAGCAGAATGAATATTTTATCTGTATTTCAATTAGAACAGTTTCTTCTTTTGATCACAAGTTTTATTCAAATTTAAAAATACAACATTTTCTTCTTTGTGGAACCTAGCTGTAGAAGGCTCTTAATTTCAGAGCTATTGGAGTCCTCTAACACTCAGCTTCAAAAGATAAAATGATTTTTTTCATTTCTTAATATATGATTATTTACCCTTGATCAAAGTTCTTATATTGCTAACAACTGGAACGTTGGTACCTTAAATGAGTATTGACAGAGGACCTGAGACACAGTGATATAATTCCCAGAGCATTTGAAGGCTAAATGAGGACAATGGAGCCAGGTCATTTTAGGCCTGACTTTTCTCAGCATTTGTGAAGTAAGATACTATAGCAGATCCAGTTATGTAGGAATTAATGTAATGTGACGTGTCTGACTATCAGGGGCTTTATAGTTCTTCCACACTCTTCAGCAGTGCCATCAGAGGATTGCTGTCAGCTCTGCTATAGTGTGATTGGCTAAATTTTAATTATCTTTTTTTTAACCTTTGCAAAGAAGGATAGATTCTAGTATCAGCCACTGAATTGTTTATGTAGTCTCATGACTTAAATATGCAGCAGTTTTCCTTCTTTTCTCCATATGCACATGGTAGCACCACGTTAGCAAGATTAACAATAAGTGCAAATTACTTATTTTGTGATGTTTCTGTACTTGGGGATTAAGTCTGTTTTCTTCTGCAAGAAGTCTTTCCACTTAATCATATAGAAAAATCCCTTTATTTTTTTTCTTCTTTAATGCTGGTGAAGTGTGATAAGAAAGACAAGAAAGCAAGTTAGTAATTTTTCAAGTCAATTCTTAGCAGTGGAATTTAATTTTAATTGTGACCTTAACATACTTGAAAGTTAAAGCCTGTTTTTTAATAAGAAATAATTCATTTCATAATAATGGATTATTATGAAGAATACTTTGTAGAATATTGTACAGTCTGGTTTTCTCATGTGTCAGGTTGCCATAAGTAAGTTTTCATTAAAAAAAATCCTTGGATGGAACTTTCTGAGTTGGAAGGGACCCACAAGGATCATCAAATCCAACTCCTGGCCCCACAAGCACCCTTTGCAAGAGTCACAGCGTGTCCCTGAGAGCATTCAAACACTCCTTGGACTCCATCAGGCTTGGTACTGTGACCACTATCCTGGGGAGCCTGTTCCAGTGCCCAGCCACCCTCTGGGGGAGGAACCTTTTCCTAATATCCAACCTAAACCTCCCCTGTCACAGCTTCAGGCCATTCCCTCAGCTCCTGTCTCTCACCAAAGGGCAGAGATCAGTGCCTGTCCTTCCCCTCGTGAGGAAGCTGTAACTGCCCTGAGGTTTCCCCTCAGTTTCCTCCTCACGGGACAGCATCCCCAATTCGTTTGTTTGTCCCATGGCTGTGGCATTGCCAGCTGCAAGCTCAGTGCATTCCAGCCCCTGCATTGCACCCAGTGCCAGCCCTGCCTCCCCTGCCCTGCCCGTTCCTCCTGCAGAGCCTGCAGCCATCCAGCAGGGCGCTCCAGTCACAGAGCTCATCCCACCAGATTTGCTTATGCCACCGATGCCAAATCTCTGGGACTGGGCCACGGCTTTGAGCTCCTCTTGCTGGATCCTCATGCTGCACCTTTAGATGTTAAATATGTTAAATATGCATCTGTATATGTTAAATATTGGACACAACAATGATTTCGACGTACTGGAAGGAGGGATTACAAAATATTTTGGAGTCTGAGAGAATAGATTAATTTTAGACTGTCCTTTTGTTACTAATAGTGTGTAATTTAACAATAAACTACTAATTGAATGGCTGGAGTTAAAGGAAATGGGAAGAAAATAAATTGTTCGCTATTAGGGTGGCTTATTCAGTCATTGTAACTTTATAATTAGCCAGAGAGAATGAGAAGCTTAAATAGTTCACTCATAACTCCAAGTTCCTTTTGCAGTAAAGATGCACTGGTTGTCTTCTGCCTCCAGCTTATGCTTGTGGAAGAATTTGTGTTAACTCATTGCTGCACAGTGTTCTTGGTGAAAAATAATGCAGACTTTAAGAGGCTAATTAAAACAATGATTCATTTTTGAAAGTATTACATGTATTAGCAAGCTAGTGTTGCTTTGAAGAAGTTTGCAGTGATATGAAAACAGCTTGTGATAAGGATGAATTTGCTGTGGGAGAGCAGGCTTCAGATAGTAGGCTTTGTTACTGCATGCTTTTGCACTGCTTGCACTCATAAAAACTTACCGTTTTAAAAGCTTTGGGAGATCTGTGCTTTTGTGAAATTAATTATGCAGAAAATGTGCTCTTGGTTAAGAAAGCTTACCTTTTTGCTTATACCACCTACTCTCTCCTGCTGGATTTCCATTTTTTTAGAATAGTGCTATTTTTCCAACACTTCTCAAAGTAGTGTTGAGAAGAACAGCGGCAGCATTACCCCAAATACACAGTTCTTCACACCATGAAGAAATAAAGGTAGTTACTTCTTACATGTTTATACTGTTCTTTGCTCCATATTTCTGAGAAAAGCCCAGAATTAAATTCAGAAAATGTAGTGCTCTTGATACTAACATATGATGCACACAATATAAATTCTTAGGTTTGCCCTGACAATACATTTTCAGTTCTCTAGGGGTCTCAAGGTTTCTGTGCCTGAAGATTACTTACGCAAATACCAAGCAACAGACATTTGTATTCTTTGATTTCTCAATTGCCCTGCGGTGTCTGTTACTGCTGTTAGAGTTGTTGCTATTCCACATGCACAGAGCTCATAATCAAACAGTGTAATAGTTCATGTAGAGGTGTTAAATGATGATCATCTTGAGGCTGCAAAGCTTGTTGAATTGATTTGTGCAACTGAGGCACTGAGCTAAACTGCCTTTGTTGATGTAAGCTCTGGTAATTTTTGCTTTAGAATTCTTCTGATACTGTGAAAAGGTCTTTTTTTTTGGTGTATTTTTTGTTTGCTTTTTTCTGTTTAGGTCTTGCACAGACATAAATAATCAGAGATGAATTTTAGCAGGCTTTCAGAGTCGTGTTTACTTTTGACTTACATGATAACTGGTATGAAAAATTATTTTTCGTTTTCATACATTTGTACAAACCTCTGGCCTCAGTGCCAGTCTTGTTTGTTATTTGTAAAGTTTTCCTCCATAGGGATTTGGCAAATTTGACTGTAAAATATTTTAACCCTGTAGCTGGAATGTGATGAGTTTTCTCAGTAGATCTAATTAATATATTTGTGGTTGTCTGGCTTATAATGCAATGCAAATATCATATTTTATAATTGAGAAAATAAAATTATGAGGGGATTCTTCAACCAGGAAAGAGGTTTTATCTTGATGTAAGCTTTTAGGAGAACACTGAATTACTCATATAAAATACACAGACTGTAGAAATTATTTGAAGCCCTCTTAGAATGAAAGTCTGCAAAGGTTTGGGCTCCTTGGTTTTGGACAGTTGAACTGTTGTTGGATACAACTCTTTATTTGTGGTTAATTTCACATTGGCCTTTCTTTGTCTTTTGTCTACAGCTGCACAACTTCAGCATAACTCAATTCTGTACTCAGTGAGATCAGAGTTTTCATTGATTTTTAATGCTGAGTGTGTTCTTTCATTCCTAGCAGGTAAAGGCTTTTAAATTTACCAGTGCTGTGGGTTACCAGTGAGCTTTATAGCTGTATTAATGGAAAGGCATAGAGTAATTTCAGAAGGAAATACTTCTGTAAATTTGAGAGGTTTTGGTCTGAGTTCTGTCATAGCTTTAGCAGCTGTCCATGTGGGTTGCCCAGTCTTTAATTCAAGCAAGTCCTTGGGCACTTGGTAGAAATGTAGTAAATATTTTAGTTTCAGTAAATATCTTAACTTTATTGCTTGAATATGAAGTGGAGCTTGGGCAAACAAGAGAAATTAACTTTGATTTTATATAAAAATAACCCTGTTCAAATGTGTATTTCTGTGTTAGCACACATAGTTCCTTAGGCATTATTCCATGGTCCATTGGCAGCGTCAGTTTAAAAGTTTTCCATTCCAAATTTACATTATTTTTGTTCCTATTCCTACACTTGAGCATGGCACCCCTCAAAGCACAGCTTTGAGAGAGCTTTGAAGTTTTAGATCCTTATCCAAGGCCAGTTTAAATAAGCTTTACCTTTGGAAACATTTGTTCAGCTGCTCTGGTGCACGTATTTGTAGAGTCTGTCTGTGAGCAGTGAAATGACGTGGGTTACTCTGGGTCTGTGCACTAAAAGCCCTCACAAGTGTCCCCAGTGCAAGAGCACTGAGGGTGCTGGTGACAGGGGACAGGCACTGCAGGGTAGGTGACATCCTGAGATAAGGGACTGAGGTTTCAGTTGGCCTTGCTGCCCGAGGCTGACACTGCAAAATGGCCTGACGCCAGTCTGTGATGGAAAGTGGCTTTCTGTTTCAGGTGTTAAAAAAACCTGATCTGAAGGTGTCTCCTGATATCTGATAGGTTTAAGTGGTATGAGAATAAGGGGTCTCTAGGGAGAAACATACATGCTTTCATTCTGTGCTTTATTGGAATCCATGCTGAAGGGAAGCAATTTTTACAAAGAAAATCAGCATGAACGAGCATCCCTTGATGGAGAAGGTACCTGTGAAGAGCTGTTAAAGAAGTCAGAGGACTGTGCTGTAGTGGATTTGCAGTGAGTTATCTATGAAATACTAATTGTATCACTGACATCCTTAAGAGAAGCAAACAGCGAGTATGTACCATAATCACTGGGAACAGTGAGGCAGTTCAGAGGTGTGATGTTTTCATGTTTGATTGCGTCTTGTAGAATTGGACAGAAATAGATCTCATTAAAGTAGATAAATAAGCCAAAAGTGAAAGAAACTCCCTGCTGGGTTCTGGAACCTAATGATTGGTCAGAAATTGGCAAGAATCTGTTCCTGATGTTACTTTAATTGATATAGAGGTTAAACAGTGTGGATTGAAGGAGGAGTACTTTAACTAAAGTAATGGTCAAGTCTTTCTTGCCTGCTTAATTTGCAACCCTGGAGACATTATATTGGTTATGTTAGTAGAGGTCAGTGAAGGAGACAGCAGGGTAATTATTGAGATCAAGGGAAGAAGTTGAATGAAAGAAACCTTCCTGTTCACAAAGTTTAGAAACTGTAGCAGATGAAGATACCTTTTATCAAGACAGGGAAAAAGTGAGAACCAAAAGCAGACTGTCCAACCCATTGGGCTTTCCTCATTGATCTGTGTTGGGGAGGGAATTGTCATCTTTTTCTGAATTGTAGCTGTGTTTGAAGCTTTTTCTAAACTGGAACAGAGCTGGTGAACTCTGAAATAAATTTCTCATAAGGTTTGTATTCAAGAGACTTGATGCAGAGGTAGGAAAGTCGGAAATTCATGCTAGGATTAGGCTGTTGTCTGACATGGGACTGAGCTAAGATTTATTCAAAGAAAATTCTTCTCTTTTACAATGTCTTCCAATTTGATTTTCGTGGGGACAATGCCAGTCTAAAAAGAAAAGAAAAACTGGGAACAGCCATTTTGAAGTGATAATGACAAGATTAAGCTTAAATCTGAGACAATGCACATATCTGCTTTATTTTTTCCTGTCATAATAGAGCTTGTAAATTTGGGTGTTTTTCCTTTAGAGTTTCATCTCCAGTTCGGTTGTTTTATAACTGATGGCACCATTTGTAATTTCATTACTCCTAGTAATGATGACTTGTGTGAGTTGCATTGCTCTAACAGATTTCTCTGTGCTGCCTGACATCTTCAAACAGTTGGTGTCAGGTACCTGTTTGCTATTTGGGTTTGCCTTGAGTGAAAGCTCTTAACATTTATTTTGCAAGCATGCAGACTTGTCAACCCTTTCGTATGTTTTCACTGTACTTCATTGCAAATGAAATTGAGTATGATTGTTCTAAATATACTGAGTAACCTATAAGTATCAGAAGAGTTGGGGGTTTTTGTCTGTTGGGTTTGGTTCACAGTTTAAATTTGCCTTTTTTTCCCCAGCGATGTCAAGTGATCAGTGGAATGTTGTAGTTGGGTAAAAAAAAATCTGCAGAGTTAAACATTTGTTATCAGTAAATAAAATAATGATGTCTTTTTAAATGTTGGTTTGTAACAGTTTTTCTTAATTTTTGAGAACCTTATGGTCACTATAGAATAATTAACAAATAGCTATAAAATACAAAATGCTTGACTGTAAGTTGGGCCATCAATACAACTCCATCAACTAAACATAACTGTATTTTCTTTCTACATTTTATATTTGATCTTATGTAGAGAGTAATTAATATTTAAATATATTTTTTCTTTGAAAAAAGGATCCTAATAATGTTTAGTACTGTAGTCTTAAATCGTAGTTTCTCATGTTAACAAGTTTTTTCATGTGTTTCTGCTTGCCACATGGATCAGATAGATCATTCTGAGAAACTGCCTGTTATCTAAGACTGTGGAGAGAGTGGAATGAAAATGCTGAGCACTGCAGGTCAGGGAATTAATTTGCAGCAGAGAACCATAGGGAAGAAAGCTGGATCCATGCCAGCTCAGCAGTGAATGTGTTGGGGATGCAGGATGCTTTCACTGCAGCAGGGGAAGGCAAAGTGAATATGGCAGTAATTCAGGATGGCATCTCCTTCATTCTGCCCTCTGTGGGTGGGGATTCCTCTTTTATTTATTGGAAGTTGTTGTTGCTAGGCTGGGGCAATATGGAATTTAAGTGGCTAGATATCAAAGTTGGCTTTTCATGGTGAATTTTGGTAATACTCTGTAGTGGGCTAGGTTAAACTAGGAACTGCTCCCTAAAGTTCACACATAGAAAAATCCTGTTACTTTTGGAAAGTGGAACCTCATGAATTGCACCCTCGTTTGCAGATATACCAAGTTGGGTGGAAGAGTTGATCTTCTGGAGGGCAGGAAGGCTCCACAGAGGGATCTGGACAGGCTGGATCAATGGCCCAAGGGTCTGAGGTTCAACAAGGCCAAGTGCTGGGTCCTGCCCCTGGGTCACAACAGCCCCTGCAGTGCTGCAGGCTGGGCCAGAGTGGCTGGAAAAGGACCTGGGGCTGCTGGTTGAGAGTGACTGAACATGAGCCAGGTGTGCCCAGGTGGCCAAGAAGGCCAAAGGCACCTGGCCTGGGTCAGCAATAGTGTGGCCAAGCACAAGGTTTTTGAGTGGCTGAGGCAGCTGGAGATGTTTAGCCTGAAGAAAAGGAGGACAGGGGAGACCATATTGTTCTCTACAACTTCCTGAGGTTGTAGCCAGGCTCCTCTCCCGTGTAGCAGTAAGACAAGAGGAAATGGCCCAAGTTGTGCTGGGGTGGTTTACATGGGATATTAGGAAAACTTCCTTCATGAAAAGGGTTGTCAAGCATCAGAATAGGCTGCCCAGGACAGTGGCTGAGTTGCCATCACTGGAGATAATTAAAAGATGTGTAGATGTGGCACTTGGGCACATGGTTTAGCAATGGACTTGATGATCTTTTCCAACCCAAACGGGTTCGTGGTGAAACACTGCCAGTGGGAAATAATCAGTTAGCTGATGAGGCAGAGAGAGTCTGAAAGCACAGCCTTTGGGATCTTGTGCAAGATGGACTGGAGGGAAAGCCACAGAGGGGCTTTGGATCTCTAATGTGAAATAGCTGTCTGGGTTCTGAAGCCAGGACTTTGGTGTGTACGTTGAAAACCTGTTTGTTACACCAGAGAGTACACAACCTTGTTACTGGTTCCTTCTGTTAAAGTAGCCCGTAAACCCCTAGATACTCACTAATTGCTTTAACTACAATAAAATCTTCCTTTATTTTTGGCATTAATTTGTGTTCATTAGTGACTTCTGATTGTGATGTTGAAGGAGTTCTAGAACTCAACATCAAGCTAGAAAAGGTAACAAAAGATGTCATGGACATTGCTTAAATGAAGAGGCTAAAATATCATCTGTTAAGTTCATGATGATACCACCACAGACCATATTGCCTTGGCCAGATTTTACTGTTAATTCACAACATGCCTATAAAGAGGTACTGAACAGCACAGGAAGTTATCTTCCTTTGAAGAAGTCTTGCAAAGGACCTCAGAAAGGTTGTATTAAATGTTATGTTGTGGGAGAGCAGCGTAAATTTTATCAAGTACATGTACAGAAGGGTAGATAAGTTTGCCTTTTGTTGATCTAAACATATTTTTCATAGTATAACAAGGATTAATTTCTTGGCTTTTTTGGTACTTATTCTGGAAGCTAATGCAGCAGCTGATGTTAGCTTTATGCTCTGATTATTTAATATATGGCTAATTACTGACAGGCCAAAAATAAACCAATTTTTTGTCCTCTGCCGTGGCTACCTACATACATTGTCTCACTACCACTCATTATCTTCCCTATCAAAATGAAATATAAATGCTCCCTGTTATGTGAAACTCTGAGCTGTGTTTTCCAGGAAATGAGGAGTTTGGAGTAAATCCCAAAGCAGAATCTCTGCAGTGGCTGCCTGTGCTGCTGTAAAGCCTCAACAGAGCACCTGAAACAAAGCTGTGCACATCCCAGTGTGCAGATAAACCAGAAGATAACAGATAAAGCCACCAAAGGAGGCATTAAAATCTGAGGCTTTTATGTAGAAAGATGGATCAAGTGAAAGATTTACTACTTCAATTCCAACGAATTGATTTCTGTTGCTCAAATTAGAGCAAAATTTCAGTGCTACCATGTATCCAAACCCATTCGTTATTAGCTTACAAAGCAGGATACTGTAATTAAATAAATTGAATGTTTCTTGAAGCTCTTCTAAAGAAAAGACTAATTTGCTTACAATGCATTGGATAGTCTGTCTAAATTGGCTGGCATACTTCCAGTTTTAAAGCAGCTGAAATCTGAAATTACTATGGGAGCAAATATTCCAGGTTTAAGTTAGTCTGCTCTGGGTGCCATAAGAAGAATGGAAGAGGGAAGGGAAGTGATGGGGAATTGTTTGTTTGGTTTGGTTATTTTTCTTCTGTAGGACGATAAAATAAAACCTGTAGAACAGCAGAGAATTTGGTGAATTGCACATCCTGAAACAGCAAAAGCAATTTACCTTGTAGATATCTTTCAGTATTTGTACATTATATGAAGTTCCATCAACTGTTCTTTCTGTAATCTTCCTGTATCCCTGCTAGACTAGGCAGGAAATGATGGCCATCTTTTTAATTGGCTTTTTCACTTGGCTCTCTGGCATAATGACCTGTGTGAAGCTGGGTAACTCTGTACAAACAACTGCTACTGGAGATGGAGCTATTGTGATTTATCTCCATTGAGAAGTGTGTGTTAAAATTCTAATTACCTGTGGTCTAACTTAGCAGTACTGCACATATTAAAAAAAATACCTGACTCAGAGTTTGGCATATGTGGAGATGCGTTGGTAGCTCTTGGGTGCTTGTGGAGCAGAAGCATCTGTAGCAATGTTGAAGAAATGAGGAAGAATATTAAATGTCTTTTAAATTGGAAACAAATAAACAAGTTATATACTTAAACATCAGTATATCATAAAAAGCTGAATTATCTTCATTACATCATCTTGCCTTTAGTTGCAGTATTTAAGAGCATTAAGGTATAAAATTTCATGATGTTTGTAATAATTATCTCCTGAGATGATTTAGACAGAAACAATCTTGGTGCTTTTTAACAGGTATAATGACTGGAAAAACAGAACAAAACCTTGGAACAGTTGCTTACCAGCTATGAGTCCTCTTTCTTTATTCCATTTGCAGAAAATGTTCTTTGATACTTCAGGAATTTTGAATATGTATGTAGGTGATTATGTAAGGGATATTCAATCTGCCTTGTAGCTGCTGTCAAATAAGATTGCATTTAAAAAATAATCCATTCAAGTAAAATAAAATTTACGGAGCAAAGTTTTTCAATATTGCTTTTCCTCTTATTCTGTGTAGCTTTTTAGAAAAAAAAAGGTAAGAGAAAGATTGCGTTTCCCCATCTTAAAGTTGGGTGACAAGTAAAATAAATTGGAATATCATGTCCTAAAATAAAATGTAATTGGATTACTTAAAGTCTGATATAACCAGATTGGAATAGTGTTCTTCTCAGAGTTCCCTGCCTTAACATTTCTCTGTATTTTGTGAAACTTATGTAAAATTTTAACTTGTAGGATTCCTTTTTACCACCGTATCTCTCCAATGCAAAAAGGCCTTTGCAAACTTCGATTAATTCTCTGAAAACAGGAATCTGGCTTTTTCATTCTAATGATAAAGACCAACCTGTATTGCTCTAGTGATAAAGTGAGAGCTACAGGCAAAGCACCTGGTCTCAAAATAGATCAGTAATAACAGATTTGAAATACCTCATGAGTGACTCATGGTTCTCTACATTTTATGTTTTTATCCTCAGTTTCAGTCTTTGCTCTGTAACTTTGGGTAGGAGCTAGGTAGTTTAGGAGTCATTTTTCTTATGAGACCTACTTTCAAAATACTTAGGTTCTCCAGGCAGATTTAGCTAAATAATTGTGAGAGAAGTACACTGAATACCATGAATTTAGAAGTGGAAGGAGAATAGGAAACCTCCTATTATTCTGTTTTTTCTTGGCTAACTCCCTGATGTCCTGGAGAGAGAAGGTGGTGGCAGTGTTCTCCAGCCAGTGCTTCAGGATGCTGCTGCAGGCTGTGGGCAGCTTTGCTCTGCTCCCCTCCAGGATTTGAACTTCAGTTATCCTTGCAATTACACTAGGGAGTATTGAAGGTTGGTTTTTCTCTCAGTTCCTACAAGGGGCATCACTTTGGGTTCTAAGGGATCCTAGTACCCCACTGATCCTGGCACTGCAATAGGCCCAGCAGAGAGTGAGGGGGAGATTTCCTCTCTAAAATCAGCTATCTTGTGTCAGTGATTCTAGTTTTTTTCCTGTCTCTTCTCATGCCTGCTGGCCATAGTCTGTGTTGGGATGCCCTGGAGGGGCTACAGGGCATTTGATTTTCAGTCTTGCTTCTAGACTAGGTGGTTGATTGTTACACTTACTCAAGCATTATAACTGTATGAGATGGGATTTTTCTGTTTGTTTTTAACAACTTTATTGAAATTAAACGTATTGTCTACTGACAGCCGTGCTAAAATACTTTATTGTGAAAGTGTTTCAATTGGTAATGCATCAAGTACCTTATACCAATGGGTAATAAATATTGCTGATTGTTAATTTAGTCACTTATTTTGGATGAAGACAACTGTAATTACAGCATTAATGTTAAGATTATTTTGTGCCAACAGCAGGTGCAACAGTCTGTGCAGAAATTGCAGAAAATGTGGATCATTCTTCGTAGCTAAAGTAGATTTTGTCTCTTTTCATGGGGCAGGTTTCTTCAAAATTCCTGTCTTCTATTGTTTTTTAAATGCAGGTGTAAACGAAACACTCAAGTGTAGATTTAAAGCAATTCTGCCTGTTAAACAATTTTATACAGACAGATGTGGTTGTGTTTGTTTGAGAAATATTTTAAATAGAATGTGACTTCTGTAAATAGGGGAAGAAACGTGAGACAGACAAAACATCATTAATGAAAGCACTCAGCCTTTTTCATGCTCTCAATCTACCTTTATTATGTTAATCAAATTCCGTACAGTTCCCAGCAGGGGAATGTGAAAATTATCTTTTCAAAGAAATAAATACAGATTATTTACTGCATATCAAGAAACTGGTTATTGGTATTTGATCATTGTCCTGGTGCAGAGGTAGAGCAGAGCAGGTTTTAAGGCTCTAACTTGTGTGGTGTCCCCTTATTTTCCTGGGTGTCTGGGGGATAAGGTGGTAGGAGAATGTGCCAGCCCTTGCCCACTGGGGATTCACGTGTGTGAACTACTTTAGATTACCAGGATGAGCTTAAATATGTTCAGCCACAGTAGTCCCAATATAACTCAGCTTCTAAGAATTCCTGGGTACCTTGTCCGGTGCTCTTTTTGGGAGTGCTTATTGTTGGGGCTGGTGAGAGGAAATGGGAGAAGTATAATTCACTTGTACTGCAGTTTATTTACTCATATGTACAGATAGCTGGAGGTAATGAGCTCTTGGTCATGCCTCCTCATCAGAAGTCCCATTAAAGTAGTCAAAGTTAAGTGCAACTAATCTGAGCAACAGTTTCTAGGAGACCTAGAAAGAGTGAAGTTTTTGCTCTTGTTTTTGTGCAGTATTCTCCTCTGTTTTCACTGTGTATATGAAGACCATGAGAGTTAAATTCTGCATTTTCTGTCTTAATTGTTTGGTACCTCACTATAAAATTCTATTAAAAAGCTAGGAAAAAATGTTTTCTGTGCAAACAGTATATACGGTATCCTGTGTTTTGCTTCAGGATAATGTTTTGAACATCATAAACCAAATCATGGATGAATGCATTCCCCATGAACGGGCCAACCGAGACTTTTGTGTTAAGTTTCCAGAGGAAATACGCCATGACAACCTCGCGGGACAGCTTTGGTTTGGAGCAGAGGTAGGTCCATCATACTTCTGTTGTGTGGGATTAATAGACACTTTTTTTGATGTATAAAGCCACAAGTACCTTTTCAGACTTTTCTGAAAGAGGTACAAAAAAATTACAGAGCAAAGTGAACAAGAGAACTTGCTCTGGGTGCTCAGAGAAGTGGGGTTCTTTAACTGTAGTTTTGGTTGGGCTAACAACATACCAGGTTATTTTCATAATTGTATGCTGTCAGTATTCTTTGGTAAAAATCTGTTCTTTTGTGGGTTAGCATCTAAGTGATTTTTTTTTTCTGATCAGCCGTCTTGTGTTTTGAAGATCTTTGAAACAAATAAAAGTGTATTAGGGAGTTTTAATCAGGACAAAAGTTCATCTCTGACAAATAGAAGTGTATGGTGTCACTTTATTTTAATGGGTATGTTATGCTATAACTCATCCTAAATATGCAACTTAAGGCTGTCACTTGTTGCAAATAACTTCCTTGTTTCATGTATATGAAAAAAATACAGTAGTTCCTATGCAGAACACTGAAGTCCACTTTTCTTCCCTTACCTGCTCTCTCTGAAAGACCTGCTTCTAGAGCAACCTGTAGGAACGAGGAATTTTTGTAGTGAATAAGCTTCTGTTATTTTAACCAAAGGAAGCCTGAAGTGTCAGAACAAAAGGCTATGATATGAAAGATATTTATTTATTACTACTGATGTCTTTGGCTAAAACAAAATTAAATAATTGTGGCATCTTTAGTGGTAAACTCCTCACTTTCGTGTGCCTGAGGGTGAGTCAAGGCAGCACCATTAATTTGTTGAGACTTAAGGGGGGATTGGTCTAGACATCCCACCACACAACACCATGTTGTGGTCTTGTTTTCAGTGTTGCCTCTCCTGTGTTGGAAGCAATCCTTGGCCTCCTGTTAATAGATTTTTTTTTTCTCTACCGCTTTCTCCTTTCTTTTTCAAGTGCATGTTCTCCATGAAGATTTCCCATCTTGTTCACTCCAATATGCCTCCATATGTTCTGTTTCTGAAACTGGCATTCACAGTTGGTAACTATAGGCTCCTCTGAGTCAGAGAAGTCTCAGATAGAATTTACAAAATTAATTTTGTGTGTCAATGCTTTGTAATCCTTTCCTCCGTCTTGTTTTATTCACTGCTGTGTTATGTAAGCTAAACCTGTTTGCAAATCAAACTTTCACTGTGTAACCCTCAGGCTGGAGAGACCTGTTGGTTTCAGAGAAAGTAACACATGCAGTGATGATGTAATGCAAACTCCTACTGCTGTAGGCACTGTCCTCCCATAAATTCATGTAGCAAGAAGGTTGTATGAGCTTATGAGTACACACTTCTGTCCTTGTCAGTACAATCACTCAGTTATCAGACTGAGGACACCTCTCAGCAGGTAACACTTTCTTTATCCGTGCTTCCCACAAATACTGCTTTGGCTGATAAGACGTAAGAACAGGATCTGCTCTGAGTGCCCTGAAATGAATGCATCAGGCTGCTGAGAAAGGATCCCTTCTGGGATTGCAGGTCCCTCATAATCAGTTGCAGGCATGGCTCCCATCCACAGGATGCCAGGGAGAGGGGGGTGACACAGCTGCAAATGGAGATTTAAAAAAAGAAAAAAACACCCTGAACTTTGGGAACAACCTTGTATAGTCTCAGTTAATAGAAGTATTTCTATTAATGCGGCAGGTGTGATATATATTGGTGCTTACTGTCTTCTAAATGTATCCATAAAAGAATAAACCCAGCAGTTGTTTATAGTGGCAGGATTTTTAGAAAGTTTTATTAATGTGTTACAGTAAAATTCTACTGTTAATGTCTTTGTCAGCTGGTCAGAGTCCATGTATAATGCCCCGGGCAAGAAGTCTTAAATAGTTGCTTTCCAGACACTGGAAGGGAAGAATCACTCAGTGACCTGATTCTTGTATATAATCATGATTTTTGTTTGAAGCAGGATACAGGCCTAACTGGATCCCTGTGTGATAGCCAGTGTGAGCAGTATTTTTTTAAAAGACATCACAGTTGCAGAATTTCTGTTCTTTTTATAAGGAATAGATTTATTTTACAATGTCAAGCAGTCTAGCCCAAATCAAAACAGTCCATGGACCATAGTTTTGCTAGACTCCCATCTCTCTTATGCAAGCAATGTGTGTGTGCATAGAGGATCTATCCTACTAATCCTTTTTGCCCAACTGGTGGGAGAATAGCTTTAGTTCTTCTGTCACCACTGTGATTCTTGAACTTCAACCTTCTCCTCTTCTCATGTCTCCTTGGCTGAGCTGCTCCCACACCTTTTCTGTGAAAGATTTTGACTCTTGACATACCAGCCTTAAATCTTTCACTTCTTTAATAGTTTGCAGCCAACTGGGGCTAAGTACTGCCCTTGTTCAAAAGCACATCTTATTAAATAGCTCATCCTGTGCTTTGTTTTTAAGTATAGGAGTATTTTACTTTGTAAAAACTAATATTTTATCTCTTCATATCTTTCGTAGTGTTTGGCTGCTGGTTCAATTATTATGAATCGTGAAATTGAGAGTATGGCTATGAGGCCCTTGGCCAAGGATCTGACCCGAAGCCTAGAAGAAGTCAGAAATATCATTCGTGACCAGGCCTTAAGGGATTTGAACCTCTACACAGAAAAAATGAAAGATTCCCTCAAGCATTTTGATGTCCTTTTTGCTGAGTTCGAATTAAGGTAAAAGAGATCAAGTAAATGTGTTGTGAACCATGTCTTGGCTACTGCAGCTGTTCTGTGGCTTGTTGGTTTTTGGAAATTGGCTGTTTCACTCTGTATTTTTTGAGTGGAAAAAGAATGTAAATTTTTTTATCATTGTATTTGAATTCTTCAGTAATTTGTTGTATTGTTAGATTTTTCCTCCCAGTGTAGCAATAATGAAAACTAAATAGCTTTTTAGCAATCAACATTTGCTCTCTCCAACTAAACTATAATCCCCCATTTGCATACTGGCATATGGCATTTGAGGAAGAATTTCCAATACACAAAAGGAAGCCATAAATCTCTTAATGTTTTCTTTGTCAGAGAAAAGGCACCAAATAGGAGATGTTTAAAAAGAAAAGAACAATAACAAATATTCTAGAGACTGAGGTTTTGTTCTCTTGTGCTTAGTGATACAAGCAAGATGTGCCCAGTGAATTTAAGGCGAATTGAATTCTGATGGAGGAAGTGCTTTTACACAAGCCATAGTTAACCAGAGGAACTCACTGATTTGACCACTTTGGTTGAAAAATGACTGAGGTTTATAGCTTGATTAAAAATAACTGCTTTTTGGGGTGATGTCTTTTTGCATCAAGGGTCACATTCTTGCACTGTGCTTCAGAATGCAACCAGCTACCTGCTTGTGTGTTACATGTTTGTGGTGCCACAGTCAAGATAATGGGCAAGATTGTCTGAGGATCTAATATAATACAGTCACTGCTGCCCTTAGCAGAACATCTTTCTTAGAATTTGGTAGTATTTTAATATTTCTTGGGAGTAACTATAGACCATCATGTCCCACATTACTGCTTGCCCTTCCTCAATATTGTTATTCTCTTGTGTTCTTTTACTCTGGTAAGCATTGTTTTTCTGATTAGAAAAAGCATCATTATTCTGGTACATTGAAAACAATTTAATTGAAAATGTCTAAAACATGTTTTTAAGTGTGGGTTTGAGTTCAGACACCAATGACAATCAGTTCTTGGCAGAGTCTCTGCAGTTTTTGGCCTGTCAATACCAGTTCTCTATATACAGCATTTTTCTTTACCATTGTTTTGCAAAGAACTTCTTCTCCTTCTGTGTTATTTGTAGTCTACAAATGATCAATTAAGTAGTACAGTGACAGAAAGACACTAAACTTTTACCAGTGTTCATTATTTTGTTGAATTACTGATTTTGCTAGTAATTCCAGATAGAAATGAGGCCAAATTTTGAGTGTCATAAACTGTCTCATATGGATAACTGAATTTCTCTAATTTCAGGTAAAACCTTTATAGATAAAATGTTTGGCTAAAGTCAGATTATTTTTTTTTAATTGAGGAAATGCTGAGTAAACTCTTCTGTCTTTAAGAAGAGGCATTAAAGATCCTTCAAAGGCACTGTGCCACACAGTAAAGAGTTCTGATAGCTAAATGTGCTATCTTAATTATATCATTATATCATAATTGTGCTGTATAATTATAATATTTCTAAATTAGTACTGACTTCCGCTGTCTCAATTCCACTACAGGAAGTAATTTGGCTGTGTTTCTCATAGATTCTTACACAGTACAGTTTTCACAGTAAGTGCTTTGGTACAGAAAATGATCTTAGGTTTCTAAGATGATTTGTCCAAGGTTTGGTTTTATTTATAATCTTATTTGTTAAAGCATGTGAAACAGTGGCACATTATTTTATAATTTTTTGTAGTTATGTGTCAGCCATGGTACCTGTGAAGTCTCCAAAAGAATACTATGTACAGCAAGAGGTTATCGTACTGTTCTGTGAAACTGTGGAGAGGTGAGTTAAGGACTAGATCTTAATTTCTGTGTTTACTTTCTGTCTGAGTTTTTCTAAAAGTACATTAACTATAATCTTGAACAACTGTCATAAAACACCAGGTATTTTGCTTTTCTAGTAAGTATGCAGCTACAAAGTTCAAAGCTATTAAGCATGCTTGCCAGTCACAAGCCTGTGTTTTTTTGTTTTCTACATTAAAAAAATACAAAACAGAACACAAGAGTTAATAATCCAACAATAACTGTATTGTTGGTATGCCTAGTTGCTGATGTGTACATGAAGACTAAGCATTTAAATAAGCTAAATCCATTCAAGGCATCAAGACTTAATGATATTTCATTCAAGAACACATGGGGAGATGATTCAAATCATCTGTGAACCTCCAGGGATTATCATAAAGAACTCAGAAAAGCTCTTCATAATCTCAAAGGACTGGTCTTTGGCTCTGTATATGAAGGGACGATGATGAAAGAAATCAATTCAGCAATTCTTCTAGAAGTTCTTCTAGAAGTATAAGGTGCAAAGAAAAGTGTGAAATTGTCATGTACTGTGTTGAACAACTTTTTTTCCTTCCTCCTTGTGACAGATAAACTGGCCTGCAGATGGGCAGTAGAGGGGAACAGCATGTGAAATACTCAGCCTAAGTGGGGTTCTGAGCAGTACAGCACTGTTCTTAAAAGAAAATTAGTGAATCATGTTCTGTGTAGAATTATTAGACACCAGTTGACTGTAGTTGACTGACCTTGGAATAAGTTGGTTTTACTGTCATGTTAGGAAAGCTTGTGTAGTAGGACCCTGGGTCTGGTGCAGTCAATCCTTTCATTAAGGAATGGGGGAGTACAGAGCACACTGCCACAATCTGTACATGACACCAAGATCAGAGGTGGTTCAGGCCTTTGGGGAGACAGGATTACAACTCAAAAAAGGTCACAGCAAGAGGCAGGAATTACCTTCCATCAGTCAGAGAGCTACTGCACGTGCACATACTCACCTATAGATACACATGTCCAGCAGAGGCCCCAAAGGTGATGGGGCTCTGGTGCATCTCTCGTGGGAGAAGAGGCTGTGGGAGCTGGGCCTGTTTAGAGGAGAGGAGACTGAGGGCATCTCATCAGTACACACAAATATCTCAAAGGTGGGTGTCAAGAGGATGGTGCCAGACTCTCTTCTGTGAGAGAAGTTTCCCACAGAGGTTAAGGGAGTCTCCCTCTCTGGAGACATTCCAAACCCACCTGATGTGTTCCTGTCACCTGCTCTAGATGACCCTGCCTGGCACAGGGATTGGACTGGCTGATCTCCAGAGGTCCCTTCCAACCCTGACAATTCTGGGATTCTCTATTTGCCCAGCAAGAGGAAAAGGATGGTTTCTTACTTGTAGCTGTGTAAAATCTGTCTGGGCTGTAGGATGGAACAGGGAGTGAGGATTGGTCCCACACTTTTGGCACCATTCAGGGTTTGCTTTGTGGTCGTGTCCTGTCCACCACCAGTAGTACTGCCTGGACAAGTGCTGACAAGGAATAAGAAAAAAGTTATTTCCATTCTTTTGGGGACCAAAAGCAGGACTAATGTGCAGTTTTCAGTGCAGTCTTAAGCACTGATATGAGCAAGTCAGAGAAGTTTGAGGATGTTATGAAACATGTGGTGAAATCTGGAAATTGTGAAGAAAACTGGAAAATATAGCCAAGTAAAAAAAAACCAAACAAAATGGAATTTAGTTTAAAAGGGGTTTAAAACATTTGTGAGGTTATTTGAGGACAACGACATCTCCCCCCAAATATTAAATCCTTTGATTTCAGTAAGAATTGCTGTGTGGAACTGGGCTGTTCTTGGGTGATTTTTTTAAGGTTTTTTTATTAGTTAAAGGGGAGATTGACCTTGATAATTAGAGAAAATTGTATTTGAAAATGAAACCAAGTACTTTCCCCTATTACTTTAAAAATGTTTCTTTTATTTGAAAATTTGTCAGTACTGGGGTTTTCAGTATCAAGCTGAAGCTTTTAATGAAATAGTAAGTAGAGAAAATTTCATAAAACTAATAGGGTTTTGAATGACTATAAAAGCTTCAAGTGCTTAAAGGGTTTTTTTTCTTGTATTTATGTTCTTATTGTATTGCTTTTTCTTTAAAGCAGAGACTTAAGCAATCAGTTATATATATAGTGATTTAGATTGTACAAAACCAGTGCATGAGTTAAATACTATCAGCTTGGTTTGGCTTATAACAATTGTTTCAAATTTTTCCTTAGTGAAATGTGTTCTTCAAGACTTTGATGTCTTACTAAATAATTTTATTCTTCTGCTTAGAGCCTTAAGGCTTGGATACCTCACTCAAGATATGATAGATGACTATGAACCAGCTTTAATGTTTACAATTCCAAGATTAGCCATTGTATGGTAAGTAATTTTTAACTGCTCTCTGGTCTGCCTCATTTAAAGGTTTATTGAAGATTTGGAAAGCTGTGTTTAGAATTTTGATGGACTGTCTTTTCACCTGAGTTTGCTTTAACGTTCTTTGAAAATAATTAAAAGAGGAGGATTGTTTTGTTCTAAATCATTACCAGTTTAATGTAGAATATCAAGACAAAAAAAAGAAAGATGGTAGATCTCTAACTAGAGAAGGCAGGAACAATTGATCAGGCATCCTCCAGCAAAATTTAAGAATTAGGAACATCAGTGTTTGCAATGTCATGTTGTTGGAAATATTTTTGAAAACACATTTGTGACACTCAAAACTAGGATTACTTAAGCATACAAGTCTTGAAAACTACAAATTTTCAACTAAATTTGTTTGTTTTTCCTTAATGACTCTAGGTTCAGAAGGAATAATAATGGCAAATTGCATTGTAGCTGTTGAGTTAGACTTAATTCTCCTGAAGGAAAGTATTAATATGTGTAATTTTTGTGTAGATTTGTGTCCTGTATTGACCACTCAAGGCAGCTAAATTATAACGGTGTTTTTGCTTCATGCAGTTTTTGCAATACTGAACAAATCAGATGCATTTTTCCTAATGAGTCCTCATGGTTTACTAAGACAGCAGCTTCTCTGGCATAAAGCCAGCATATTTTTAATATTTTACCATTGTTAATGTTTTAAAGTTAGCTAATATAAGTAGGATAATTGAGGGAAATAAAAAACCTCAAATCCTGAGGGTAATACACTTCTCCTCAGGAAATCCCTGTGGCCTGTTGTTCCTGTTATATGGTATATTGTCTCTAACTGTCATTCTAAAAATAATAACAGTAATAATCTGATTATTGGAAGACAACAGAAATGTGAGAACTCAGTTTGAAGCTGCTGGAAGGCACAGTGAAAAAGAACACATCATGACTAACTGGAAAACCAGGGCTCTCTGGCAAATAGATCCTGTCTATCCCAAATTACAAAGACAGATAGAGGAGGAGAAGTTTAACTGCTCCTGATTATCTAGTGATAAGAAAAGGTATCACTGTCATGTGAAGTTCCACAAAATAGCTGCCCCATCCATATACATACATATCTTTTCTGGAAGAAGCACAAACCTTGTAGGAAATAGACACAAGTTTTAGTTCTTTACAGTGCTACAGCTATATTCAGCCTTTCATTCAGAGCTCTTTCAAATGTTACACATATACAAAAGTCATTTCAAAATTTTCTCTATGTTTTTATGTAGTGCTCTAGTCCACTTATTATTTTTATTATTTCTTCCAAGTGTTAAGTTCTGTGGCAAGCAAACTGCCTGAGAGCCAAAGGAACAGTGACTTGGCATCAGGTAGAAGTTTGAGGAGAGTAGCCTTGAGCTTTCACTGAGCAAAGTAGTAACATTTGCTTATGCAGAACATAAGACATGAGTCAGCAATAACTGCCTCACTTTGTTGCAGCCTGCTTGTTGAAGCTTGGAAAGCACAGGAAAAAAAATGTGTATCCTTGGCAGCAAGATAATTTGTCTTAAGCCACAAAAAAAAAAGGTGACTTGCAAAGGAAGCAACTTTTTCTGTCTCCTCTTCCCCTGCTCCTGCCTTTAAAATCCTAATCCCCTCTTTATTTTTTTTTTTTTTAACACTTCAGAGGAATTCATATAGCTTGTGACATCAGCTTTGCTGCTGTGTCTCAGAGAGCCTTAGGTGGTTTGATGACCTTTGGTGTCACACGGGTGTTTGCTGGGGAAGAACTGGTGACCAAAAGACTTGGACAGTGTTGTTAGCCAAGGGTTGCCATTTCTCTGGATGATTTGGATGCTGCGTAGCTCTCTGAAGCAATATGTAATTTGAGTTTAAGAAAAGGAACATGCCTTTGAAATACCTTGGGTAACAGAGCACTGACACTATGGACAGGAAGATGAAAACGGCCTTGGAAAAAGAAAACTGATGTCAAGTAATCTCAACTGTGAGGGCAGGTTACCTTTGGGAAACATACCTTGTTTTTGCAGCAGGCAGAGGATTAAGTAGTTTTAAGCAGAGTGATGGCTGGTGGGGATGCATTCTCAGACACAATATGGTGTGGCAGAGCAGATATGAAGGTGAATTTTGTTTAACCCGTGGCACACAAACAGGTTTGGGCAGTGGTAATTTGGTCAGGAGGAATTATTGAGATATCTGCAATGAAGCACCTGGAGGCTCTCAGGATTGTGAATTTACCTCTTTCCAGGGAAATTTGTACAAGTGCTGAGTTGATTTAGAAGCATGGTTTCTTCAAAATGTGTTTTATGTGATTAAGAAAATCTCTTTCTTTTTTTTTTACCATATGTCAATCCCAGGTTATATTTATCTTAGAAGTAGAAAACTAGGAGCACAGGAGTTAGCTACCTTACCTGGAAATTAGTTAGGAAAGGAAAAGCCATCTGCAATATCTCAAATCAGTGGACCTTCCCCAAAGTACTTGATAATAAGTTTCCTTTGTGGTTTTTTCGTGTGGTTGGATTTTTTGTGGGTTTTTTTGGGTTTGGTGGTTTTTTTTGTTTGGTTGGTTTTTTTGGTTATTGGGTTTTTTTTGTTTTTTTGTTTTTTTTTTTTTATTGTTGTTTGGTTGTTTGTTTTGGTTGCTTTTTTTGGGGTTTTGTTTTTGTGGGGTTTTTGTTTGGTTTTTTTTGGTTTGTTGTGGGTTTTTTATTCAGCTGCAGCAATGAAATAAATGTGTGTCCTTCCCTTTATGCTTCCGTTGCTTTTTCTGCCATATTTAAGAAAGGGGAACAGAGTGGAAGGGATCTTTTTCCTGTTACTTTAAATAGGATCTAATTCTAGCTGTGGGTGAATAAGACAAAAATAATGTAACAAGATGCAGTTAAATGTCCTTCCAATGTTTATGTACAGTTGCTTTTCTGGCTATTCAGTGATTGCTCTGTGTAATAAAATTTTCATTTTTGTGTGTGTTCATGCATGTGTTTGAATTACAGTGGCCTTGTTGTCTACTCCGAGGGACCATTAAACTTGGACCATAAACCAGAAGATATGTCTGAACTCTTCAGACCTTTTCACACTTTGCTAAGAAAAATAAGGCAAGTAATAAAAGACAGTTGTAATTGCTTCTCTTCTAAAGTGAAAATCAGAGGCCTGAAAAGTCATAAATGCATAAAAAAGTGTTTCTGTTTGCAGTGTTAACCATAAACTGCATTTTCCTCTCATCAGCCTGATATGCCTGTGAAATAACTAAATGTAGTTTTTCATTTCATGGTAGTTTTCTGAACTTTTAATCTCTGTGATAGTTTCTTTTTTTTTTAAGTATCATTTTATAGCATTTCACATTTTCCTTGTGGTTAGATGATGCCTGAAATACTAAAGTTAGGGTTTATTTTTGGGATATTGTGTTTCTAATTAGCATCCATGTTTCTGCTTAACTAGGCTTATTACATTTTCTTGTTATGCTGTGATGCAATACTCAGATAATTCTTAACCTAATAGAAATGACTATCAGTTTTTCATATTGCAGATTTGTTTTTTACAGGATGAATCACTTTATACTTCTTTCCATAATGCTTCAGTGTTGGTTACCATTGGAGATGTGGGCTTTAGCCCAAGTAAAAAGAGCATTAAATTAATTTTTTCTTAGCTGAGGTCTTTAGAAGACTGATCTGTTACTTCGGAGAAATTAAGCTGTATCTTTAAAGGATCTTTATGTTGACTCTTCAGGTATTTTATCTGGGTGTTAAAAAAATTGCTTAATCCATAAGCCCTGTTATTTTCTTAGAATTCAGATTTATATATCAACTGCAACTTTTGTTCCTAGAAGTCTCAAGAGATAATTGGTTTTTTTTTTCCCCTGTGTCCAATTTTCAGCAGTTTATCGCCTTCCCTGGATGTCATGGTGACAGTTTGATGTGAGAATAGTTTTCACATAGTTTATCCAGATTGATCTCCTCTCATCTGTTAGAGGTGAGGCATCTCCTGAGGGAGAATGTGAGCTCTGTCAGGGGCAGTTCAGAGGGAAGCTATTTCTGAAGTTAGCCTTTATAAATACCTAGACCACATCCTTGTGTGTCCCTTGAAAGCTTCCTAGTATTTTTATCTAGAAGTCTTATTTTTAGGTACATTAGTGATACTCATATTGAAATCTGAGAATTAAAATTGACAAATCAACGTGTTTGGTTAGTTGGGGTTTTTTTGAGTAATTATGGTTTTATAAAACACTGGGTTAAAAGTAACAACATGAACTGAGGGGCAAAACTGAAGTTAGAAGGAAGAGAAAGCTTTATTGATACTAAAGCCTGAAAAGTCCATGAAGTTTACATTAAAATACCTTATTCCCAGTATGTGGCTATTCCAGATATTTTCACTAGTGTTCCATTTGCTATCTAAAGCCAAAAGGATATTTAAAAGCTAATATTCGTCTCATAATCTGTATTTTCTGCTTTATCCTCATATTTCACGAAGTGGAAAATGAAAATCAATGAAGTCAGTGTATTGCTCAGCCCATTTAATTTTCAGTTACTGTGAATGTAGCTCTGAGGTTGAAAACAGATGTGTAAAATGCTTATTTGTTCAATAACTACAGTTTTCAATGCAAACTTTAAAAAATAAAAATAGTTCAGATTCGTTTTTGGAAAAGTTCTGATGTACTTTAAGACTTGTATATATTCTGTAAAGGAAAGGGAACATTAAAAAATGTGACTTCAGTTGTCTAGGAGACAAAGTTGGCAAAGTGTTCTTAGTGAGATAAAATCTATCAGAGCAAAAATTCAGGCAAGAAGTAATATGAAATTCCATGTCTGGCAGTCTCTGAATTGAAGGAACTCAAATCCTGGCAGGAACTGAGCTAAAAAAGATCCTTTAGTAATGTTCTTGAATGGAAAAATACATCAAATGAAAATAGCAATGAGATACAAATAAGTGTGCTGTTCATGTAGGGTAATTGAATTACTTTTAGAAGTACCTAAGCTGTGTAGGGATTTTTTCTCCTTATCAGGTTTTTTTAAACTCATCAGGCTGCAATCCATACTCTTTGAGAAGGTTCATAGAAACCCGTGAAGAAGATGGAATGATACTTGATACTAATATCTCTGCTCCCCAACAAAGGAAGCGTGTTTTTTCCTGGAGTCTTTCTCCAGCACCAGTAGTTAAGGCGTGAAAATAGATTCAGAAGTCTTCTGTTAATAATGGCTGCATTTTGTATTCCAGTTGTGTGCCTGTTGTAAGAATATGGAACATCTTACTGCAGAATGTGATCACATCCCAGTGAATTTGTCTGTAAAGTTCTGTAAATTTTTAGCCAACTAAGTATTTTAGCTCATGGAGTAACATCATATACAGAGCTGATTATTTTGTGGGATTACAGGTAATTAATTTTTAACTGTATTATCCTAAAATATCCATAAGGCAAAGATAAGTACTGCATTTAAATATGTTGATCCACATAATTAAATCAGAACTAGCAGAGATGATAAATATCTATTAGGTATGAAAATTTTTGATGTCCTACTGGTGGCTGACAACTTTGAAAACAATAGAGATTGTTGAGACTGAGAAAAAGCAGTAAGGGTTCTTGCTGAGTTTTTGGAAAGGTTGAGCAGCAAATTATGGCTTTGAATGTTTGAATTAATATCTAAGCCAGGTGCTTGTGTTGACTTTTATTTTGTGTGTAAAACAATAGCTTTGGTATTTTATACATCTACCAACGCATAATAATAATAATATAGTAGTGCTATCTCTGTGCCTTTGAAAGGAAGGTGTTTGAACCATTTCTGCCAAACTGCTGCAATCTGCTTAGGAAATAGATCACATCATCTGCTCTGTGCACAGATATGTAACTTAGGTGCCTGTGACACTGAATTTTCTTGTGATAAAACACTAACACTATATATACATTAAAGGCTGCTGTACAGAGATTTTCAGAAGTCAGCAAACTTGGGATTTTGCATACTCCTTAATTCTGCCCTATTTCAGAGCTCTTTGCTTTCCTGGTGCTTGTTTCTGGACCGTTACGAGTGATGGCAGGACCCTATGGATCTTGGTGGTACATAGTCAAGCAGATTGCACATCATGTGGTGCAGAATCAGAGGGTCATAGCATTTTAAGTACACTGAAACCTTTCTGTATCATTGACTAGAAATTAAATGCAGTATGCATACATTCTTTCTGTTAAGAATTTGGTGGGGCAGTGTGAAAGTCGTTTTCTTTTAAATTAAGTGTGCACAGTGGTTGGGGAAAAATTCATTAGTTTTTCTGAGGTGGCTATGTTCAAAACTTGGAGTTGATCCAAAACTGAGGTAGTAAAGGATTGCCAGTCTGTTTGCGTCATGTTTCAGTGTTGGTTCCTCAGCGTGGGTGTGTCTGATGGATCTGTGGACTTTGGTGTGCAGAGCTGAGCACAGCAGCAGTGGCATCCCTGCATCTGTAGCAATTCCTGTGGTGGCACCTGATTATTCTCCCTTTGGAGCACAGCTGGCAATAACAATGAAGCTATCCTCTGACAACAAGGCAATTTAAAATTCTAGTCAGTATAGGAGCAAAGTTAATGGAGGAGGCTTGAGGAAGGTGCAGGATTAGGGGATTTGTGGCCCTGTCCTCTGTTAAGCCAAACTTGTCTTTAAAGACGTCTGGCCTCATGTCTTTGAAGAACTCATTTCTGTACCCTGGATATTGGCAGTAGAGTAAAATATGTTTGTTGGTTTTGCAGTAGGCAGAGCAAATCTCTACCACTGTTTGTAACAGGCAGAGCACATCTAAAGAACTTGCTTTGTTTTTCTGCCAGGAGCTGTAACCACTGAAAGAAGCAAGTTCCTCTTATTTTGAGAGATAGATTGCCTTTTCTGTGATGCAATGCCAAAAGGAGTAAAAGCAGGTGAAACCTCAACGTGTACTTTTTACAATTCAGTATTTTCTGAAACCCCTCTGAGAAGAAAGCACACTGCTGCTCGTTAGGGTGGATTGCAGAAGCTGACTTTAGCTGTGGCTTCTGAATAATGTAAGCAGAGGGAGAAATCCTTTTTGTCCATATGAGTACAATGAGTTAAAGGTTCTTTGGCAGAAAGGAAATGAACACTGAAGTTTAATTAAACCTTACAGTTTAGTGATGATGCCTGATGTTTAGTTTTTCAGTAGTGAAATGTCACATTTCTTTCCATGTATTGGTTAACATTAATTTTCAGTGTCTTTATTATGTTACAACATGGCAGATTGGCAGGGAATCCTGTATAATCTAATGTACAGTGTATCTAAAAGGTAAACTGTTGATCAAACGTTTGTAATCTTTAAAAATGACTGGTGAATTTAGGGAATTTTTAACCAGAGAAGTCAAGATAATTACCTAAACCTCTTTTAGAATAAGCTCTGTTTGCTAATAGCAAAATTTCCAGTGTTTGGATTAGGAAAATGAGCATATTCCATTTGAATTTAAAGCAGGATTATTTCTCTGCTGAAATTACAGGGCTGGTAGACTACCATGTGTAATTCAACTGGTTATGTTATTCTTCCAAGGCTGTGTGGATCTGACTCACCAACAAAAGACATGAGGGACTGTCAGCTGATTTCACTAGTGGTTGTTGTTACTATTATTGTTTTGGGTTTTTTTTAATCAGGCTTTATTTGCTATCCTCAAATCTGCATACAATTGCTCTTAAATTTTGAGGTGTTGTTATTGGCAGAAATAGAGATCATGCTTCAAGTCCATGGAGCTAGCCAGTATAAAGTAAATATGTGTTTCCAGCACTGAATTTATGGTGAATGTGTGCAACCTGTATGGGATAGGTCTGAGCAGGCAGGCTCTCTGAGCCTTTGGAAAGGAAGCAGAGCTGGATACCCAGACATTCAGTAATCCTTGGGTGCTGCAATGTGATGTTCTGGAGAGTGAATAAAACCCCAGAATAGATTCTGGAAGTTCAAAGATTCAATCTTAGATTTTCCCTGGGCCCAGTGTATCGCTCTCAATTATCCTGATGGGCTTGGATGGAAAGCAAATTCCTTCAAATGTTGCTGGTGAAGCCTCTGTTTGTAGAAGTTGCCCATTCTTGTTTTGAGAAGTGTGACTGTGGTGTATGGAGAAGCATAGCTGATGTTTAAGCAGCTTTCTCTTGGTCAGTTCCTGACACACAGTTTTTAATCTGTGCAAGAAAGTCTCACTGTGGATTGCTGAATACAAGGATGCTGCCTTGGTTCAGCAATTCCTGGCTGCTGGCAGACAGTAGGATGCACTCACAGGGATCACTGTGTGTCAGTCCTGTGCTTATGCTCTTCCTTAGGATCCATGAGGAGCCAGGATCTTCGACTTGATGGACCCTGGCCCAACCCAGAGGTTTCCTATGTCTTTAATTTTATTGTATATGCGAGGGAGAAGCTTAAACCCTTCATTTTTACATTTGTGTGCTTGCTTTTGTTCATTGTGTTTTTTCATAATGAAAACTCAAACTGTTTTTAAAATCTCACATTACTTTGTTTTATGCTTATAAAATTCTACATCAGCGTTTCTATAAACGCTAACAAAATTTAAATTTGTAGTACAAAGCCTTATGACATAATCATGTTATTCTGTGTTTTTATTCATCCTATTGGCATTTCAAAAATAAATTATGATAATGCAACTGGTTTCATGTTGACGTTGAAACTTAAGCCATTCTCAGTTTGTTTTTAAGGTAATGTTCAAGTGCTTAATCTCTTACAGGCACTGATTAAATACAAGATCTGAGTAATCATAAGGTGGTATCATTACATACTGTGTAGAAAAAAGAAAGGAATGTATAGGTGTTTAAAATGTTCTAGTGTGCCTAATAGCAATACTGGTTTATAGCTTAGGCAGGTGAGTCTAACAAAGATAGCCCATTTTCCTTTCTTACTTATCACTGAAAAGAATGGTCAAACTTTGGATTTGACGATGCGTATGGAATGATTCTAGCAAATTCTGACTTCTGTTAGAGAGTGTGAAAAGGAGGATACAATGGTGCAATTGTTCCTATAAGTTGTACTTTTGGAGTCTTAGAACTTTTTTCTGGGTCATATTACTCATATAAAGCAAGATATTTTAAAAACAAAATGTTAATTGTTTGGAATGTACATAGCCATATTTAAGAATGCTTATCTAAACTGTTAGCTTTTTCAAACTGTAGGTAGCTGATATACAGGTCAGTTACTACGCATGTATTTTCTGAGCTATTTGAAAAACTGATAGTACTTGCAAAAATATTTGGTCTTTGAGTTAACAAGTTAAGAATGTAAACCATTGACTGGAAATCAAGATGTGAAATGTGTTGAATGTTTCTTTGGCTTTTTATGGTCTCTTTTTTTACACCAAAATTACTCCTTTAAGGGAATTCGTTTAATATGTGTATATTATTATTATGCCAGCTGTATGTCACCTGCTTACAATTATTCCTAAACACATGTAGGATAATGGACTCCTAACCTCTGTTGAACTGCTCTTGCTTTCCCCATCAATTCATTTATGCTAAAATACACTTACTGATCTTAGAAAATGGTGGCAGCAGTTCTTGAAAGAGCATATTTTTATATGTGGCTTCTAATTAAGAAGGATAGTGTAAATCAAATTCAGATCTAAAATTACATGCTGCTGTGTCTGTAGATTTGTTTTTAAGTTATCAAACACTTAATAACGCTTTGTTTTCAGGTGCCCGTAGTCCTAAACTGCCGTACTGAGGACACTTGGTAACCCTGGAGATGCTGCATGTCTACAGAAAATACAGTTTACTAAATTGCTCAGTGTTTGCTTCCAGACCTGCCTTGTTCTTAACATCATGCAGAAGCTTTACTCCTTAATGACCCAGTGTTGTGGCTTAACTCCAGCTGACAACTCAGCCCCACGCAGCCAATTTGCTCACCCCTCCAGTGGGTTTGGGGGGAGAAGCAGAAGAGTAGAAGGGAGAGAAGTCATGGGTTGAGATCAAGACAGTTTAATGGATAAAGCAAAAGCCCCACACAAGCAAAGCAGAACAAGGAATAAATTCACCACTTCCCCAGGCAGGTGTTCAGCCATCCCCAGGACATCCCCAGGGCTCTGTCACACGTAATGGTGACTTGGGGAGACAAATGCCACCACTCCAAACACCACCCCCTACTTCTTCCTCCTGCTTTATATACTGAGCATGATGCCATACATGTGGTATGGAATATCCTTGGGTGATCTGGGCTCAGCTGCCCCCACTGTGTCCCCTCCCAACTCCTTGTGCGCCCCCAGCCTCCTCACTGCTGGAGTAGGGTGAGGAGCAGAGAAGGCCTTGGCTGTGTGTGAGTCCTGCTCAGCAATAACAAAAACACCCCTGGGTTATCAACACTGTTTCCAGCTCAAATCCAAAGCACAGCCCCATAGTAGCCGCTGTGAAGAAAATTAAGTTTATGCCAGTCAAAGCCAGAAGACTGATTTCAGTGTTTGAGACAGGAGAGGGCCAACTTCCAATCCCTGTTTCAGTGATCCAGCTTCCAGATACCAGTGTTGCATAAGCAATATTACTGTTTTATTGAATTCTTTTATCTGACAGTATAATGCTGTGGAACTCCTGCAGTACTCTTTTGCAGAATAATTTTCTGAATCAACTTGAAGGATGGCAAATTGGTTTGCTAATCAAAGTCACATCTGTGAAGTAAAAAAGTAAAATGGTAAAATAAATCTAGTTGTGGGTGACATTTTCACTATGAGTGGGGGAGGGGAAAGTTCCTTTTTTGTGAGTGTTTTGGTTTATTCCGAGGCTTCACTGCAAGCATGTTTATAATTTTATGCCCTCTCTTTGCATGAGTAATCTCAAATTCAGGCATCAGTAGTCACGTGCTCTGGATATGATTGCTAAATGCACCTTGAATTACACAGTCAAAAGTATTCTGTGCCCTCAGATTCTGGATTTCTGCACTAACAGTAAGAGCTTTTTTTAAATCTGTGACATCAATGCCCCGTGATTATAAATGACAAGTGATGTGTGTATTTCTTCATTTCCAGGGATCTCCTTCAGACACTGACCGAGGATGAACTGCACACGCTGGAACGTAACCTGTGCATCTCTCAAGATGTGGATTTTCCTGTCAGAGCAGATCCTGAAGTACCCTCTGTAATTGCTCCAGGCATAACTGCAACTTTGCCTCCTAAGGAACTTTCAGCAAAAGCTGAGAACACAGAGGCTGAGCTGGCTTGTTCCATGCAGTATGATGAGCAGGAGCTGGAGCAGCTGAACAGGATGGTGCACAGAGTCGGCGATGAAATGTCTTCTCTGCTTTCCCCTCCCAGCATCTGTCAGTCTCCAGCTCACAGACCTAGTCTAAGAAATAGTTCTAGCACAGAAGCTTCACCAACAAGACATCATCTCGACAACTTAACTGATGAAGAGGATAGGGTGTTTTTTATGGATGACCTAGATGGAGCAGGAGAAGCTCTGGCTGGGTTGGATTCAGTAAGTGATACTTTTGCTTGGGTAAATAACCCTTGCCACGATTCAAAACAGAACCTGCAATATAGAGATGCTTTGCTTTATGAGAATGGCCATCAGACAGAGGAAACTTTGCTTTTAAAAGATGCCGAGAGTGACTTAAGCAATAATAACAATGTTGAAGATGGAAAGCAGATGTCTGGCATTTCAGTTCCAAACTCCTGCAGCTGTCTAGAAGGTCCAGACTCACAGTTATACCTCAATGGCTGGGACGCGTACGCCGATGATGCAGAAACGGCGGAAGTGATAGCGCACAGGACAGGGGGAATGAAAATATCTGCTACTGTAATATTCAACCCTAAATCTCCTTCTAGCTCAGAATCCCCAGTAACAACCCCAGAAGCAGCTATTAGTTGTGTTCCTGGATCTGCTAATCCATTAGCAAATGAGGAGGAGGATGAATCCCATAAACTCAGTATAGCTGCCACAAACTGTCTAATTAATTCCTGTGTGTGTTGTGGCAGCTGTGAAGACAGCAGGGAGGACGGTGTTGAAGGTTTAAAGACTAAACATTCTGCAGGAGGTGTGGTAAATGCTTCATACACATTAGTAAAGTCTAAGGAAATGGACCATGTAGATAACTTGGACGATTCAGTCCCTGAGCAGGAAACATTAAAACCTGAAACTTCTGCTTTGATAGCAGAAAGAGACTCTGGCAGTGAAGAGCAAAAACTGCCAATCTCCTCTAAGTGCCTGGCACATTCCTCAGGTTCACAGATAGGAGCAGAAAGTGACTCCCAAGGAGAAGCAGAAAGCATCTCAAATCAGCAGAAGAAGTGGGACAAGAGAAAACAACTGTGTGATAAAAAAATGGACTACAGTGAAGATGCTAGTAGTGAAAGGACAGCAAAGGAAGATGTAAAGTCAAGATCTAGTTCAAGGTAAGAGCAACTGATGTCTTGGTAGTAATTCGCATGTGCATAAATTCCTGAATCCTTGCACTGCATGATTGGTGTATCGTTAATATTGATTTTTGAGGACAATAGTGTTGCAGGACTAAAGAATTTATCCATATGTATTTTTAAATGCAGATAGCTTTTTATTTGACGTCAGCTTTACTGCAAAAGATTTGGAGATCATCTGAATTTTAATCATCCAGTGTCTCTATCATTGAAATCAATGTTACATTACCTGCTTAATGTATCCAAGAGGGCATTGCTGCTAAACGGCACCTGGGTCATGACTTCCATTGTACTCTGCTGTTTTATAGGAGAAGTGTGTGGCAAATACTAAAAGTTAACTTTTGCATCAGGGCATGGGATTAAATTGTTATCTGAACACATTTTACCTTGGCTTCATTTGAGAGAGGGTTTGATGTGGCCATGTTTCCTGTGGACATTCCTGTGAATGTGCGTGTGCTAAAGGAGCCTGACAAAGTGCAGAAGTGGCTCTTGGACCTGTTGGACCATTTCAGCCAAAACTGATGAAGAGTAGAGGTCATGGATTAAAGTTCTGCATATTTAATGACAATAATGAACTTGATAATGGGAAGATAACATCATAATACGTGTAATAAAGAAAATGCCATGCTTCAGCTCAAATTTGATTAGACACTAGGGATCTTAAAGCCATCAGTAGGAAACCTGACTTCGTTTTGGTTTACTGTTTAGAGGATAACCTGTTTTGTGGTGAGTCCTCAGTTTCCCTGAACTATTAATATTGATATCATGAAGCAAAGGGAAGACATCAGAGATAAGTTACCTTTGTTTTCTGTATTTCTGTGACAGCTGGCTTTCTTTGTATGTGTGTGATGCAGGATCTCATTTCATTATGTTCATAGAGTTCAGGATAACGCAGTGGAGGTAGCTTGAACTACCACAAAGCATAACCTCAATGTCAAAGCTACCGAAATAAATGTACCAATTGAATTATGAAGTATTTTACTGGTAGTGGAAATAGAATCATGAGTTCTTTGGCCTGGACCCAATTGCTTTTACAGCTTAAATGCAACTTAACTCGACTTATCTTTCTCATTATTCTGATTATTTGCTGTCTTAGGCTTGCAAGTATGATCATATTCAAGGCCTTACAATAGGGTTTCTAAGTGGACTTCTTTTTAAGATGTAATTCACAAATCCCTTTGACATTCCATGGTTTTGCAACACTTCAAATGGAATATTATGGAACAGTAATCACGGTGTTTAATCAGTTTCCTCATAAATTATACAAAGTTCAGAGTGTTTGTCTACCAGTTTTTGCTTTGGGTAGGATGTTAAATGAATTTTTGAGAACAGGTCTGAAAAATATAATAAAATTATATATATCTGTTAGCTACTATTTCAGCTTCCCATGTTTTGTGAATGCAGTAAGTTCTCCACTGACTTGTCCAGCCTCTGTTATTATTCTTTAACAACTTTATCTGAGAATTGTCTTTTTAGAGTTCTGTAAGTCTGTCTTCCCATTTTGCTTTTGTTTGCTCCTGATTCCTGTGTGGCCTCTCCTGCCTGTTGTCATTTTGTAGACCTAAGTGACATTTTGTCAATGTGGTTACTTTTTCAGATTGGAAAAGTCAGAGCCTACTTGATCAGAAGTTGTCCACACCTTTGATTGTGCCTTATCTCTTGCCCTGAACAATTTTCAATTACACCATTTCCTCTTAGCAATAAGTGAATCAGAACTGCAGTTAGTCAAGATATGAGCAAACTGTGGATGTGCACAGTGACATAATTGTTTTCAGTTGTTTTTCAATTGTTCTCAGTATTTGACTTGGAATTTTTGCTAAGTGGTGTGCTGAGGTTCTTTTTCAAGTTGTCTGCTAAAGCCCCAAGTTGTTGCTTGTGATCTCAGGGGCTGTGATTCTGTATCTGATGCTAAAATTGTTTTCCATGTGTTTACCAGTTAAGTCTTGCCATTTTATTACCTGTTACTCAGACTTTAAGATCCTGGGCAGTTGTGCAGTCTGTTTGGGTTATTACCCTGAATCATTTTGCATTGGTAGTAACCTCTCAGAGCTCATTGCTCCCTCTGTTTTTGTAGGTCATACGCAAAAACAAAGCTCCCAGGGTGCTGAAGAACCTCAGCCATGACATCCCACCCTTCTGAGAAGTGATTGTTTAACAGCTTCTCCCAATTTGTGATTAAGAATTCTCTATCCTTTTTGGGCCCTTCCCTCTTGTGCTGTAGCTCCTTAGTTTTCTTAAAGCCTTCAGTGAGGCGTTGTGACAGAACCTGTTTGGAAATCCAGAGATTTGACAGATGAATCACCATTCTTCACAAGCTTCTTGACCCCTTCACAGAGCTCCCAGGAGGTTCCCTCTGCAGAAGTCACGTTACTTCTTCCCAGACAGGCCTTCATATGATTGTCTACTTATTTTAGCTTTGGATACATTTTAAGTTGCTTGGTATGATCATCAGGCTCACAGAGGTAGAGCTAGAGCTGTTTGCATCCCCGTGGGATGGGGATTTTAGAGATGGCCACCTATAGACTCCAGGCATCAAGGAATTTTAAAGTAGAGCTTAATAATTCATCTTATTCATTCTTGAGTTCTAAAACTCTTGTGTGAATGTTTCTGAATATTTTGTTAACGAGTTAGTGGGATTTGTCTGTTTTTATCATAGCCTTTTACTCAGATACTTTGTTGATTATTTCTAATTAGCTGTATTAATTTTTGAGACTACAGTACATCTGTTATTAATTGTCAAGTATTTCATCTTTGCAGCAGTAGAGCAGTAGGGATGGAGGTATTTTGTTACTCGATTGTTGCTGCTTTATTTGGAAGCTTTCTAATACCAACTGCTTAGGCATGTTCTGTGAAAGATGATGCTGGGTTCTACTGAGAACTAGATTAAAAATTTGTATATGGATAGATCCTATTTCTTCTTTATATGTATGTATATAAGACTTGGGTCTTGCCTCTGAATCAATAGTCATAGCGATCAATCAATAGCAAAAGAGATAATTCAATTACAAAACAAAACTTTGTGGACCTTTCCTTACTCATGCTGCCTGGCCAATGACTAATCACTGCTTTTTGATGGTATTTTTAAATTGGAAGATCATATTAGGCTTCTGTGACTGCTCCCTATTACATGCTTATGAATGCCAACTTAACCATAGGGGAAATATTGGAGACAGTAGATTATTTTCAGAATGATGGACCCATTAGCTAGAACAATAAGCAATCTCATACACATGGAATAGCTGCAGGATAGGCTCATTCATCAAGTTGATAAATGTATTTACTTTCTAGTTACTGTAAGTCACCAAGTAGAAGAAAATTTTCTTTCTCTCTTTTGAATAAAGCAGCTCTCAAACATGTATGTTGTGACACAAACTGTTTGTTTTAGTAAGTCAGTCATCTTACTACAGAATATGACATTATAGCTATAATCTCTGGGATCCAGATGGGTTTACCATAATAATCCTTGAATGAGAAATAGCTGGTATTTCAGGCTTCTCTGTCTAGCCTCAAAATTCAGTGGAGTTTAAAATACAGATTAAACACTGTTCTATTAAAGATTTCATAAAATCATAGAATGGTTTGGGTTGGAAGGAACTTTAAAGATCATCTCATTCCAAACCTCTGCCGTGGGCAGGGACACCTCTCACTAGACCAGATTGCTCAAAGCCCCAACCAAACTGTCCTTGAACACTTCCAGCAGTGGGACCTTTGCAGATTCTCTGGGCGACCTGTGCCAGTGCCTCACCACCCTCGCAGTTAAGAATTTCTTTCTATCTAATCAAAACCTACCCTCCTTCAGTTTGAAGCCATCCCTTCTCGTCCTGTCACTACCTGCTCTTGTAAAAAGTCTTTCTCCATCTCTTTTGTGGACTCTCTTCTGGTACTGTAAGACCACAGTTAGGTCACCCTGAAGCTTTCTCTTCTCCAGGCTGAACAATCCCAATTCTCTTAGCCTTTCCTCATAGGAGAAGTGCTCCATCCTCTTGGTGGCCTCCTCTGGACTTGCTGCAGCAGGTCCATGTCCTTCCTGTGATGAGGCCCCAGAGCTGAAGGCAGAGCTGCAGGTGGGGTCCCAGGAGAGCAGGGCAGAGGGGCAGAATCCCCTCCCTCCCTCCCTCCCCTGCTGCCCATGGGGCTGGATGAGCCCAGGACAGGGAGGTTTCTGGGCTGGGAGTGCCCATGGCTGGGTCATGTCCAGCCTCTCACCCACAGCCCCCGAGTCTCTCTCAGGGCCGCTCTGGATCTGCTCATCCCCAGCCCGTGTTGGCACTGGGAGCTGCCCTGGCCCAGGAGCAGCACCAGCTCTTGGTTTTGTTACAGCTCCTGAGATTCCCATGGGCCACTTCTCGAGCTTGTCCAGGTCCCTCTGGATGGAGTCCTGTCCCTCAGCTGTGTCAACTGCAGCACCCAGCTTGGTATCAGCTGCAGATGTGCTGAGGGTGCACTCAATCCCTTCATCTGTGTCATTAGTGAAGATGTTGAGTAATTCTGGTCCCAGTAAGCAGCCTGGAGGGACACCACTTGTCACTGATGTCTGTCAGGATTTGAGCCGTTGACCACTGCACTCTGATCTGACCATCCAGGCAGTTTCTTATTGCATTGGTCCGTGCATTGAATCCATCTCTCTCCAATTTACATATGAGGATGTTCTGGGGGACGGTGTCAAAGGCTTTAGAGAAGTGCAGCTAAATGACATATCCCATAGCCCTTTTCTTGTCTGCCACATCATAACAGAAGACCGTCACTGGGTATTGACAACTCTCTACTACTTGGGTTTTAAAGTCTTAGCTGATGTTATGTCTTTCTTTGTTATTTGCTTGGATCTCAAAGGTATGAGACACCAACAGCCTGCAAGTCTTGGGCAGCAGCGCTAATAAGATGCAAATATGAGAAAGGCACCAGCAAAGATGCAGTATCTGATTTGCTGAAGGGACAAGGTGATAAATAAAGGCTGTCATGTAGCAAAACAAACTGTTAAAGGGGGAAAGGCATGTAAGAATAGAACAGAAGATGATAAAACTACGAAAAAATACAATTTGGTGTTTTGGGGTGAAAAAGGACATGAGTTAACCCTAAAACCAAGCTTTAAATCTGTATCTAGTATTCCTTGTTTTTCAACTGGAAGCAATCTATACAGATTTTTTTTTAAATGTTTATTTAAGCATAAAATTCTATCTGCTCTTTCACAGAAGAAAGAAAACTACAAAGAGAGAAGATATTTTTTGTGTGTTTTGTAAAAATTTGTCTTTCTGTTCTTTCCGGAGCTGAGGAGTCCATGTAAACCTGCCAGTGTTTTATGAAGTTTGGAAACTTGTTTGATATTGTCATACAACAGTGGTCTTTTCATGTTTTAGTCTTAAAAAACTGGTTCTGTTGCATGTTTGTTTATCTACATACTGACCTCAAAAGAGTTGTGATATAAAAAAGGGATTATGAAGTGTAATTCCTTGCTTTTCCACTGCAGGTCTATTTAAAAAGTCTAGCTTAAGTTTTACAATTTGGTTTTTTTGTTTATGTGTATATGTTTTCCTTGATCTGTTTGAATATATTCTTGATGAAGCCTTTTGCAGGGCACCTCACAGTGCAAAAGGAGCTGCAGTTGGTAGTGAGGACAATTTTTTACCTTCCCCCTTCCTGCAAGCTCTAGCTGTCTCCATTTGCTCTTGGATGCTGGCACTGTTTGCATTTACTTGTGGGAGCTAAAAAATAGAATATTTTACCATATGCTTTTGAAGTGTGATGAGGCGTCCTTGGAAAAGCATATTTTGCTATTTGTTGATCTATATTGCAACTCTAGAATAAGAGGAATAATTTATTCTTTAGCTTGGTATTCAAGCTGTCTCTTTTCTTAGTCTTGCAATTCTTTCATCCTCAATAGTATATATTGTGCAATATTTATGTATTACAACAGTCTATATTGTGATACATTAAAAAAATTTATTTCCTCATCATATTAGGATAACTGAAAAAAATGAACACCAGTTTCAGACAGTTGGTTTCTAATTTTGATTTTTTTTTTTTGGCCTTGTACCTCATTTTGTTCACTGCTTAGCAAAATGTGATGGGTGCACATTTTCAGTACAACAACTTTAAGATAAGTCATTCCACCTTTATAAATGCATGGAAAGGAGCCGTTCAGCCATTTGTCTTTTGAGGATGGCTAACGTTTGCTAAAAAAAGCCAAAACCAAATTCACACAAAGTACCTTTCTAGCTTGTCTGAATTCTAGCTTTTCTGCAAGTACTCCTTTATCAAAACTAGATTGATTGTTATTGAAATGCAAATTAACTTGATTAAATGTCTTAAATTCATGTTTTTCTGTAATATTCCCATCACAGTAAGATTTAAGAAAATTGTGTATATTTTTACATGAAAATGTTACCTTTTCCATAAAAAAATAATGGACAGCTGTGCAACTTCACATAAACAAAAATGCCTGTTTATGGTCTTGTACTGATTAGCCTTTTAACTAGCTGTTCAGGAAAAGGAAATATTCTCTTCAGCAAAAAGCAAATAGTACTTGATTTAGAATCAAACATCAGCCTTCAAACTGCAAAACTTCCCTTAAGCAATCCTTTAATCTGGCTGCTGATTGAAGTTCTTTATTCCTCTTCTAGTATTCTGTTTATTGCCTTTGTGCAACTAGCCAAATTCAGATTCAATATAAATGAATTTTTTCAGTCCCTCCTCCCCTTGCGAGTCTCAGATTGGAAATGGCAGTGTTTTACCTTGCCTGTTGAACACCGATTTTGTGCAGTATCCTATAACACAACTGCTGTTACAAAGCTTTAGTGTCACTGTCTTATACCAGCCTCCCTTTTACTAGGTCCAAATATCAATTAAAGCAATGGTGAACCGTATCAGCTTTCAATGTAGAGATTCCTGAAATAACAGGTTAAAAAGTTTTAAAATATAATTTTTAACTGGATTTGATGTGACACATGAGGCTTTAGAGTCAGCCCTCATGCAGTGAGCCAGTCAAACTATACTTGTGCCAATTAACTATTCTGATGTGAAATGTAATTGTATTCAATTAGTAGCATTCATGAGGAAAACATCCCCTGAAACAGAGGTTTAATTAAATGTAAGAGGATAGAAACACATTTCAATAGAAAAAAGCATGGATAAAATAAAGGTGGCTTTCAGATTGTTTTTCCTTTTTAGAATAGTTACGAGAAGTGGCCAACAGCTTTCTATAAATGGTTCATTGGTTCAGTCTGCCAGTATTCCATGAAAAGAGGCAGCTATATCGCCCCATGTCACTTTGCTTCCTGTCCTCAAATCTTTATTCTGGAATTTTATCAGAAGTGCTGAAGAATTATGTTTTGATGAGCATGGATGGTGGCTTTATCCAGTGCTAGAATGTAATTTTTAAAACAGCGCTGAGGTTTTTAAGACCTGCAAATGAAAGAAACTTTTTCCACCTTCCCCAGTTTAAGCAGTCCTGTGAATCCCAATCCAAAATGACATTATTACAGGTGACTGTGACGTGGTGGAGCTCAGGTCGCCTGTGGGCTGATGTGGAAAGGAAGGGTTAGCAGCTCTCAGCTGCAGAATGTGGCTTTATGCACAGATTTTCTCTTATAATTGTGGTAATGAATGAGTGTGCTGAGCCATCATCAGCTGATAATGGGAATCTTGAGATGAGAAAAGCAGGTCAGTTCACCTCAGGATCTACCAGCGCCTTAGAAAAGCATAGAGGATCTTCAGGCAGAAATTAATAAGAGGAAAACTCTACAATTATCCTGAGACTGTGTATACTGAGAGGGAAAGCAGTGATTATGTTAGGAGTCTTTATTTGTTGGTTAAGTTTTTTTTCTTTTTTCTTATTTTTTTTTTTTTTGCTGACTCTTTTTAAAAAGCTAGTTAGTATAACACTTAGAAAGTATGAAACAGAGTTATCATTATGGGATTCCCATTTCTTGTTACTAAATAAACACAGAACTTCTTATGTGAAGAGTTACAGCTTGAGTATGAATCAGTAATAAACACTGTAAATCATAAATGTTTCCAGTACAATAATTCAGTCTATATGGATACACAGGAATGAGAAGAATGTTTACATGTCATTGCCTGAAGTACACATAGTTTATTACAGCAAACCAATGTCTGTGAGTGTGGTTTGTGTCAAGTGTGTTTAAGCACTTTGCGTTGCCAAATGACTGACTGGATGGATATCGAATCCTGAAGTCAGCAGATTGTTCAGCATGGTCAGGTTTGTGCCCCAAGAGAAAAATGAAGGAGTGGAAAATGAAGGCATTTATAAAGCAGTTTAGAATTCCAACAGTGTTAAGGCTTAAAAACCAATGGGATGGTGGAACTGGTGAGAAGGAGCTGTGCTAATAGGAACTGGCATGGAGTGAGGGAAGACTAACATGAGAGGCAGAGAAGTATAGAGAAGAGGTGAGGCTTATTGTCTGTTCTGAAGACATCTGTAAAGCTGAAGGTAGAGATAGCTTTGAGATAGTTGACAATGCCAGCTGGTTGTGGGCCATTATGTTCATTATGCTCACTGGGTTTAATTACCATGGAGGTCTTTACTGTTTTGCCTTCTTTCTCAGACTGTGCATTCTGCATAGTTAGCTGATGATAGAAAGTGATTTCATGTCTTGGTACTTTAGGGTGGTGGTTGGTTTGGTTAGGTTTAGGTTTTAGCCTAGAGCATTTAAACTCCCCAAAAATGTGTGCGAACTTTTGAGTTCTTAGGAAAAATGTAAGCCCTTTAGGCTCTGTGTGAGAGCTTAAAACCTTAAATTCTTCAAAACAAAAAAGTAGAAAACTAGAACCTGAGAAAATTGATTTTAAGTGCTTAAATACTGGTAATGGAGATATTTTGATTGGACTGCAAATATATCAGGCAGAAGTTCACAGAAGGCACAGAAGGACAGCAAACCTGACATCTTTCAGAAGACTTATTACTACCCAAATCAGCTGGCAGGATTGTTACACTGAAAAAATCTGGAAATAGTGGGGAGGTGAGAGAGCATAAAAGGAGATGCTGAGTTTGCTACTTGTTTCCTGGTTCTGCTGTTGGAAGATGAGTTTATTCTGAACAGAAGTGATGTGCTTCACTGGCAGGAGAGAAGCAGTGATGTATTTGCTGTAAGACAATGAGTTGGCAGCATTCAGTGGTAAATGCAGGAACAGTTCAATGGCAAGGCACACTTCAGTATTCAGTGCATAGAGCACACACCTAAACAGAGCTGCCAGGGAGACCCTTTCATTGAGTCTTGAGGTTCAGAGAGGAGTGTGGCTGCAGCTGGATCCAGACTTCGTCCCAGACATGATCAATGGTTTCTGTCTAAAGGAATATTTATGTATGTGCAGTCAATCATTTTATCACTTAGCTAATATTTCAACATTTCAGCACGCTTGTTTCCAATTCACTTACTCAGTGTCTGGTGTGATAAGGATTCACTCAGCCTCGAGGAGTAATCATGAGAGACATCCCTACAGGGGAGATCCTGGCGTGCAGCCTGCTGCCACACAGCAGAGCTCCACAGGCCTGGATTGTCCTCTGTTTTTGGGCTGAGTGACTTACAGTCATACTTGCATACCCACTGTACTTTGGTTGGTGTGTGCTCAGGTAGCCCTCAGCTCCTGTGCCAGATTTATGGACCTTGGCTGCTGGGGTGTTACCTGTCTCCCCAGAGCCCAATCTGGGTACAGACATTCAGACTGCCATTTCTGGCTTTTGTTTAAAAAGAAAAGGGGGGCGAGCACACCGCCACACCTGCCTAATCATGGTGTGAAATTGTGTGCTAATGGTTTTTTTAATATCATTTAGCTGCTGTAAAACAGATAGTAAAATTACATTTTAGTAGCATGACCATACTGTAAGATTGGATGGGTAAAGGTGATGAGCTATAAAAGAGTAAGGCTTTGTTTAAATGCATATATCTCTTCATAATGAGCAGAATTAGCAAGGGAAATTACATAAAATGAATGAAAGTTAAATAGGTTTTTGTTCAAGTCTGATAAAATTATTTTCCGGTTGTGAAGTCTCTCCTTTCAACTAAAGCATGGTACACTTGGGATTTATTTTCAAATTGGCAGTCAGAAATGAGAAACATGAAGGGGTACATTTTCCAAGTGATTAGTGGGAGGTATGCAAACAAATCCTATTATTTCTTAGTGGGATTAGAGCACATACCTTCCGTACACTGCTTTGAAGAATTCCCCTTAAGCATTCTTCCAGACTTCTAGCTGAAAAAATACCTGTAATAGTAAATTTGGTAGAAGAAAAGAGTTTGGAACATAACTGGTTTGCATATATCAAAAAATCAAAATAAGACAAAATCTACTAATAATTATGGAGAAGTAAGGTAAAGTAACCCTGACCCATATAACTACCTCTCTTTTAACTGGAGGTGTTTCTTAGGTTTCTCTTTGCATTGTCCAAATATTTCTGTTGACTGCACATTTGAGTTCAGTTGACTTAAATGAATCTTCTGCACCGCCTAGAGCCAGTACAACTTTGATATCTCTGCTCAAGATTACATATTTTCTTATCTAATATAATTTTTTTTTTTCTCAACTTGTGGAATTTCCAGTAGCTGAGCAGTAAATTGTTACTCAAACATTAATTTGGTCTTTACAAGATAGTTTTATAAGTGCTTACGAAACTATATTTACTCCTCTAATTCAAGTTTATGTTGATAATATGATGCAAGATCTGAAGTTGTGTTATTTAGAGGCCTTTCATTAGTCCAGGGATGCTAGAGAGGAGCTGTCTACCATTCTTTTAAATTAGTCATGTCCATTTACTTAGTAGCTAGTGCATTTCTGCTAACAAAGTGTCAGTGGTTGCCGTGGGACTGCTCCTTCCTGGATATTTGTTGGTTAAAAGCACAAAATTTGAGGTACATATATGGCACTTAGAGGGACTCAGCAAACTTAGGGGCGAGTGTATTATCTTCAGCTCCATCACCAAAGTGCCACCTTTCTGTTCTGTAACAAACCAGTGCGGAGCAAACGTAGGCCAAACTTGTCACAATATTCAGAAGTTTTTGAAGTGTATGGATTACTGTGCCTTGACCTGAAACCCAAGATGACTTCATGAACTTTCAGTTTTGTTATATCTGCAGTTTAAAGTTATATATATGTGTGCTTATACCACACTTGGCAGTGTGGGAATGCTATTCCCTCTATCTCCAATGAAAATGTAAGACTCACAGTTATTTCCTGAATGTTTTAACTGTGTATGGCATGAATGAAATTGAAGATTGTTGTAAGATGTTTTCCCACTGACTTTGCTGAATTCCCTGTCCTTTGGGGAAGAAAACAGAATAAGTTTGTATCATTTTCTGAAGAGCAAAAAATGCAATTGCCAGTTTATTCTTATTTCTGTATAACCCATGACAAGCCGTGACTTATCACAATGCTCTATTTTTGCCTTTGCTCGCTTCAGCAGTTCATTTTGTTTCCATATGTTTTTCCAGTTCTCAGGATGGCTTACGTGATTCCCCCCTCAGCTCCATCTCCAGCAGTGACTATGAGAGTGTTTCTGTCACTACATGTAGTCTCTCCAGCATATACGCTCTGAGGTAATAACATCACTTTGCAGTCAGATTTGACAAATGGTATTGAGTTATGCTTGGTTAAAATTTTTCATTGAATTAATCAAGTGACAGCAACACTTCTGAGTATTTTTCCTTTTGAACAACAGGTGCTTTTTGGTTGGTTTTTCTCCTGTTGTTTTTTTTTTTTTTTTTAACCTGCCAGCTTTCTTCAGTGCTGTGACAAATGTGAAGCAACAATTTATGGAAAATTCTTTAATGCATGCAGGAATCATTTACATATATCCATGATCTTGCTTTTATTTATCCATATAGCAGTTCTTAGGAGACACTTCAGGTTGGAGCGTGACAAGTTACAAATGTTTTTCTTAGCTAGTCCTTAGCTTTCTAGAAAACATGTTTTTTCCATTTTGTTTTGCCTTGTAAAATAAAAGATGTTCCAGTTAACAGTTTAACTTACACCCTGTTGCTGGCCAACACTGGTAAGAGTACAGTGAAGAATTGCTTCTGACTTGAGAGTATTCAGAGTTGGAAGGGCCCCGCAGAGGTTGTGGAGTTCAGTTCACAGGTGAATGGCCCATACAGGGATTGAAACCATGACCTTGGTGTTATTAGTAGTACTATTTTATTTTCTCATCTCCTGAAACTGCATGAGAGTTTTACTCAAAGCACTTAATGAGAGTGATAGAGGAATTAAGGTTGGGCAGAAAAATGTAACTAAAACATAAAAATGAGATCTTTGCATTTTTTGTTGTTTGCATAACAGACATGTATGAGATGTATTGCATACACTGTGTGCAGTAACACTTTTGCTCTGGTACAGGCAGATTGAAATACCACCACTTCAGCTGATGTAGATCATCCTTCACTGCTTCTTTTCCTCTCTTTTTCTTCTGTTTTTCTCTCCCCAGAACTTCTTTTGAACTTCAGGATTTTCAAGTTTCATCTAGGTTTGGGGATAAAAAGAAGAGATAAAATGGCTTTTCTAGTAGTGATAGATGCACTACTACAAATAAAAATTGGAGGTTTTTTTAGGATGTATTTGTGTTCAAGTTCAATTTTTTTGAGTTTCATACTTATAAATAAGGGCAGAAAGATGCAACAAAAACTGTGGTTTTAATTGTTTTAATTTTGAAATACGTTTCCTTTTGACTGTTCTTCAAGCAAAACCCAATTTACCTGCATGCAGCAGTTGCCCTGTTCCAAATGCTGTGTACGTTGAAGACTGTTTCACACAGGGCTGTCTGAATGGATGGGAGATGTAGCATCAGTGACTCATCAGGAATAACTGGAGCAGTGAGAATAAGTCTTGATTAGATGCACCACCTCTTTTGAAGCCCTTACTGGACTGCCTTTGGATGTTAGTTTTGCAGTTGCCACTGAACATGCTTAATGCCATTGGTAGTTAAGTGAAAGAAAGTTTGATTTATAAGGCAGTATTTGTTCAAGTGCCTTTGTGCTCTTGTCCACTGAAATACAGCATTGCATCGTCCCTGGGTGGCTTGATAAATCCAAGTTGCCTGTTTTTCTGCATCTGATGGATATTACCAGAGATGTAGCTGTTGTAGTTTGTGGTGCAGTAAAACAAACCAGCCAATTGCCTGCTTGACTATAATGACAGGAGTTTCCCCTTTTGAAAGACAATTTAGAAACAGCTAAAACTTCTTTTAATGACTCATTTTAATGAAATAAAAGAAAAACAACCTCTTAAGTCCAACTGCTTCACAGTATGTTACTAGATCTTTATGCATAGAAGTGTAATGTTCAGTGCATCCATTTGTGTAAATTTTTTAGGATATGTTATTTTTAGGTGCTCCTCTGTTTATTTGGCCATTAAACAGCTTCTCTAGAGTTGCATTTTGTTTACTACAACAAACATGTTCCTTACAAAGACAATCTCTCAAATATTCTTTATTGAAGTAACTAGGTTTTTCACTATGCCATATGCATATCCAAAATAATACCTCATTTGGGAATTTATTTTTCTTCTGAAATATGCCATTTTAATGTATCTCACTTCTTGCTGTTTACACTTAACAACAATTAGACATTAAATGTAACATTTGCGATTTTATCTGAAGAATAATTGGCCAAAGATGGAGTTCTTGAGATACGTTTTTGTGGCCTTTTATCCTCCTGTGAAACATAAACAATTACTTTGTGCTATTAAATAATCAGTACTGAGACTGTCAGTCGTGTTGTCAGATTGCAGCATGTTTTGGGAATATCTTCAGAAAATTTAGCTGTGATAGCAAAACCAGTTTAACTGCAGTAATGATGTTGAACTAATAATCTTTTAAATAGCACAGATGGAATACAATGAAATATTGTATATATGGAATTCTGTATAAATGTACAATTATTATTTTCGAAATGGAGAACCAGGGAGAAAATTCCCAGTCTTTGGATTCCAGAGCACGGCTCAAAGTAGTGGTTTGGGTTCTCAAATGGTTTGGCTGGGGAAAGTTTGGTTTCATTGGTACCTGATCTGTGTAAAACGTTCCTCTTTCCAGTCTCAGAGGTATGGTGGTCCAGAAGTTAAATGTTCAGCCCACTTCAGAAGATAATTTTTTGCAAAATGTTCATTAAGCAGTATCCAGACTTGAGAAGCCCATACAAGTAATTGGCTTTCTCAGCCAATAATAAATGTGTTCTGTGTATTTTAGAAAGTTGCCAAGAAACTCTGGTTTTATGCAGGCTTTGAAGGCGATGCACAAGTCTTTTGTACATCAATGTGATTGTGAAATAACATTGCTGACTGGAGTGACTATTGCCCTACAGTGGGAAAGTGGCAATTGGTCCATTGATTGTAGTACCTCCTTGAAAAAACATCCATCCGATTTTTCCTTTTTAATGGTTTCTTTCTGTATATGTTATTTTTAGAACCGTTTTTAATAGAACTATAACTTACAACATTGTAAAAGGGCAGCTAATAAAATACACTCCTGAAATCTTACCCATTTAAGTTTTCAAAGTAGTAAAGTCAGTAGTTTTTAAAAATAAACTGCAGGAGTTTGTCAGCTTTCATCACGTATTTAAATTACTGAACAAGATCCTGACATAGCCATTAGTTTGAATGGGAACCTGAGTGAAGCCTGTCCATCTGTTAACAGATTGAGGTGCCTTGATATGCTCCAAGACTGGAGCTAGAAAATGCAAGAAAAGTGTTGATTTGGGAATGATGAAAAAAAAAAGTGAGATAACAGAAGAACAGAGTAGTTACAATTAGCTAATTTTAAGTCTCATTGGAGTTCTTGGTGTAAGAGTGCCGGGGAAGAAGAAATACTTGTAAATCTGTAAAGAGTAAACTTTACATGTAGACTCTACTTCTTCATTTTAAGGTTATAAAGAGCCAATAAATGAGAACTTTAAATATAACTAATAACTCTTAAAACTAACCTTCATGTTACACTAGATGCTTTCCCTAGTCAACAGGTTGGGTTTCTTTTTGGATATGTCATTGCAGCTTAAATACTGGTGGGTTTTGGGATATTTTGCTACTATTTTAGACATTTACAAAAATTGGTGGTGAAGTTTTAGCACATTGTTTACAGTCTGTAAAATACACTATCTGCAATGAATTGTGACTCAAGTTTATTCCAAAACAGCAAGACTCTGCCAGCAATTAGATGGGATATTTATCTGGATATTTCAGTTAGAATATCTGTATTTGTGTATATGTGGGCAGACATTGATCGTTCTTAGTGTAAAATATATCTTTGTTTTATCAAAATGAAACCTCCCCTGGTACAACTTGTTCTCTCCATGTGGCTCCTTGTGGAGAGTCAGCCTCCATCCTCTTCATGTGCTGTGATGAGGTCCTCTGGAAACTTCTCCATGGAATAAAACACTGAATTCCTTTGGTCTTTCCTCGTAGGACAGGTTGTCCATCATCTTCATGGCCCTCCTTTGGATGCTCTCCAGTCTGTTCCTTTTTTCAAACTGTGGAGACCTCAGCTGGACACAGGAGTGCTCCGGGTGTGGCCTGACAAGCTCTTGGTGCTGTGGGATGCTCACATCTCTCATCTCTGCTGGCGGTGCCCCTGTGAGTGCATCCCAGCATCTGATTTGCTTTCATTGCTGCAGCAGCTTCAGTGCTGAGCCCTGTTCAACTCCTGTTGTGCACCAGGAGCCCCAGGTCCCCCTCAGCAGAGGATCCCAGCCTGTGCCGGGCTCTTGGTGTCATCACTGCTGCAGCACCTTGCGCTTTGTCTTTTTTAAGCTCCACACTCTGCTCCAGCTCCCTGTTCCAGCCTGTCCTGGTGTGTGAGATGGCTTTCCCTGCTGACACCTGCACCTCACCAGCCAGTGTGGTGTCACAGCAAACCTGGACACGGTGCTCTTGCTATGCAGATTGTTTTGGTGATGCTGAACATGTGAGGCCCGATGTCCATCCCTGGGGATTCCTGCTTGTGGCAGGCTGCCAGCCCAAGTACAGATCATTGCTCAGCACTCTGAGTGTGAGCTCTGAGCCAGTTTCTTGCCCATCTCTCACACCAAGCAAAATTCATGTGGGTGGACAGTTTCTTACAGAAGCAGGTTTTGTACAGTGCTTTCTCATCAGTAGAACTCAGTGCCTTGGAAAAGATTCAAGAAGGAAAAATAATTTGGTTATTCTCCAGAACTTTGAATTATAGTAGGAGAATGCAGTTCTCTCATCTCATGGTCCAAAGCTTAAGTTATCAAAGCTACAGCACAAGTTACATGCCTGCAGGTTTTAACAGAGGCTACAGCTACTCTGGGGTTCTTGTAGCTCACAAATACATTAACAATGCATTTTAGCTGATCAACTCTGTCTCCAGTTCTTCTGTCTTGCACTTTTACCTTTGTTAACATGGTCAGGTTACACTGAAGGTATGGAAAATGACAGATTTGTTCTGCATGAATGTTAGGTACTATCATTTTTGGTTTGATCAGTGCATTACTGTAGATTTTCTTTCTTTTTTTTTTTCTGTAGAGCTAATCTTTATGGAGAGATTGCTCACAACCAGAAAAAGGCTGCTAGTAATGGCTTTGCATGTACTGTACTGGAGTCCTGGAAATAAAGAGCTTGGTGAGCAGAGATGTGGGAAGAGAAAAAGGGGTTTATACCTTGAGCAAATGTGAATCACTTCCAGTATAGATGCTATTCCTGTCTAATGGTTTTGATCTGCAAACTGTGTGTGTCTCCTAGGCAGTGAGAGTCTGTGCTGTTTTGCACAGCTCTGTCACTCAAGCAGTGTGAGGGCAGTATTAATGCAGTCATAAATAGGTTGCTGTATACAGTCTTTTTGTTTAGCTGCTAAATCCCTTGCCCCAACAACCAGCTGAGCAGTACCAGCAAAACAAAAAAGTCAGCGTTGATGAGGTCTGTCAGGTTTTGCTTCTGATTTTAGTCAGCGAGACATATGTGACTGAAGCAGATGTCTCTGGGTTTTCACCGCCAGGATTCTTCTTGATGTGTTTCATGCCTATCTTGTTCTTCACCCTGCAAGAGAAAAAAAAGTTAAATCTCCAAACGGTGCAGCATTTTCTAAATTAATAGTGTTCCTTTCTAGGATATTATACAGGGTGTTTTATATTTTATGCATATCTTTGTGTTTAGTAACAAGTAACTGGATGCAAGTTTTATTTTTCCGAGGAATAACCCAGGCAGTTAGTGTTAACAAGTGCTTGTTACAGTGGGAAGGTGAAAATTAAGTTGTTGGAAGTTTTTTGGTCTTTCCCTATGAAAATGATAAAACTTCATATTTTAGAGGTGTTGAAATGTTCAGTGTGGTTGAAGTAAATATAGAATATATTGCTCTGTGTGTAAATTAAGTAAAATAGGGCAATAGTTGAGGCTGACTAGCATCAGTGGCAGAGGCAATAAGGGTGTTCTGGCAGAATTGGTAGACACCCCACAATTTGCCCTTTGGGGGCTGTATTCCAAGTGGCATATTAAACATACCGTATGGCTGGAGACTGACACAAACTGATCGTAATGGGCTTGTGCTCTTGTTTCTGCATAGCTCAGTTACAATTTTCATTTTTAGTAATTTGGCCACAATTACAGTCATTTTCATTTTGGTGATGTGTAAAAAATCTGCTGTTGAATGTCACTTGGTGTTCCCTGTGATAGCAATAGAAGAAAATTACTGGCTTTCAGAAATTAGGTTTTATTTTACAGATTAGGGTTTCTTTCCCCCAGTAAAACCCTTAGAATTGCATGTTTGGGAGTTTTCAGATTATGCATAATTAAAATCACTATAGTAACTGCAGTTTTTGCAGAGTTTTTGTCCATGCCTAAAGATAAATTGTAAAACCACAATTAGATTGGAGGAAAAAAGAGAGGATTTCCTCATACTTACAGCAGTATTGAAGATGAAAAATAAAGAGAAAGCTATCTTTTCAAATTAAAATTTTAAGGTTCCACCTAATACTTTAACTAGCTTTTCTCAGCTTTGACTACCACGTCTGGATACGGAATTTCTGTGGGATTCTCCTAGACCCCAGGCTGCATGAATGGTTCTGCTGCACGTTCTGTATTATTTTTGGAGGGAACTGATGGAAGCAATATGCAAATGTTGTGCTAATAAGTTTCCTATCCCTCAGAGTTCCTTGTACTGGGAAGTGTTTTTGAAGCTGCGTCTCCATCTCTACTTCTGCACACACAGGACTTACAAGTCAAGAGTGGATCTGCAGGAACTGGATGCTAAATTAATTAATTCACTTGTTGTGCTGCCATGCAGAGCTGTGGCTTGCCTATGGCAGAGGACATTGCTAACAGGCTGTATAAAACTAGTCTTTGCCCTGAAATATTTGTATCAGGTAACCAAGTTCTGCATAAAGTAGAAGTTGAGACTGATATATCTCTATCCCTGTCTTGGATCCCAGAGCTGGTTTTACATACCATTTCATCATAAGTCCTATACTATTTGTGGTTTTCACTTTCAGTTTTTCCAGTTCAAAATATGTTTTTGAAGTTTAAATATTTCTGTTCTCTAATCTCATTTTATTTATCCTTTTGCAGTGTGAGTGGATGATTGAGAGCTTTAAATGCAAGTTTGATTACAGGAAAGGTGGGGAAGATGTCATGGTGGAATTTAAAAAAGTCATAGTAGAACCCAAGCAATATTCTGACTTCTTGGGGTTTTTTCCATTCTGTTTCTTCTTGAATTTTACAATGACTTTATCTTGCAGGTTTTATCCCTTTTCAATTTAAACTTTAGGAAAAGCAGTAAATGTGGCACCTTGCAAGTATCTGGCATTAAATTTGATGGTTAGAAAGCACCACTGTTGATTACTAATGCTCTTTATTTATTTGTTCATATGCACACTTTTAGAAGTTATATCTATAATGACCAGAAAAGCTGGTTGGGAGAGAGCACTGGTAAAGTTGATAAATTCTGCACTGGCAGTGTTGTTTATTTTAATTTCTATTTGAAATACTGTATCTTTGCATTCATCTGAAAACCTAGTCCAGAGTGTTAATGAGTTTGAGTAAGCCATAAGTTCTCCTAGGCTGAGTTTCTTAGAGTAGATCTGTTTAGCAAGATGCAGCTGTAACAGCCGTGGTTTTTGCAAAGTCCAAGTGAGAATGCTCTGCAGTTTGAGGTCTGAACAGCTGAGGAAAGAGTCAAGATGTTCTTCCAGCAGACTGGGGAGTTACAGAAGCTGCCGGGCTCTGGAACAGAAGTTCTTGCTGTTGATTTCAAATTCAGTAGAGTTCGATGCTCAGGACTTTTTCCTGACTGAAGATACCAGCTAGGACACATGGATAATCCTATTAGCCAAATTCCTTATTTTCATGAGCCAGCCTTGGGTTGCCACATCTACAGTGGCAAGAGAAGCTAAGGACAGGCTTCTGCAAATCTTGCAGTGTAGGAAAAGTAATTCCCACCACTGAGGAATTCAGAAGGTTGACAGCAGATGGGGCTTCTAGCACATGTCCTGTGAGTGGGGCTGGGCCTTCCTCATACATGCGATAATGTCAAGTCCAGTTCTTTTGGTGATTTCTAGCTGGAGGGATTTGCATGGAGTTATATTATTTATTTCCCAAGACAAAGTTCTGGAGCCATGGTGTGCTTTAAGGGTGAGTGGGTTGATTGGTGGGGTATTTTCACCCTCTTTAGCTGTTTCTCTTAAAGAGAGAGGAGATAGCTAAGGGGTTATATTTTAAAACCCTCTTGACTTAATAAAATATTGGTGTTTAAAAGACAAGAAATAAAGTTCTGCATTGAAGCTTTTTTTAGTCTCCTTTAAATGTAGCTTCTGGGGTCATTCCTTAAAACATAGTCCTTAGCTAAAAAACTGTGCTGTTACCTAAATAATAGCATATAATGTTCTGCCTTGGGTTTAAGTGACTTTAAAAGTGAGTGTGTAGCCACCCACTTCACTTTAAAGAATTGTAAGAAGCCATGATTGTCACAGATTCTCTTCCAACCATATCAAAACTAGCACACTTTAGAAACCAACAGGTTTTAGCCCTGTTGTTTTTGTGTTTCTTGTGAGAGTCTCCAGAAAGAAACACTAGAGGTACTGCAAAAAGCAGGATGAGAAGTAGGTTGGGTTTTTTTTTTGCGTACTGATATGGGAATTACCTATCACTTCCCTAAACCCCTATAATTTTGCTCTTGTCATCTCTCACGTATGCAACCTCTGTCTTCCCTGCACTGTTGTGTTTGAATCTTTATATGGCCTTTGGAGTTGCTGTTTGTTCTTTTTAGCAAATTGGAACCCAGAGTTGACTACAACCTTCTGAAGTAGAAGAGTTAGAGTAATAGCTTGGCTGACAGATTAGTGGTGAGATTTCCTGGTACAGCCTATGCAAATATCAGTGGGAGCAATGTACCAACTTGCTGAAGTTTTAGAAATTGTATGCAATCAATAACATAGATTTGCCTGCAAATGTTTTGGTTTGGATTTTTTTCATTTACCATAAGAATGAAAAAAATTCAAATGGGAGAGGATCTTTAATATTATAGGTTAGATAAAAAGTGTATGTTATTGATACTGTACACAGAGCATAAGGTGGCCATTATCTAAACCCTGTATGAGCAAAAATGAAGATTTGGGAGCTCATGGTAATGTGTTTAGAGAAATATTGTAAGAACTAGAAGATTCCAAATGAATCTGTGTATATGGGGAAATTTACATACATGAGACCTACACATGTTTGTATCTTTAGTTAATCAATACATGTGGTGTTAAATAATGGACATGAGAGATTTTTTTTAGGCCACCTAGTGTAAATTAATTTATATAATTTAAGTCCAAAGAACTGCACTGCTTTATAATTTGTAGACAGTCTCTTATCCATTTTTAAATGAGCACTAATTTATATTTAAGAATTGGGCTACTGACCTTTTGTAAAAGCTTACAACGTGGTTTATACCTGTAATGTCCTTCTGTGTAGTTTTCACATTTCTCTACTGTCAGGGTTCTCACCTGCTACTGTGCAGCACTTACCAAACTTTCCTAGAGAGCACCTTGCTCATAAAATGCACCTCTGGGTGAACCTCTGCATCAGAATGGTACCATTTCATGCATGGGTTTTGAATTCACTGTAAAGTGGATTCACTAGCTTTAAATTCCCACTACAGCAGGAAGGTGTTTCCTGTTTCGTTGCACAGAGTTACATTCTACTTCTGCCCCTGCTTGTAGAGTTTGCTGGAGATTTCCAGAGGAAGTGAAGGGGAATCCCTGATGTCACAGGTATTTGAATAACGTAAATGGTAAGGTTAGTCACTGAATTATGTATTAACACTTTTCAGTAAACATTTGTTAGAGTTTTCTTCTTAGACTTGGGATGAGTTTGTGTGGCTGAAACTTGAGCCATGTCTGTTCACAGGCACAACTGACAATCTTCTGAGATCTTTTCCTGGAAATCAGTTGTCATTGAAGACCTTGCATGAAATCAGAGACTTAAAAGGTGGTCTTAATTTCCTTTTAAATTTGGTGGCATAATTGGATCACATATTTCTGTTGGAGCTGGATAATCTTCAAGCTCTCTTCCAACCCTAACCATTATCTGATTTTGTGATACAGAGTAGAATGGGTCTGTTGGGCTTTCTCCTTTGCAAGAAGTGACCCTCTATTGCTTTTCATTTAAGATTTTGAAAGATAGAGACAAAATAAAATAATGTATTTTTAAAAGGTTTTTGTGATTAATTTGAAAACATGAATAATCCAGTTGATTTTTTTGTATTCATTGTATTTGAAACATAGAGCTTTAAAATTCATTTTGTCTGTCACTGCTGTATATTTAATGTGTTTTTAAGATAATCTGAGGGTTGGTTTGTGAATAATGAGAAATTCTTTCAGAGAATCTCATACATTCTGCATTCATGCAGAGCAGCTTTCAGGTTTAAAGAACCAAACATTTCTAGACAAATTTGAAAGGAGACATCTGTGAGTGGACAGATTTCAACAGCTGTTGCTATGATTTGAACACAAACATAAAATATATAAATTTGGACGAGCATTGAGTCAGGTGACTTTGCTTATTTGGTTTTAGACTTTGCTGCTTTCACTGGTTTTGGATGAGTGTCAATGACCAACAAACACAGCCCAGCGCCTACGGTATCACAGATGGTTACCTAAAATGTCTGTCCACTTCTGAAAATGTCTGTCATAACCTTCTTGTTCCACTGCCCTGTTTTCCATTATGATGAGTATTGCTACTTAAACTGGCTCGGAAGGGTCCTTTGGAACACAAAAGCTATAAAGCAGATTGCATCTTGGTGAAAGATTGTATTAGCTACAATTACATTATTGGCTTTTGTTTGCTTGTGCATAGTTGGCTAAATTTCACAGTGAAGCCTTGAGACCAGGCAAACATTCTAGAGATACACCTTGAAAGAGTTTTATGACTCCTCTAATGTAATAAATGAAGTGTAATTTTAAAATGAGTGGCTGCAGCCAAGTTAAGTAAAAAGCTAATTAGTTTTATCTGCCTTAAAAGGAATAAGCAGATTTACTGTTTGGAATCAACCTTTGAAATAACATCTTGTTTCTTTATATTCACCTTCAGATGTGTTAGCTTTGCAGTGTTTTTACAGTCTGAAAAATTAATGCATGATAAATATTGTGTATATTATAAATGTTTGATGAGGGGAGTTCCATGTGTATTTTGGTGTTACATCTTTTTAACTTACTTCATTGGGTTATTCAAGGTTCCTTTCAACTAATAGTTGAGAGAATGAGGACTTGTCTCTAGCAGTAGTATGGCTGTGTTGTGCAATGAGACATGGTTCTGCAGATACTGGCTGTGAAACATTCCAGATCCAAGCGTAGTCTGACATTAATGAAATGCTTCCTAAACTTCTGGTATTGGCTGAGAATGTTGATCCAAATTATCCATGTTAGATAAGCCAAGTAGGAAAGGTATTCTTTATAGAAAAAAAAAATATATATATATAATAACAGTAAGCTGCACTGTGGAGATCACATTTCAGGTTTGTTTTCTATAATATCAGTTTATAAAATAATGAGAATCTATTTGCATGGATGCAGTCATTGCTGTTTGGGATACTCTGTTATATACAAAAAACAGCTGGCTCTTTTGCTGTTTATCTGAAACAATTGCAGTGTTTCTTTTCTTACAGTATTTCTAACTTTCTCTACAATATTGTATTTTTGGCTACATTCTTGAACAGATATACTTAAAAGTAAAGAACAGATGGTCATTAGTTGTTCTTTGAGAGTAATTTTTTTCCAAGTCGGACTTGGTTGTGTTGGTAAAGGCAGAGTAATTGTGTTTAACTCTGTAGCAATTCTTAGGTCCAGTTTTAAGTTTGTCTGGAGAATTCATTTTTTTTGCTTTGTAGTAGCACAAGCAATCCCAAGTACAAAATATCTTCTTTTCTGAACCTCCTGTATGTGGGTACTGTATTTTACATGGGAGTGTGCACATGAAAGTATGTCATAAATGTGAGTGTGCAGACATGCTGACTTTCCATCCCACAGTGCTGGAGCAATTCACATGTGCTCTGTGCTGGGGATTTTGAGGACAAAACTGTCCCAGCCAGTCTTGTGGTGACATGGCCAGTCATAATGACACACCACCAAATCTGACAGAATAGTCTGCGATGGAAGTCAGTGAAACCACATTCCCTGAATGAAGTAGGTAAAACTGCATTCCTCCCAGCTGGAGGAGGCTCAGAAAGGCAAACATTATTATTAAAATTGAACAGAATTGTGGAAGGAGCCTTTCTTCCTTTCTGTAAAATGGCAAAGAACCGAGTAGTTTATATTCTTGAAAAGCACTCTTCACAGCTCTCTGCCCACTTAACACCTTCCTTTGAAATATTTCTTTAGCTGTGATTTGGAGGGAAAAGTCACCCTTGATTCAGTGCCCCTGTTTTCCCCTTCACTAAAGTTTCTGTGTATTGGGAGTTTTGAAGAGACCTTTGTATTGGGGTTATATAATTACACAGACAGCATTCGGCTTTGTCAGGAGGTCTGTGCTTGCCTTGGAGAGCAATTTATGGTGCATATGTGTGTATTACTAAGAAAATTGTTATATAAAACTAAAAGTAGAGCCTATTTGGCCATGTTGCAAGGCAAAGTCCTTTATCTGTATATTGAGAGGGTTTGTGTGAGCAGGCATCCTCTGCCTGCACATCCTTGTGAGTCAGGAATTGCTTCCTGGCTCTCTCTGCCTTTCAGTTTATTCCTTCATAAGCCACAGCTGTACATGACCTTTTCATTGTCTTGAACACAGCCCTTTCCATGCTGATAGGCTCGCTCTTACAGTATCTTCTCTATCCCCTATGGAAACGCACAGCAAAATTGAAAGAGAATTCTCACTTCATTCTCAGTGTCTTTGATAAGCCCAGTCAGTCATGGTGCTGCTGGAACTGTAAACATAGAAATAACATCCCTTTACAAGGATTTTCTTTTGTTAGTAGCAGTAGATAACATGAATAAAATGAGTCTACTGCAGGCCTAGTCTAGTGTTTGAAAGAATGGGGGTCCAGTTAAGGCACTCATGCTACACATCTTCCATTGATATTTCTATCAATAACTAGTCTCCAGTACTTGCTTATTTTCAGTCTGTTTTTCCTAGGATTTTTTTTTTAAGATTGGGTGGTATAATTGTTTCTCATTTATATTTGAAAGGACTACCTGCGGAGCCTATAGGCAGAACTTGAAAACTATATCCTATGGAATTTTGTTATAAATAATTGTGTTACCTATGTGTCTTCTCCCAAAATAACTATTCATGCATACTGCCATAAGGATGAGATATGGTAAATGGTGAATGGTGAATGGTTTTGCACCTGGTTAAAGCAGATTGAACTCAAAATGTGTTAGAAATTACCTGTTTGTAATACATGCAGTTAGTAACTCTTCTTTTAACATGGTAGCTGTCTGTAAAGTGAAGAGTGCTGGAGTTTTGGACAGCAAAAGTATGATTTTAAGTAAAATAGTTTAGTTTTTTGTAATTGACAATATTAATTTCTTTCCAATATGTGGAGAAAGATGGTTTAGTGTTCCCTCTGACTCAAATGTAGTAGAGTAAGAAGGCTCCTGTCTCCTTTGGTCAGCAGAGTGAATGCCTGGAACTTTGGTGTAGTTACATCCTGTGCTCTAGTCCCAATTAAGGGTTTTTAAGGGCAAAGTGTTACCTTTCACCTAAGTACTTCCTGTTCTAAACATCTTGATTTACAAATATTTAGGGTAATTCCTGATATTTGAAGATTCTCCCCAAGGCTTCCCTGCTGTCTCAGGTTGTTTCAAGCTGCTTCTCTGTAAGAGAAAAGTGGTAGGGATGGTGAAAATGTGGGAATGCCTGGCATCTGGTTTTTAACAGAAAATTTAAAGTTTGGGTAGACATTTGGTGGCACATTTAAATCTCATTAGAGCTGATGAGCCATTCTTTACAATAGTTTGACATTTCAGCAGTTTCTAATGTTATATTTATAAGGGAATTAACCTACCTCTACTGTGTAAATCATATTTTATTGCTACTCTTTCCATTTTTTTTGGTGAAGTTATATTTAGATTCTGTTCTTGCTATATTGAGGTAACATAATTCAGAATTTCTTTTTTTTTTCCAAATAATTTCCGTGTTCGTAAATTTCTAAGTTGACTTCAGAACTGACCTTCACATTTTTAGGATGATATTCCCCTTCAGGATTTTTGGTGGAGTTATGGTCTCAGGACTGAGCTTTTAGAAGAAGTTAATGTGAAAAATGGTGCAGCACTTCGTAACAGCTGAAGAAAAATGCAATAAAATACAGACAAGTGATTTTCTGCTTAAAGTTTTTTTGCAGCTGTCACAGAGTGAAAATCAAATGTGGTGGTGATTGGTTGTGTGCTGATTAACTTCAACAAGAATTTACAGCAATTAGTTCTGGTACTATAGTCTTGCCTGAGTCATAAATCCTTTAGGATTTGCTGAACATCCTGAACAACTGAGTGAAGATTTACATTGCCTTCCTTTACATTATTTTTTTTCTCCAACAGCAGTTTAATGACAAGTTCTTGTTCATCTGATGACATCGATCAGGAAGAAATCCAGCTCGCTCTGCAGGCTGCCAAAATTGCCACACGAGAGAAGATCAGATCTAGATTCCATGGCAGTAATGATCTTATTCACCGCCTTTTTGTCTGTATCTCAGGTATGAGAATCGCTGAATTCTTAAAACTAATTTTGGTAGGGAGTTTTAGTTTATTTTTTTGGGGTTTTGCACATCAAGTTGTGGTAGAAAGGACTAGAGGTGATATTTCAGGAAGACTGTTTTTGGGGCCTGAGTTGCAGTCTGATTTAGAAGGACTTGTTACCTGTTTGGAACTTAGAGAATCAGAGCAGCTGACATCTTAGACCTGTAGTGTTGAAGAACTTGGACTTGTATCAGTTTGATTTTTCCCTGGTGATGCCTTGTTGTGTTCAAGGAATGAAATTGGAAAGGAATGAAATCAGCAGTTCTGTCTTCATGCAAAATGAATCTCTCAGTATTTCCTGCCAAAGGATAAGGAAGATATGTATTGGCTTGCAGGTAGCACAAAAACCAGAATGTAATTTGGTCATTATGGAGAATTAGTTCAATCAGATGTTCAATATTTATTCCTAATGTGAGCAAGTGATCCCCTAAAAATAAGTGAGGCCAATGCTGGTACTAACAGGCAGGTTTAAGTACGTTTTTAAAAGATGGTGTAACAGTCTGGAAATTATTTACCCATTTTCTCAAACTCTAAGGTGTTGCTGACCAGCTGCAGACGAACTACGCTAGTGATCTGAGAAGTATCTTAAAGACCTTGTTTGAAGTTATGGCAACCAAACCTGAAACAGAAGACAAGGAAAAGCAGAAGAAAGGTAAAATATCTAAACATTTGTTTTCTAATAATGAATTCCTGCAGGTAGCCCAGTGGGGATCCATAAACTTGGACACAAATTCCCCTAACATTGTTATCTTTTTGACAGGATTCAAAAACATGATTTCACATTTTTGAAATCATATAATGATTTCACCTAAGTTTAAAAGGAGTCATGGAAGACAGTAAACAGGATGAAGTCACTGTAGAGGAACACAGGAGTTTGTCTTAAGGCAAATTCTAAAGAGTTAAAGTCTTCAGAGTTTGTCTGCTGTTTCCATATTTCTATATTTAACAGCAGCACAGTGCTTGTAGCCCATATATCTTATAGCCCAAATGTATTTTTAATATATATGTGTATATTATGCAGGGTTTGGATTTCGTAGATTTATTTTTCCCCCCAGATTTGTTTCACACTGGACACAGTTTAAGTTACCAAAGAACAGACGGTAAGATGGGAATGCTCAGTAAGATGCTGAAATCTGTCCTGTCTTGAAGAAATTGAAGAATTTGTCTTCAAGACAGAAAAACACCACATTTCAATTCTAGATAATTAAAGTAATGTAACCAGAGCTAAATCATGAACCAACAAAAGTTGTTTTTCTTTTTCCTCTGTGACCATTTTTATTATTTCTTTTCCAAGTGGTAAGTCTGCTAACTTACCTGAGAATAACCATGTCATTGCAGCCTTGCTGCAATTACCTTTGTCCTTTGTTATCATTAGAACTACCAGCACCTGAAAGTGACCAGAGATCTTTTTTTTTCCTGCTTCCTTTCCTACAGATTGAAAAATTTTCTTTCTCCCAGTTTCATTTAAAAGCATTGAGTATTTATGTGAGACACTTAGTTAAATGTTGGATCAATGTAGCAGAAAAAAAACCTATGCTCCAGTCCCAATTCTGCAGTGGGATAATGCACAACATGCATTACAGTCTTCTGTTACTTTTGGTTGAAGCTTCCACAACAATTTTATGGTCACAGCCTGTCATGGTGTGAAAATAGACTGGGTTATTTTATTGTTAAAAATAATGGGGTTAGACAGAATTACTAGAAAGAGAGCACAAGAGCTCCTGAACCTTCAAATAAATAAAGAATACTGGAGCTATTTAACAGTAAAGAAACTGGAGCTGTAAAGAATTACCACTGGGAAATATATATTAATCAATAGTAATTGGATGGATGTAATTTCTAGTGGATGAACTCTTGCATCAAAAAAGGTGGTATTGACAAAACTAAGCATAAACAAAATGAGCAAAAAAAGGGGAGTTTGGGGGTGAAGTTTCTCTTTAATATGTGTAATTCATCTTGGGAATCTCTCATTGTTCTCAAAATCTACTTCTATTGAAGGATCTAAGTTAAGAATTGGGGGAAAAAAAGGTAGATGCAGACTAGCAGAAGTAAGAAGACTGCATGTCCTGTAATAACAGCATCTTTCTGTTCTGTTATCATCTCAAAGAAGAATAGACTTGTAAATCACTGTTTGTGACAGGGTAGAGAAAAAGTAAGAAGTCTAAGAAGGTGCTACTGTGGCCTAATCCCAGAAGTTCTAACATGAATCTTTTAAGTGAAAATTGGAAAAATATGAGTACTTTTTGTATTGTTTTACAGTTAATCATGGTTTAAGGAATGCAGCATTGGAAGACTGTGCTTTATGTCAAGAAAGTATATCATCCTCAGAACTTGCAGCAAAAGCCAGAGATGGGGACTTTGAAGGTATTTTCTTTTTTTCTAAGAATTAAAATGAGACAATACTGATGTATAAAAAAAGTCATCATTAAAATGAAAAGTCTTTTAATGTTTGGCTCTGGAAAGTGAGTACAAAATGTTGTCAGGCTGTTTTCGAGGCAAAGTCAGAAGGTAAGCCAAGCATATTTCTTTCAGGTTTTTTCTAACAGCCTCGTGAAACTCTTATCCACAAATTGTCATATTCAGTATGAATTCCTCTCTATCAGTGCAGAAAGGGTCTGTATAGTAAAGGCTTTAACACAGAGTATGATGTTACATCTGATGAGTTTCTGAGGGCTGTGTGAATGCAAAGCCCTAAGTAAGGTCTTCTCAGCCAAGTCTTAAGAGTGTTTTTATGTTGTTTGCTGCTTGTGGATGTGCTGCTTTATCCCAAGCTGGAAGTAGCTTTCATATTTTCTTTACTTTTATCTTTGATCAAGATGTTTTGGCTAATACTTTCACATTCTTCATCATATTATTTCAAAGAAAAGATTAGTTTTAGGTAAGTCTGCCGAGGTTGCTCAAATCTCACTGAGTACGTGGTAAGAATGAAGAAAGCATGTACGTCTCAAAGTTTTGGTTGAGGTTCAAATATTCAGAAAGCTCACGAGTTGTTTCTCTCTTTTATTAATCTGAGCTTCTTCAGAGTTAGTTATGGGCTAAAGTCCTATTATGGCAAACTCAGTATAAAAAATGGATTAAAAGATATCAGAGCACTTGCAGTCAAAGAATAAGAAAAGAGATATATGAGATGGAGCAAACAAGAAAGCAATCAGCTTTGATCTTCAAGGCTAAGTGGTGGTTTCAGCAAAACAGGAGCCCAATTATCAGAGTCATAATACATCTGTGGTCAAGTGAGAATTACAAGACAACCGTCTATGAAACTGTATCTGAGCTTCCCAGAAACTCAAGTATGCAGTAATTTCCTTGTGCTTTAAAACTTGGATGTACTGTTATGTATTTGTTCACGTATGATTCTGTCCTTCCAGTGTGAGATTTGGAATGCAGCATGACAGAGCTGGGTGATAAAGCAGTGTGTGCTTCTGCTTGTATGTGGAGGGTGGTGACCAACAGAAAAGAAATACTGGTTCATGTCATTTGTAATAAAGATCAGAAATCACAGGGAAAAAAACTATTAAAGATTATATTTTAGAGTAATGCTAAATGTTGATAACTTACTTGTGCTTGTATAAAACCCATGGTTTGCTTGCTTACCCTTCTGAAGCTGCAGGCTAAAGGATCTAATCTATTTAGAGCAGCAGGGCTAATTCATGTATAATGCACTGTAGAAATATTATCTCTTCTGGAAGAAGATGATTTGGAGGCAGATAAAGAACTATTCAGTAGTCATTTTAATTGATTTTTCTATTGTGCTGTAATTCAGAATGTCACAGAAGGTGCAGAAAGGAACAAATCTTTAAGCAAAACCCCTTACCGTGTATATGCTGTACTGCAAAGAGTGTGAGATTATTCTTTCTCTACCACTTCAATTCACTGTCTTTTGTTTTGGATCGATGCTGATGCTGTCGGTGGATTTGACTTACAGAGCTTGAAAGCCAGTTATTGTGCACTGCAGTATGCCACATAACCCTCTCCCAGTGGATGTACATTTTGTCACAGCAAAGTCACTTCTCTTCCCTGGCATGGTCCTCAGCTTTTAAGGTTCTTCAGCCTTTCATGGCAGCTGCTGTTGGCGTGGGGAATGTTTCATGTTCGGAGAAGTGAGTTGGGATGTTATTTACTGAAATAAGAGGACAGTGGTCTGGGTACTTAGGTGATGTTATGGCCAGTGCAGTAAAGGGGAATCTTTCCAGGTACAGAAGGCCCTGCAGCACCCAGACAATGTCAATCAGTTATATCCCTGCCCTAAGTGAATGATGAAACCAGATATGTAGTATTTATAGCACATGCGGATAACATCAACTAAAACAACCTCCTGTCTGCACCTTTATTCCAGAATAGCAGGTGTTTTATGTGTGTCTGCACGGTAGAAAGCAGATCTTGGTGGCATAACCAATTCCCTTTTGAATAATTAGATATGGATGCCAGGATGAGCTTGGCTGCCTTGGCCCAGTGTTGTCCCATGCTAACATATCCCCTAACTGAGCCAGTTAGCAGATGCTCCTGCAGGTACTCTGCTTTTGGTGCTCACTGGGAAGGCTTGGCCATGTCTGCATCAGTCTCCTTGCAGGCTTTTTCTGAGACCCTCCCTTGGCTTATGTGTAAATATCTGTGGTTATGCTGTAAATACCTACTTGTACACAGCTCTTCTGACTGTGTAAACTGAAGAGTGTAGCCTGCTGTTACTTGGATCCATTCCTGATGGGCAGGAATTTTGTGTATCCTGAAGAGACAGAGGATGCTGAGGAGTATGGAGATGAGCTCCACCTTCCAAAACACAAGCAGTCACAGAAAGCCTACTAAAAAGGATATTTGAAGTGTGTCAATTTGCTAAATTTATGGGAACTTTAGAAACATCCCTCATCTCCAATACATGCCAAACCCCTGTTCCTTCAGGTCACAAGTTGTTATTGCTGGCAACCCTGTACAGACTTTTTTCTGCTGAGGTATGCAAGGATAGCTAGTGTGATATATGGTTCTGCCATCCCTAAGGCATCCAGCATGAGGCATAAACTTCCACCAAGATTTTAACCTCAGCAGCCATGTGCCTTTTCCCCCTCACAACAGCTCCCCATGTATCTTGTTTCTGCTGGCCGCTGTGGAAGGAACAGCCCCTGACTTTGGGTGATGTTTGGGTGCAGGTGGAAGATGTCTGGTGGATAAGGCAACTTTTGCTGCTTGAACATTGTTCCCTGTTTCTTGCAGTGAGCCTGATGGGTTTGTCCTTCAGGCCAAATCTGGGCCATGGGCCATCAGCAGCAGTACAGGAATACACCACAGTCATCACTGTAAATGGATTCAACGCAAAGACTGAGAGCATTGCAACCAAGTTAATTAATTCCCTTTTTGCAAGACAGTTCTATACCTCAGATCACTCAATTATTTCAACTGAAAGTGAAAACAATTTAAAGTAAAGGAGCACATCAGTAGCTCTTCCTTTCTGCCATTGTGGCAGAGTATGTATCAAACTGAGAAGGTCCAGCCAACTACCTGCCAGGAAAGCTCTTCCCTGTTATCAAATAAATCCCTCTGACCAGATGTAGCAAATGCTTTAGATTGTATTAAATCAATGGTATTTTAAAAACCCCAAAAATGGAAAGCAAGCCCAGCAACCTGAACAAATAAAAGGCTGTAAGATCGTACTGAAGGTTTCAGCCTCTACTCACATAATGAAGATGAATCACTTGTTTTTGTCAGATTTCTCATTCTTATTGTGTATAAAACCCACCAGCTGGTCTGGGTCATAAAACAAATATGAATGTTTATTATGAGCCAACTGACATTGGCAGGGGTTTAAGACTTAAATCCTATGGCCTTCTGAAGGTTGAAATTTGATAAACTACAGATTAATTGGCATTCCAAAACAAAAGCATGAGCCTATCGTCTGTATGTTAACCTTTGTTCTCCTGATACTCTAAGATTATTATCAAGGAAGTATATACATTTTTACTTCATGGAGTATTAAAAAATTACAAATATTTACCGGGAGAGAATGTAAAACAAATTTTACTTTCCTATGGTAGAATATTAATTTATGCAATATTCAACAAGTAATTTTTAGATGTAGTAGAATTTGTTGTCCTTGTTGTATGATGGAGGTGATGGCCAGTGGGGTAAGAAGTTCTGTCAATAAACTCCAAGCAAGTTCTAGTGGTAGGCTACAACTGGGCAGAAAGTTGGGCTCTTGGCTGCCAGTGGAGCTTGCTCTGAATTGCAGTAACAGCAGGCAGGGCCTGTGTGCTGGGAACTTCCATGGAACTGCCTTTCTCCCTGTGCCCTGCTGAGCTACAAACCAGCACAGGAAGAACATTGCTGGGAAGTTCCTGAGCTCCACCTTGGACAAACCACTGTTGGATGAGAGCTGACTGAGAGAGGGCACCAAGGGTCACACATAGCGTAAAGGAAACCTCTGCTTTTGAAAATGTAAGAAAATTGTTCTTATTTAACCCAGTGTAAATGCATCCCTGATCAGGACAGAGCTGTGTCACCCTTTATATGCAGTACAGCTTTAGAAAGACCAAACACTGGGGAAGAAGAAGTTTGGGCATCCTATTTCTAGCCCTAACAGAAAACTTGCTTTGTTTTTGCTAGCAGATTCCCATGTATTTACATAGGTGTACACACACACAGAGTAACTTCTTCACATTTTTGGCTTCAAAATTACTGCCTTTTTGTTTTCCTTTATCAGTTTGTTGATGGGATAAAGCATAAGTGTGACCCTGCTCACCATATTTGGGAGCATTATATTTATCCTTGTGAGCTTGGTGATTTTAATACAAAACTTGGGCAAATCTGAGTTTTACTGTACATTTATTTTGGGATAACTTATGATTTAGGAGGATTGATCTGTTGCAACTGAGGGAAATGTGAATGTTTTTAATTATCCATTTAAGGAAGTTAACGGCAGGCTAAGAAAATGAGTTACACTTTTTGTCCTAGAACAAGCGTCAGATATCTAGAAATCTGAAATTTTTCTCAAGGAAAACCAGCAAGCATTTTGAAGCTGTTGGTGGTCCCTGAAAATATTTGCTGTAGCATCTCAGCTCTCTCTGCAGCCATACGTGCATTTTCACTCCTTATCCCTCTAGCATTTGTACAGAGCTGCCTTGCTTGCTACCACCTACTTAAAACTGCAGACATAATGGATTTGCTGTGGCTGCCAGTACAAATACCTATTTGTGCCAAGTAGTGTTAGCATCTGTTTGCTTCACAGCACACACTATTTCTCCCTGATCCCGTGCCATCCCACCTGCTCCTGTCTAGTCACAGGCCCTCACTGCTCTCTAAGCAGCAGCACAAGCACAACTCACAAGTTCACAGTCCCGAGGCTCAAGCTCTTGTTCTTGTTGCAGTAAGAAGTCACCGTGTCAGAAGAGCCCACCCATGCTCCTGGATGTGCAGAATCTCATCACCATGGCTCTAGAAATAGCTGTCAGCCCCAGCTGAATGCTTCAGTTTTTCTTCTTTCCTCTGTGTGCCTGTGGTTACTCTCTTATTTATAATGATGACCAGCAACACCTTGCAAATCAAAGTTAAACTTGTTGCACAGTTCAGTGGTCGAACGTGGTCTGTCCACATAACTTTTCACTTTGTCCTTATTCAGCAGCTCTGCTTACACTGTGTGAGAGAGGAATCTAGCATCAAATTTCCATATGGAGGCAATGTTTTATAATCAACCAAACATATTTAATCATGCATGTAGAACTACAGGATTCTTACAGGTTTTAGTGCAGTAATTCAATCTGACTTAGGTTTTAAGAACTTGCTCAGAGCCTTTTCCCTTCTCAAAGATTATCCCTCTTTGTTGGCACTATGTGGAAATTGTTGAGTCTTCTTTGCAGTAGTTGTGGGAAAACATCCCCTAAATACTGTAAAGAACAGGCTTATTCAACTCTGTAGCATCATAACTGGGATTTTCATTAGGTTTGAAACTTTTTGTCCAATAAATACATGTTTTGAGTGTCCTGGTATGTTTTATGTGGATCTAAATTACCAACTTTTTTCTATTTTATAATGATTGGTAGGTCTTACAGAGAGTATTCCTACTAATGGTTATGTGGAAAATCCAAGTCTCTGCTCCATCTGATTTAAAGTGAAGATTTGACCCATATCTCAGTGGAACCCAGTGTTTTTTATGAGAGTTGCTCTGTTTTATATAAATAATTATTTTGCCCAAAGAACAGTTGCTGATTGTGTGCTTGGACAGAATGGACACAGGATAGCATCATTCAAGGTGATGTTGAATCAGGCAGTTTGCAAAGCTCTGTGTCTTGGTGAAAACTTTCTAGATTTGCTCAGAAATTCTACCCTAAGAAAGCTGTTTGACCAGAGCTGAAGCTAAGAAGTCTGTACCTCTTCTCTTCCCTCACTCCCAAAATTTTCATCAAATTATTTTAAGCATAAAATTTATTTTTTTGAAAAATTTCAAGCTAGCTGTAATCAGCACTGAATCTACTGAGTAAGGACAAAGATTACTTTGGTAAAATTGCCTCTTAGAAGACATTTCCCAGCATGACATGTGGAAAATCAGGTGTGATGAGGGACAAAAAAAGGTTCATTTTACTGAGGCAGTTGAAGTGAGGGGTAAAGTCAAGTCACCTTACTTTTCTACTTTCTGTGCTTCAAACTGTGAGAGTTTACCATCCTGTTTTCATGAGAAGAGCTCCAGCAAGCCCCTCTGACCCTTTTTCAGCTGTGAGGGTAATGCACTGTGACGGCTGCAGCAGTGTCAGTTCCACAGGCTGCTGTAGGAGCAGCCCTCTGCAGGTTAGTTTGGTAGAAGTGTAATCAGGGTTATTTTGCATGATGTGCTCTGAAATCTAACACACATCAGTGCAGGAGGAACTTCCAGTTGGAGTTCTGCATTAGGAATACTTGATAAAAACACAAGATGCAGAAAGGGACGTTTTCTCTGAATGTTTTCTCTGGCTGTAACACAAACACCGCCACAAGCTCAGGGTTTAGCAGCTGCTCTTCAACAGGGAGTCATGGTGTGCATGTTTCTGATTTGTTTCCTACCAGAGTATAGATTTCCCAGCCTAGGCCTTCTGCAAGCTCCAACAGCTTTTGGGGTTGTTTCCCTCTCTGCATCAGTCTTTCATGTCTCAGCACCACAGAAGAAGCTTCAGCTGTCTGGGCTAATGTTTCAATCATCACAATTGATGGATCTGGGTCCGTGTTCTCTTCCTCTTGTGTTCTGAGACAGAGAGATGATCTTCTTGGTTTTCTAAGATTAGGTGGGTCTGCATTAGGTCTAACGCACATATTTAAGCCAAATTAATTAATGTGTTCTTTTTGACAGTTCACAGTGTCTGTGTTTTTGGTTTTTTTTCATTTTTATGGTTTTCTCAAAGCTCCAGCATCGTGGATTTATCTGACTTTTAACTTTAGGAAAGTGGAAAATGTTTGTAGCTAATGAGATAGCACAGACATGTCAAGGTGAATTCTAAAAGCTACAGCATAAGTAAAAAGACACTAAAATTTCTTGATTTTTGAGAAATTTTAATGCAAGATGTTTGAATAGTTAAGAGCCTTTTCAGTCTGAACATTATTTGATTTTATCTTGTCCCTTTTCCTTTCTCTAAACTTGTTTCTCATTCATTTAAATACTTGTTTCTCTTCATTTCTCTCTTTTTTTCTGTGCATGCTTTTAATGTTTTCTTCTAAAATTTATATCTCTAGTCTGTCTCATTAATCCCTTCCTTCCCTTCCTCCTCCTCTTTGATGTTTGTGCTGTGGACTTCATCCATTTCCCAGCAGACTTCTCCAGACTCTCATTGCATGATAAAGCACTGGGCCAATTAGCCCAGGAACAAGGTTTTCCCTCCCTCCCTTGTCCAAATCCCCGAAGCACGGGCAGATAATGCTTTAGAGACTGGATGTTGCTATTTGCTGCGGCATGCAGAGCTAATGGAGCAGCGTAGCCTGGAGAAAAGCTGTAACATAAAAAGCCTGTGGGTGCAGTGCTGCTGCCCTGCTTCCAGCACATCCTCAGGCTCGTGCTCGGGGTTTAATTCGTGTAACGCACTCTCCGCTCCTCACACTGAAGCTCTATCCCCTCATGAGAGGGCTCTTCAGAGGGTATTTCAAAAGGCAGTTCTATAAAAAGCCCAGTGACTCGATTGCTGATGTGTGTAAGGCAGAGAGGCCGCTCCCAAGGTTGAGCAAGATGAAGCTGGGGAAGGGAACCAAGGCTTGTGTGGGCTCAGAGAGACTAAATCATCAGGGCTTCATCCTTCCTGCCAGGGTGAGCACTTTGGCTCCAGTCCACGACTGCATTTTATTTCTAAGTGCAAAGTCTCACAACTGTGTTTGTAGTCAGTGTAAGGCCATTTTCAGTCAGCTGGAAGGAAAGGCATTGGGGTAGTGACCCAAAGTTCCCAGTTTCAAATGTTACTTCAGTGCTGCACCACTGTGATTTTGTGCAAGACATCCCTCTCCTGATTTCTCCCCACACATTGACTGTAGCTGGGTGATGAGGATTAAAGCAATTACATTTGTACAGCATTTTGAATGTTAAAAGCTGTTACATAACCAAGTGTTACTATTTGGGGGTGTGCTGCAGTGCAGCAGATCTTGGTTGGAGCAGTTGGGAGGGCACTGAACCCCTGAGGCAACCGGGCACGGGACTGGCTGTGCACCCCTGCTGATGAGTCACTGTCTGGGGGAAATGTGCCCTTCAGCACCCTACTGACACGTTAATTTAGTGAATCAGCTGAAGTGACACCGATGTGGAGGCAGAGAGTCCCTCTGCTGTGGGAGAGTGTTCTGTGGCGAGGGTTGTACTGTTTCTGCGCATTGCCAATAAGTTGTGAATGATTTTTTTACAAAAACAAAGTTACAAGAGCAAAGTTTTCAGATTAATTCATCTGTCAGTCAAGTGAGTCTGTAACTGTGAATTACAGATCATATTATTATTATTAATTTAAGATCATTATTTATCAAAATTTGCTGGGTGGTTTGTTTCTGGGTTTGTTTTTTTTTTCTTGTTTGTTCATTTGGTTTTGTTTGTTTGTGGTTTTTTGGTTTGTTTTTTTTTTGAGGGGGTGGGGTTTTTTTGTTTTTTGCAGTTATTCTTTTTATTTAGCATGGAGGCAAATCCATGCAAGATCAATAAAAAATAACTTTTTCATTATTACATTCCATGGGCAACAGCAAAAAAATAGGGGATGGGGGAGAAAAAACAGCTCAGTCTTCCCCCCCCCAAAAAAACCAAAGCAAACAAAAAAGCCCCTCAAAGAAACCCAAACAAAAAATTAAACAGCTGATAAGAAAGTTGCTTGCTGTTGATGAGTTCCAGATTCTTTGTAGTTGGTTTATAATGTGTGTGGCCTACCTGTGATCTGAGGGAAGGAGTGATGATGGCTCCAGCTGCTGCAGAAGTGGCACATCACCTTGGGATGCTGCAGGGAGTACAGCAAGGGCCTGTGCTTTGTGGCTTTTCTGTGAATATTAAAATCAGTAACTGTCTGAACCCGGTAGCCCACACTGCACTGCAGTTGATAAAGTGTCAGTATCAAATTAAGCATCTTACCAAGCCTGCTTCCACCAGATCTGAAGAGGGAGACCTGGTGGCATGGAGCTTGAATAACTTCTAAAATTTGATGTCTTCAAAATTAGTGAGAATCAATGGATAGTTACATTCCTGAAAACATAATCTATGTAGAAACAAGTTTTAAACAGGAACATTGTTACTGGTTCATAGTTTTGCATATGTGTGGTAACCCAAGGGGCCTCCTGGATGGAGAACATCAGGATGCTCTGTCAGGCTTCCCATGGTTTCAGATCAGAGAAAGTGACAAAAAGTGTTCAAAATCTACATCATAAACTGATACTAGGAGTAATTTTCACTGGGCAAGATACATGTAGTGTCTAGGGAGATTGCAGAAAAGGATAAGAAGTAGAAAGAAAAATCTCTTGGCTCCACTGTTACTTTTGCTTGACTTAAGCTGGCAGTCCTACAGCTCCCTGCTGCTGAAGGAAACCCTGCCTTTGAACCAGGAATTCGTAGCCTTGTGTCCCCACAGAACATTTTCTGGTGAACTGTTCTCAGGGAGGAGATGAAGGCTTCTATGTGCAATCTCCCTTTTTTCCACTACATTGATCATTTCTCTGCACATTAACTTCTGGGTTTGGTTACTGGCCCTGTAGGTGTAACCTTTATCAGACCAATATCCTCATTAAGTGAAGGATAGCTTCCTTAAGCTAGTTCAACCTCTGAAATAGTTTAGAGAAGCCTATAAAAGCTGAGTCAAATTCCAAGTTCTCTTTGTTTTTATTAATCTGCTTTTTGAGCAGTTTCTTACATTGAATGCTATATCTTTTGTACTTCTAATTTGACAAATGTTGCAATGTGACAAACACATGAAAACTGGTCATAGTTATGTTGGAACAAAACAGTGGATTTTTCATTTAATTGTCTTTCTGCCTGTAGCTATAGCCCTCTTAACCTCTGCATTAACTGCATCATATATTTTGTTGTTTGATAGTATGCTCCTTGAGGCAGGGATCTTGCTTGTCGGGCTTATAAATCAGGACCTGCATAGCTTGCAAACTGTAAATAATACTTAGAAAAAAAGTACATGCAGAGAACTTGGATAAATGCACCCAAGCAGTTCACGTTCACCGTGTCCATGGTTCCTTCTGGACAGAACTTGCTTTGCACTTATTAGATTTTTACCGACTTAATTAAGCAGTCAGCTTCATAATTTCTACACTTGTAACTCCAGACTCTTTGAGGTCATGTCAGCCTGTTGTGAGCAGAAACAGCTTGACAGAAGGGAGCCCGATACCTTCTGCCTTGCCAAAACCAAATCATTTCCCTGCTTGTCTTTTATGGGAGGTTGGAGAGCTCACAGGAGACATAAACAACTGAAACATGCTGTTCGTGATAATGGGCAAGTTTTTTCTCTGCTAAGCCTTGTACACTTGATTTTGTGGTTTTGCTGTAGTTACTGGAGACTTCCAGTAAAAGTCCTAATAATTTAGCAGATGGTAATCAGGCTTAGAGTTTATTACCTGTATAGTTGCTTGCCTAATTGCAGAAAAGCAGTTGGCCTTTCTGGAGGGAAGGCTGAAGAGGCTGGGAATGACCTCAGCTCTAAACTTGTTTTGATGGTGGATGCCACTGACAAAAACACCTGCGATCCAGCTCTGCTTTAATAATCTCTTCTCTTCTTACTTTATTTTGATTTTCTCCTTTTCCCTGCCACTTCCATTTGACTAAGATAGATTTTGAGTCCAAAGCTGTCATGGGCCCTTTTAGTGCCTGAGATGCCCTGCCCAAAGGTGGTTGCCTGGCAGAGAAGAGGGGAGTTGAGCCCTCCTGGGTATACTGAGCTCACTCAGCTGCTGTTTGCAAAGCACCTGGAGCAATGCAGATGAAAGCAGCTGCTGTTACATTTTATTCTCCCTACTTCCTTGAGGATCTGGTAATCACATGTTAGGTTTTATTCCCTTTTGATTTATGTTCCCTTTTGTTGCTGTGTTTCTGACAGATCCTCCTGACTGGGTTCCAGATGAAGTCTGCAGCTACTGCACTGCATGCAAGGCTCCTTTCACAGTCATTCGCAGGAAGCACCACTGTCGGAGCTGTGGCAAGGTAATGACTCAGTCAGACACGGGGGGAACTACCCACCAAAGAGAGCAGCAAATTCCCATGTACCACAGAAACCTGGCTGCACAGCAGAGTGTGTGTGCTCAGCCAGGGTTCTCAATTCACGGGTGCTTTTGTGTGCCTGGGCTGCCAACCCTCGGCTTACAAAGGGTTGGGGAGGGGTTTGACTTTTATACAGCAATGAGCTCTATAATGCTAAAGGCAGAATTCCCTATTGAGATCCTAGAACACTCCCCACCCCAACACAGAGTCACTCTGGACTACTGCTGGAAGCTCTGCTGAGCCAGGGCAGCCTGCACTGCCAGGGGTGAAGCATACACAGCTCAGCTGCAGGGACAATGTGTCCCTTTGCTTTCTTTCCAAACCTTTGCAGGATCACTCTGGTGTGTAGGGCTGCTGCTTTGCAAGTTTGTGGGGGTGGAAGAGGGAGTGAGGGGAAAAAAAAAGCAGTCATGTACCACAGGAAGCCAGAAATCTGCAATCCCATTTTGCTTGCTGGCTGGTGTACAAGTTAGAAAGAAAGAGGGTAGAGAAGCTGCTTTTGTTAACCATATAATGGACTTGCAGGAGTATGACATTTGGAGATATTCATAAATATTCCTGTAATCTTTCTTTAAAACCAAGGGAGAGATGCTTCTTTGCACGTCTGATGGAGCTGCCTTCCCCTGTGATCTGCAGAGGTCGACAGGCCAGCCTTGGCTACTGTCAGTGCTGGGCACCCTCACCAGAGGGACCGAGCCCAGCCAGATAAGCTGGCTAGGGGTAGGGATTGCCTGCTGGGGCCCTTCAATTGCTGTGCTGAGGACTGTGCTGGTGTCAGCTCATACAGTCTTCTCTCCCCTCCCTTGAAATCAGTTTTGTCCCATCTTGTTCTTCAGAGGAGCTGAAAGAAATTTCCCTCTTGTTTTTCAGATCTTCTGTTCCCGCTGTTCCTCCCACTCTGCTCCATTACCTCGTTATGGCCAGATGAAGCCTGTCCGTGTTTGCACTCACTGTTACATGTTCCATGTCACTCCTTTCTATAGTGACAGAGCTGGTATCTGACATATTAAACTACTGGTGTGTCTTCTGGAGTCTTACATGGACTGATATATTTGACTTAAGCCAAGAATTAACTTGAAAGAGGAACCCAGTGAGGGCACGTTGGCTTTGACATCCATTATTATAAATTTTGTACAGACAGTTTTTATTGCATTTTACTAAGCTGCTAAAGGGAACTGTGAAGCGTCTGTAGCTCTAAGGCTGCAGTACAGTCTTCCATAAATTTATAACATTAATGTTACGATGCCATATGCAGAACAAATGCACTGTGTGGAAGGAAATAGGGCTCAGAGAATTGAACAGGCATTGCTGCTTATCTAACATGCTAGGAACGGAGTAGCCAGTTAATTAGTCCATCCCCAGTGGAGCAGTCCCAAAACTCAGACACTCCTGTGCCCCCTGGAATCCCAGCATGGCTGTGGGCATCAGCACTCCCCCACCTGCTGCTGTTTAACTTCCCCATTTCTAGTTTTTTGCTACCTATGCTAGGATAAATAAAACCAAATCTATTTTAAATCTCTATTCAATATTTACCAAGGCAAAATTTTCAGTGAATCCTATAGGAAGCACTGAAGGCCCTAAAACAATATATGTCTGTTGCCTTTCATTTACTGAGCAGAGCAATAATGCCAAGTTGTCTTCTAAAAATTTTTACAGCTTCCAGTTCCATATTTTGGAATTTTGGAAGTATTTATAATCTGAATAATGTATGCTAAATCTTATTTATAAAAGTCTGACACAGAGGTTTGGTTTCTATATCAGCATTTAAAACTTAACAAATTTCAGAGGAAGTAGTTACCAAATAAATGAATTCATATTAAAATATATATTTTTGACAGTTTGGCAGCAAAATTTAGTAGACAAAGAGAAATTATTTCTCCCAAACTAAGGTTTTTTAAAAGGCAAATATGTAATGAGATATCCAAAAGATCTTACAGAAGGGTCAGCCAGAGAAGGGTACTTGTTGTCCACATTTGGCAGAGTAACCATGTAAAATAGTGCATACTGGTACTTCACTCATGCTAACAACTCAGAAGACATTTGTATTTATTTGAAACACCAGGGAATAGTTCTTCTCTCCACTCGGAGAGGAAAGAAATAATACTCGCACGGATTCATGCTATGATCTTGCACAAACTATTTGCAGTAAGAGCTCCCTGAGCACTGAGGTTTCAAAGGCGTTTGGGCCTGCTTTGAGTTGGCCACATGAAAAGCAAGACAGTGTGTGCTGTGGTTACAGAGAAAACGAGATCAAGAGCTCTTTGCTGTGCCCCCCTTTCCTGACTCGTGGTGTTACACACTGTTTCAGAGTGATAAATACAAAAATGGATGAGGAAGTTGGTTGCGGTATCATGCTCGAGAAAGGTTGCTCAAAATGATAAGGCAAAACTGGCCAGTGTAATTTTTCTTTAAATTTTATTTATTTTTTGGGGACATCCCCTTTGCTCAGTGGTTTACTCAGTGGTTCAGTGTTAATGAGCCTTATAAGGGTGCTGCAGTTTGGCACTAATGTCATTTTGATTCAGATTAAACAGCTTCACTTAGTTTATGTATAATGCACAAACCTTATGATGCTGTTGGTAGACAATGTCAGCTCTGATGTGTTATCCTCACTTTTTTATATTTTTATTATTATTACTTGCCTGAAATCTTTCTCATGAAATCCTTGGGTTGGAGTGTCTGCATTCACCAGAGTTTGTAAAGGCATGGGGTTGGGTGATTGGTGGGAGATGGGTAATGTGGTGCAAGCAATGATACTTATTCAGGCTTAAATCTCAGGCTTCACATTGCAATGATTATTGCAGTTTTATTTTTAGGAAAAAAAAAAAAAACAACAGAAAAACACACAAGAAATTTAATGCTTCTTTTATAGGATAAAAGAATTGCAACAAACTTCAGTTGTGAAATAAATATGCACAAAAAGTTGCTTCTGTGGAAAAAAATCTTATTTAATGCACTGAATATTTATTTAAGCTTGTTTTTATTTTGTAAATGCTGTAATTCAGAATCATTTCCATAAATATGATATTTAAAGATCTCAGACACTATAGTTTCTTATGTAAATACAGACTCCTATTTCTCTTACTGAAAAGCACAATGACTATATCAATACTAATATACATTTGCCTCAAGGAAGACTTTCATCTTGTAATCTCTTCAGATAATTAAAGCGTCAGGACTTTCTACTTCCATGTGCTGGATTGCTCTTTCATTTTGGGGTCTGTTTACATGGAGTGACAGCTGCCATCCTGTCAAACAAACTGGCCTTAACTCTTTCTCACTTTGCAAATAACATGAAAGAAATTAGTTTAAATTTGAAAATGGAGGTCACCCATTGAGTGAAGGGGTGGTAAATCAAAGCTGGAATACCAGCCTGTCACTTAGCAGTGCCTCGTGCTATCTCTTGCCACCAGCTGAAAATCTCCCTTCCCAAAATATCTTGTGTCAATGGCCACTTCACACATTAGGCATGTTTGATCTGCCTGTGTCACATCTGAATAATCTTTCCTGTGGGGGATACAAATCTGCAATGAAAACAGCGCTCCTTGTATCTCCGTGCAGTTATCCTTGGGAAGGATAAATGCCCAGTGCTGCTTTGTTCTGCCCCCTGAATGAGATACAGCTGTTAAAGGTTTCATGAGAATTAATTTTCATTTCAGAGGACTTAATGCTGCATGGCTTTGGGATGCCATTTCACTGAACAGAAAACATGTTTTACAGCTCCATGGCATTGGGATCTCAGCTTCAGTGGTGCAACAATGGGGAAACTTTACGGGAAACCTGCACACAAATGTAAGATTGCATTTGAATTAACATGCATAATGTTTATGGGCAAATAATGCTGCCTTCAGATGTGTATGAATAAGTGAACAGTAGAAATTTATCCTAAAGGGACTTTTTTATCAAAAGGGAGTTTTCTCCAGAGTACAGCGTGTTGCATAGCAGTTTTCCTGTTTGGAATATCACCATGGGACTGAAGAGGAGAATAAGGTAAGAGCAGCATTGGCAAAGGCAGCAATAATTCACCTGGTGCTGGACTCTGCTGTATGGCAGTTCTCCTATGAATCACAGCTGTTTCCAGGGGGGGAAAAGTAATTACAGCAAACTCTGGAGTGATCCTTTCTAGGTCTGTACAAATCATACAGCGTTTCCAGCTCTCTCTGGGTTTGTAAAAGCAGGTGGTTATCAAGGCTTCCTCTGCAGTGAAAGGAACTTCAGTAAAACACGTCTCCTTCCAGGGAAATACCCCTGTCTGTTCAGAGCCTTCAAACAGGCAGGAAAGCTGTCACACAGCATCTCAGTGAGAGGGAACCTGGGTGGAAGTGATGGGTGAGGAGTGACCTTTGTGTGCGTTGTCTGAGCTGGAGGGAAGGAGAAGGGAAACAGGCTGTGTGTGGTTGTGCCTGTACTCGGGTGGGGAGATGGCAAAGGTGGGCTGTGGGAGCAGGAGATTGACTGTAGGAGACCCTCAAACACAGCCCCATCACAATCCTGCCTGGAGCAGGAGGAACCAGCTCTCAGTGCCTCGCTGAACTCTCAGTTCATGCAAACTCAAAGCTGCTGGGGCTGCTTTAAATGTTATCCGTGGCAACCCCCGATAGCATCTCTGCCAGTGCCAAGACTGCAGCACTCTGCTCCTGCACATGGAGGCTCCTGCTTTCTGCTTCATCACAGGGACTCTGATGGCTCAAACGTCTTCATTTGTAACCAAGGTTTGTAATGCACTCAAAAGCTTGCTGTGAACTCTATTTTCTAATGACAGCTTTTCACTGAATTATGCTTTATGTTGCTTGCCTGGAAGAAATCATCTCTGTAGGCATCCTTTTGACTTCTTTTGGGGGGATTTAGCTCTTTTTCCTTCTTTTACTTTTTACCCCCACCCCATCACTCAGCTTTCAGTTTCTGCTGTGTATAAACTGGACTTACTCTGTGGTCTCTGTGAATATCTTACACATAGTGAAATATTAAGACAACTCAAGGAGCTTTCATCTTTATTGCTTCCTGATCTTGCCCTTCAAGTTCCCAGGCACAGGCTTGTTTCAAACCACTTGGTATCCTTGTACCTGCAGTAGCATCCTGCCACACAGGTCCTTCCTGGCTGCCTGAGATGCCATGGGTATTGACACCTAGATGTTTAAAGTTCTGCAGTATTCCTTTACTTTGTGGTGGAGAAGGGATCGATCCTAAATCTCAGGTTTTAATAGCTGATAGTAAATTATAGGCATTGCCATTTGGCTCTTTTTTCCTTTGCTCTTAAAGCAAAAAATGGTAAAATAATAGACCAGAAGGATGAAGAGGAGATTTGTTAAAGCAGCTCTGGAAGTGTGAAGATGATGTTTTAATGAAGTAATTGATCTCTTTGAAAACAAGCTGTAACTGCATGTGCTAGGAATGCTGGGGCTCATGTATAAAATAAACTGGGCAATTAGTCTTTCATGAACTCATTTCATTTCTTGTTTTCACTAAACATGAAGGCTCTGAAGTGTAAAGAATGATTTTCCCTCATGTTTCACTCAAAGATACGAAGCTGATTTTTCTTCTCAATTTTTCTCTGCAAACAGCCACCAGTTTGTTGGGGCTCTGACTGAACTTGTCTGCAAAAGGGAAAATCCTGAGCCCAAGCAGCCAAGAGTGGGGCCTCTGTCATGGGCCTCTCAGCCCCCGAGCCCTGAGGAGCAGTGGGAGGTGCCTGTGGGCACGAGCAACTGCAGAGAGGCTGTTGCTCGTGTGCAGCTGCTGAGTGATGCTCCCATCACTGCTCCCATCTGCTCTTTCTCAGGAGCATGAGGTGTCTGACACAGCCCAGGAAGTGAGGGACCCTGGGCCTGGGACTGGCAGAGCCAGCAAGCACTGAGCTGTAACTACCTCATATAATACAGAGATTGTATTTTCTGAAAACAACCCCAGGCCAGGCACTCACACCACTTAAGCAAGCACTTAAACTCATGTCTTACTCTAGAAAGTCTTATTTATGTATTTCTGCACTTTTACATAGTTCTTCGCAGGGCAATAAAATATTGGTGTTACTGCCATGACTTTTTTATTCTCTAAGTTAATAAAAATTATATAAAACAGCAGCAGGGAGGGTGTTTGAGGTGACTGCTTTCCACATAATATTTCATCAACAGCCAGCTTTCAGGTTTTCTACTGGAATTAGGCTGTGGTTCCAATGGGCTTGTCAGTAAGTGAAAGATGATGATAAGAACTAGTCCTGAATGGCATTTGTACTGGTAACCTCTCTGATGATGTCCTGTAAAACATGTTAAAAATACCTGTCTTTCATAAGAGGTGTGCCTGAAAATGATGCACAAATGCCTCAGCCTTTTTGGACAATTTGGAGAAGCTGTCCCTCAGCATTCCAGGCCTGGGCCAGTGGCTGTGCATGGATTGTCCCAGTCAGAGCCTTGGTCATGGGAAGGCTGTCTTAAGAGGAGTGAGATTGTCCTGGCTTTATTACCAAAGGACCTGTATTATGCCATCTTCCTCCGTGTTTGGGGAGCCTCTGAGATCAAATTTTGAGGCACTTGATAATTATTTTTTTCTGGCCAAGATAATTTATGATTGCCGCTTCACTAGCGGCTTTTCTGTTTATTATGCAGAAGTAAAGCCTGTTGGTTTTGAGTTGTTTTGTTGTTTTGTTTTTTTTAAATTGATTTCACTTTCTTTGGCTTATCTGCAGAAAGCTGGAGATTAATAATTGAAGATACAAAGTTCATAAATATATTTAAAAGAAACTACACCACGACTCTCTCAAATACTGTGAAATTATACAGTAAAAACTGAACCCCAAGTAGTCCAAAAGTCCTGGGTGTCTGTCTCTAACCCTCTGCTTTTATCTAGGAGGACTTGTAGCTGCTGGAAAGCTACAAGTTTTGGGGACCAAAACTTACACGTTTGAGCCAGTGATTGTAACTTCTTTGCCTAGAAATAACTCTTTTCTAATTAAAAAAAAAAAAATTAAGGAAATTGCTATACTTACTGTGTAAAGCTGTGTTCAAAGAAGAAAATTCTACTAATTTGGTCCAATTGTCTTGGAACAAAATACAAATTTACCACTACTTAAGTCAGTGACATCTCTTATAGCCTCTCACTGCCATGTCTTTTAGAGTTTCTTTCAGGACAGAACATCAGCCTTGCTTGGAGAACAAAGCAGGAAAACTTTGCCCACCTATACACCTGACAGGTGTTCTTCTCTCTCATGTTTGTTCCTCACATTCTGCTTTCTGCCCTTTCTGTTGCTTTTTTTCTCTTTAAAGGAATAATACTGGAGTTAGACTCTAAACTGAGTCTCAGGGAAAATGTTTCCATATTTCTTTCCTGTAGGGAGTGTTTGAAATATGGCTGTGTCTAGTGTCTGTCTCAAAAAGGTGTTTTGTGAAAACCTGGGGATGCACACTTGCATCCAGATGCTGCCTCCACACAGCTGCTGACTTACACTGGAAAAGAGCAAAGTAAAGAATTCAAAGTAAAGAAGCAGTAAAGAATCTAAAACTCAGGTTGGTGTAAAGTGTGAAAGCTTAAGGATATCCTGAGTGTTTACTGAAAGTACCCAACACAAGTGCCAGCCTCTGCCACCGCCAGGCATGAGGCCACAGGTGCTGCAGCCCTGAGCTGGGGGGGACCTGTCCAGGCTGAAGGGAGAAGCCAAGGAGCTAACAGCCCAAGGGACACTGCACAAAAGTTTGTTTTTTTTTTTCCCACAGGCTGTTTTGCTAAAAGCAGTTCCCAAGAGAAATGCAAGGTGTTGTCTTACCTACTGCGTTGAGGATATTTTCAATGAGCTTGGCGAAAAACCCATTGGGTGTGCTACTTCTCTCTTTCCACCCAGTGTTAAAGAAATGCTGTTCCTTGGCAGGTGGAGGGGACAGAGAGGCTGTTGTCTTTTTGCTTGTTGATTATATTTTACATGTATTTTCTGCTTGTTTGCTGTAGTAAGAAATTAAAAGAAAAAAAAAGTGTAAAAAAAAAAGTGCTCACTTCTTGAAAATCTCAAATTCCCATTCCTGCAACAAATAATTCTCATAGTGTGTTCTAATTGCAGAGTGCAAATAACTACCAATCATTAAATAATATTAGGTAGTTTTTAAACAGAAAAATCATTAACCCCAAATTAAGCAATAACGAAAGCACTTCCTCTGAGAACAAACAGCTGAGAAGCCCCCGAGGGCACCAGCGCCATGTGATGAAACCCTCTGCCCTGTGTGCTGCTCCTGGAGCCTTTCCAGTGCCTCCCCAAGGTTCAGATGTTGTCACAGCATTAGCTGCCAGAGGAAGGCTGTTCTTGCCAAATTTTATCTTCTTGGCCGCTCTGTGCTCTTGTGCTGCTGGTGTTCAGCTCTGTCAGCCTCTGCAGGGTTGCAGTTATTTGTGATATTTGTGAAATGGATGGAGCACCTGGCACAGAGGGGGATGGAACTGAATGGAGAAAGGTGTTGAGCAGGTGTCTTGCTAAAAGTGTTCCTGGTGTGTTTTGCTGTGAGAAAAAGCCATGGGAGTGACCAGGAGCTTGGGAATGTTTGGAGCTGCAATCTGCTGAATGAATCAAAGAGATACAGTTGCACACACCCTCACTACCTGCCTACCCTGTGTGCACAGGTCTGGGAAGCCGGGCTCCTCCGGGCAGGGGTCTGGGCCAGAAGCTGAGCCAACTTGACCAAAGGCAGGTGAGCAAGAAGAGGTTAAATCTCCTGTGCATAACCAGCTGTTGAACAGTGAGCTGATTGTTGTGGTGAACGCTGTACATGTATGAGCACAAGTATTTTAACAAACACATCAGGTGCTTCTTACAGGCACAGCAGTGCAGCCACCCCTGTTGGGACTAAGGCAGAAATAAGCACTCGGTGGGGCCATCCTGTGACAAAGGTCAGGGTCCTGGTGGTCTCAGTTGATAAATTGGTTCAGGAAGTTACCAAGAGGAGAGATTTCTCTGTGGGATGATGTGCAGGAGGGATGCAGTGGCACAGCCAAAGCCACCCAGTGTTCGCCATCTTTCTGACCCTAGAGCTAATCCTGCACCAGGGCTGGATTCACACTGGCATTGGGCTGTTACAAGCAGCAGGAAGAGAAAAGTAATGGATCAAACACAAGGAAGAGGGATGCAGGGAGGAATGCACTTCTGTTTAAGATCCCAGTGTCTAAAGGAGGGGAAGGAAAATCCCTGACGACAGAAATCTCCCTATGTGTAATTATTCCTAATCAGCTACAGGAATCACCTCCCACATGCCAAGAACAGTTCTCCTGTCCTTGTGAGCTGGCTGTGATTTCCTGCAGTGCACATTTATACTGGTGTCATGTTGAACACATCATTCCTGCACAGGCCAGGCTGGGCTCTGGGTACCATCAATGTGCCACATGTGGGAGCTGAGCATGGCTGTGTAGAATCACTGCTTCCACACACCCTGCCTGCAGCTAGAGAAGAAATGATCCTTCTGCTTTGTTTTCCTTTGCAAATGCTGGACAGAGAGCAGCAGGTTTGCCTGAGGAGCCATGCATGGAACCACAGTGGCCAACCCTGCACAGACCTTACAGTGAGTTACAATGGAAGACAGGGGTAAACTTTTTTTTACACAACAGGGATTTATTCATATCCTCACCCACCTGTGAAGGAGTGGAGGGAGGAGCCATGTCTTTCCTCTGCCTGAGCATGAGAAGTGGCTTCTGCCCCCCCACCAGTACTTCTGCTGGGCCCCTGTCCCAGTCCATTCTTTCAGAGATGCTCAGGATGAAGGGGCTGTGGTGAGCATTTGTTTGGGCCACAGCAGAGATGTTGCAACACTGTGCGGCAGCAGAGCCTGTAGGATTTTGTACAATAACTCCTTCCTCAATTTAACCTTGTGCAATGCACAGTGCTCCTGATCTTTCCCCACCAACGACAGTACCAGCACTGGTTACTGTGCCCTCACACTGCTGTAGTTGTGTTATCTCCATCCTACAGAAGAGCTTATTAAAGTACTCAGGAACACGAGATCGGCTCATCCTGTCCTGCTATCTCAAGCATCCATGAATAATCCCTTTCATAAATCACTTGTATCTCATCACAGAGGTAAGTGCAGTTCTTTTTACTGTACTCAGACCTTAATCTTCTCAGTAGACCAAGGGTTTTAGAGACGCTGATGTCTCCAGACCCTGATGTTTTAGTGGTCCTTTGAAGCTTAGCCTTGGATCTCAGAGTCAGTCATCCCTGCTCCTCCTGCACGCCAGAGAACCTTCTGCTCCCTGCCTGTCACCTGGAGCCTTACTTAGAGATCTGTCTGGTGGGAAGAAGAGAGCTTGTAGGAAATGTCTGTGCTGCTGTAAAGAAGGGTGTTGTGCCATGTAAACTGACGATGGCTCTGCACCCGGGGTGGCTTTGGGCTTCAGGTTGAAAATCACAGCTTCTCCTGATCCTCTGAAAGTGATCAGTGCCCTGTAGGTTCCCTTTCCCTTTGGTAGTCTGCTCTTGTCTAGAAGTGGTCTCTGGCCTTCATTTCACTTGTTAATACTTGCTGGATGCATCAAGAACAGGCACCTTAAGGTGGACCTTAAAAGGCTAAGCTCTGCTCTCATGTCCACAACTCCACCTGGGCCTACAGCTCCATCTCAGCAGGTGTTTATAACACCGTGGAGCAGCTCAGCTCATGAGGATGCTGAGTGCTGGCTCACTGGTCAGCACACCTGAAGTGGTGTGGAGTACCTAAAATCTGCTTCCAGGGACTGTCTGGGGAGCAGAGTCACTGCTCCAGGCTGGGGGGATTGGGTCATGCCTGCAGTCTGGAGCACAGTGTTTGTATCTTGGTATCAGTCTCTCCTTTTGGTAAATGCAGCAGAGATTGATGGGTTTGTTTTGCTTAGGTGGTAATGAAGCAGTTAATTGCACTCGGTAATGGCTGTCTCTGCCCAGCTGCTCAGGGAAATATCTTAGAGGCTTGCCCCACAGATCCTGGGCTGTGTAAGCACATCCAAGCCATCACCTAAATTCCTGGCCGCTCAGCTTTCCCAGCTCCCTTTTTTATTGTTTTGCTCTTTCCAAACATGTTTTATCTCCTTGTTTCACCAGCCCTCTGTGCTAAATGTTGTGTGCAGCGATTGGCAGCAGGAGCGGTGCCAGCGTGGGATCCTCCTGGCGCAGCACGGTGCTCGGGTGGCACCTGCGGGACCAGGAGGTTGTGCTGCTGCCCAGCCAAGAGCGTCCCTGCCGTGCGGGGAGATTCCCAGCGCGGCTCCTCGCTGTCCCCGCCTGTGCGGAGGCTCTGCTCTGCCATGACTGATCTGCACAAGCCCTTCCAAGGCTGCCATGTGCTGAAACATTTCCCTTCCTTCCGACAGTCACCGACAGTCCCCTGTCCCCCTGCTCTGACGAAGCGTGAACTACCGCTCCTGAGTTGCATCCAGTGTATCCAACAGCTACAAGGTCGGGTTATTTTTCTTCACTGGGACTTCTAAGTATTTTTAAGGCCCGTCCTAGCATTCTAAAGTCACCTTCCACCAAAACAAACATCTCATATTTAAAACGCAGCAAAACTGTTCTTTCCAGTTCTTTTTGCCAAATCACAATTTTCTCACCTTTAATGTCCCAGCCGCGCAGGACAGGGAGCAGGCAGCACTTTCACAAGCCAGGCTGCTCCACCGGCTGTCACAGCACCGGGCTCTGGCTGTGCCGAGTCGTCAGACTTTAAGGTCAAGTGCTTGATCTGCGGGGAAGCCGATTTTGTCTGGGGGCGTGAGTCCCGAGTCCTTCCATCTTCTGCTCTGCTGTCACGCAGGAGCGTTAAAGCCAACGTAGAGCACGATATTTGGGTCAAATGTTAGCCGTTCAAGTGCTGAAAGCTTTCCCACCTGGCACAGGGGCAGGGATCACGCTGTGCTCCGGGGCCCCTGCCCCCAGCGGGTGCTGGCAGCTGGCACTCGGTGCTGGGGTCTGGCACCAGCGCCTCGGAGCCTCCGATCCCCCGGGATGGCACCGAGGGAGGTCCCAGCGCTTCTGCCTCAAGTGAGAAATAAGATTTTCAATGCTCCGTGAGCCCACGGGAGACCACGATCTGCAGCGTGAAGTCGCCGAGCCTCGCAGGGAGCGAGCAGCTTCCCGGGCTGGAGCAAGAGCGGCAGTTCGTGTTTCCATGCCCAAGCCCTCTGGACAGAAGGCAAGTGGCGCTTGTCCCTCTTGCTAGGCAGGGCTCCCGGAGAGGATAGTTTGGTTCGTCCCCCGAGGGGATGGCTCGGTTTGGTTTGGTTCGGTTCGTTTTTTCCCCGGGCCTGCGGGCCGAGCGGCGGGCGCGGCGCAGTCTCGGTGTGACCCCGTGCGGCCGCCGGGCGCAGTGCGGGCCGGGCAGCGGGGCCTGCGGGGCCCGGGCCGGCCACGGGCATGGCCCCGGAACGCTGCGGCCCCATTGATCGCCAGCCCCACTTGCAAAAAAACCCCCAAAACCAACAGAAACAAGCAAACAAAAACCTAGCTGGCTCAGTGCCGGGCTGCCAGTGCTGACAGAGCTCATCCCTCGCCTGGGTTCCCTCAAAGCCCCTCAGCCCAGGCAGTCACCACCTGCCGGGGCTCCAATGCTGTTTGCCAATTAAGATGGAAATGCCAGAAGCCCCTTAAGTAGCCAGGCCTCCATATCCCCTTGGAATTGCAGCGGGATGTGAGAGGCCGTTTTAACGTTTTCCCAAAATGGAAATGGGCAGTTGGGGTTGTTCAGGCAAGACTTGGTGCCCAAAGCAGCTGCTCTTCAGTTTCCATGGCCTGGCTGTGCCCTGTGTGTGGCTGCCTCATCCCTTTGCTGACTCTGTAAGAGTGAGGGCAGGAGCTTTGCAGTTCACAGTCTCGGAGGTGACAACCGTGCTCACCTCAGCTGATGCACGAGTCTGCTGGAGACTTTGGGCTGAAAATTCCACTCAGCCACTGGAAAGACCACAGCAGCTTCTGAACATTTACAGCAGCACATCCAAGGCAAGTTCTGGAAGCATGTGGAGCAGGACAGCCTGGGCTAACGTTGCTCCTGCAGTGCTGTGACAGCTGAGAACAGAAACAAGCTCAGAATGATTTGCAGTTTAGTCCTCTGATTTAGAGTTTGGAGAGTGCAAGAGTGTGTCTGCTGTGCTGTCTTTGCCAAGGCTCTGTTTAATGTCCTGTCCTGAGATGGGAAGCAGGAAGTAGCTCTGCTTTTCTGCTGCCCTGTCACAAATCATTGGTCTAGGGCTGTATTTCCTTACAATTTTCCACCTGTTTCTCTTCCTGCACTTGTCAGGGGTCTGCCCCATGGTTTTTGGTTCATAGGTTCCGGGAGCAATAGGGCAAGAGATTCCTCTTGGAGGACACCCCCAGCCCAGGGAGGAGCAGTAGTCATGCAGAATTGGCCAGCCCTGTGTGTGATACTTGTGATCATCTTTGTGTGGCTTCTACTGAAACTCAGCATGACATTTTACATCCACCCCATGAAAAGATCACCTCATGCCTGGGTGATATCAGGAGAAACAGGCAGGATGAAACTTCTCGGAAGAATGACATTTCAAGGCCTCCCAAGGCTTGTTTGTTAATTTATGCTAACAAGTATTTACAAAAATTTCCATGCATCCCGCCCAGAGCGTCCTGCTGTCTCTAAATGTGCCATACAACACAGTGCTCAGCTTCTGCTCCAGGAGCATCTGTGCCGCTGGGCACAGCACGTGGGACCAAGGCGCTGACCGTGGAAACCTGGTGAGCAGCTGACATGGCAGAGCGGGGCCAGGCTGCCCTGCGGGGCTCTGCACGCTACTGATTAAATGCCTCAGCTCTTCCCCTCCACTTGGAAATCTCACTGTTAACTTGACTTAAAGCCTCCCTGTGGGTTTGCAAACTTGGAGAAATTTTTTTTTTCTGTGAGATGAGTTCTCCTTGCCAAGAAGGTTTTAATAACTCACCATGAAATTTATAGAGTTTAAATTTAAACCACACGTGGGAAAGTGGAGCTGTAACAGTTTAATCCAATTTAACCTTGAGCGATCCGTTCCACAGCATTCAGGCAGACAGTTCACACCACAAGAAAAATTCCTCTGTGGGGTGGCAGACAGCAGCTCTCTCATCCTGTGAGTGTCTTTTCTGAAGCACAGAGGACAAGACTGGGCCATCTATGTCCCTGTTTCATTCTCCCACAAGTCTCCCCTTGGAAACAGCAGGAATCTGATGCAGCTCGGAGTTGGGCATACTCCCAGACAGAAGCTAAGTCTTGCTCTAGCTGTTGTGTTTTCCTTCCTATGCTAAGGAATATCCTTTCCATGACACCTCCTTTTCTTGTCCTATCATAAGAAGAAGGCGCATTTCACAGGTGACCATATAAATGCATCTGGTTGGGGCAGCAATCTGCTGGGATTGGTACTTCTTGGTACTTTCCAAGGAGAGGAGGTGGGTAAGTTTCATTGCCAAGTCAGCTGGATGATGAAAAGTTTTATTTCCATTGACCTGCTTTGTCTTATGTAGCAAAGTCAGTTTTACATCACCACTGTTCCAGTGTGGAGACCTGAAAGACCAAACATACATTCTTAGCGCAAGTCAGATATAGGAATAGCAAAAGCCTGTTGAGTGGGGATGTAAAGTGCCCCAGCCCTGGGAGGATGCAGTGACTGCATTCAGAGGTGTTTTGGTGGCTTAAACCTGCAAGGGCTCTCCCATAGTGTCCAGCTAAAGTAAGGAAATTCAACAGTGAGCAGCTGAAAGTGCCTTTTTGTATCATATGCACCTACAGCAGTTATGGCTGTTCTAGTAACAAGAACTACACTGACTAAATCTCTGATGCAGTCCATAGCAGGTTGTACCTGTTGGAAATGGGCAGATGTGATGATTTTCTGGGGTGGCCAGGTGGAAACTGGAAATCCAGGCTAGAACTGTCATGGTTGACCTAAAGCTTTGAGGAACCATTGCATGAATGGCAATGCTGTTTCTGATCCAGCTGTGTTTGCTGTGTTTCAGAGCAAGTACCTTTGGTGCTGCCCTTCTTGGTCTACTTTTCAGACTTTTATTCTTTTCCCCTGGGCTTTACATTTAACAGAATGTCATCCAATAATTTGCTTTGGTGAGACTTGCTTGTTTGCTCTGTTTCTGGAGAGAGGCATGAATGTTTTTTATAGGCATTAGATAGGACGTGGTAAGACCAGAAATGAGTTCCAGAAATGAGTTTCATGTTGTGTGCCCAGCCAGGTAGTTTCCCAGGGAGGTTGGCTGCTGTCTGTGAAGCTCATGTTAGAAACTTTGGGGTGGCAGAAAAAGAAAATATGCTCAAAACTGGATTCCCTTGCAGCTTGCCAGGCATACCAGGCTGACTCACCAAGGCGGAGGTTTCCAGAATGACTAATGACTGAGCAGGCATTGATTTTTGCCTGTCTAAATGACACATCTTACAAAGTCTCCAGTTTCCAGACTGGGTGGGGTACTTGCCCTTTGAAAATCAGATCCATGTATTGTATATTGAGTTGACTGTACCAAAAAAGAAACCACAACCTTGAGAGCGAGTAAGTGTGTCCATGGTAGGCTCCAGGCTGCCAACAGAAAGGTGCTGAGGCAGCAACTAAAGTTCCCTCATGCACTCCTGTGCTTCATTGCTGGCATCAGCAGGGCCTCAATTACAGACTAGACTTCCCAAAGCCTTGTGTCCTGATATAAAGGGTTAATGCACTCCCTAAAAGGGTGTTTCTTTCCTTTTTTTCCCCCATCAGGGTAATATTTGTTCTCCTTTTGCCATCTTTCTGGTCTTAATGATCACATCAAGTTTTACATGCTTAGGTCTGGCCTCTCAGTGATGATTGAAGTTGCTCTTGTCCAGTAGCTCCGTGTCAGTTCCACAGGAGACAGGGCAGATCCTGAGGTGACTGTGAGTATAAAAGCTTTGAAACATTATATTTCTCATCATGGCTGTAACCGTTTATTCCTGATTCCCTGTCACAGAAGAAATTCAGAAGTTAATCAGCCTTATGCTGACACTGAACTCACCGTTGAGCACTCAGATGACAGTGGCTTCACACCTAATCCAGGCTGAGGTGTTCAACTGCGGGTGTGGGGAAAGCCCAGCTCTGGCTTGTAAATCTGCCAAGCAAATCTACTGCCCTACACAATTATGTCCCCTGAGAGCACCCACTAGGTGTGGGGAGAAAAGGGTTTGGGTTCTTTTGGCCTTTCTCGTGCTGTTTTATCAGGCTCTGAAACTGTGGCACCATGTATGTGTACTCTCCCTGCTCTTTGGTGACAGCACCAGCACAGGTTCAGCACTTCATCCCTGCTCCCTGCTGCTTCCAAGGGCACAGCAGTGCTGGGCTGTCACAAACCTACTCAGTCCCCTCCTGGGAGATGTGCCAGAAGGTGGATGGTTTTCCAGCCCTATCTGGGGACACGTGTCCCACTTGTGAGGCAGGTCTGTGGGGCGAGGTGCTACTCCTGGTTTAACCCTCATTGGCTTTAAATTGCCCCCACCCCAAGGCCAGCTTTATGGCTCCAAAAGACAGGAGTGTCTCCCTGTGGAGAAGAAATGGGAGCTGCTACTATAGCCCAAGGAGGGGCCTTTCCACTCCTCCTTTGGACTCACAGTCACTCCTGAAACTGGATGTGTGTATATGGGTGTTTTAACTTTTCCTGAGTTGGGGCAAGCAGGGAGAGCTGGACAGAGTCACAGTGGACTGTTGATATCAAGAGCATCCAAGTAGTCTTGGCAAATATGACTGTAATCAAACCAAGCAGTATTTTGTGATCTGTGCACTGCACCAGCAGCTCATCAAACTCACCTTTTCCTGGGAATAAAAGTCTAGTCTAGTCTCAGGCAATGAAGGAGCAGGAGAGCATTAGGCTTTTAAGAAGCAGACTTCAGAGACTGCATCCTCAAATTTTCTGCCATTTAAAATGTTTCCCCAAGGTTTTACTGCATGTAAATGAAATGATAATTACAATATTTTAATCCAATTAGCTCCCTTCATGATCTGGCAGGTGCAAATTGGAGATGGATCAAACTTCTTACAGTGGATTATGCCTGGAGCCCCCTTAAAGCTGCCGTCTGGCCCTGTGTGTACACGCTGTACAGCGCCTGTTATGGGGGACTGCAGTGAGGCCCTAAATTATGTATGGCAAATGAATTATTGCTGAAATGCATCACCAAGGCTTCACTCATCGAACATTTCCAGCTCCATGTGAGCAGCATGGGAAAAGCCAAGTATTTGCCCGTGGTGTGGGCAAGGTTTACGTTTGCATGGATTTAAACAGTGTGTGTCACTGACAGCGGCACAGGTCACCTGGAGTTAACTTAATGCATTCCCCTCCATCTTGAAGGAAATGTATTTCGCAAACTCTCATCTGATTAGCATGGAAATTACACTGGGATTTCTTGTGAAAATGGGAATAGAGATGGAAAAAAAAAGAGCATCTTGATGTGTTATTTAAAAACAGAGAAACTCTTTGGAGGCAAATGCAGCTTCCCTTTCTCAGGCACATCTCCCAGCTCATGTCAAGGGGACCATCCCCTCTTCCTCTTGCTTATCAAAACCAAACAGGGAGCAGGGAGCCCACCCTCTGCAAGGCAAAGGGGAGAGATGTCTGCAGTGAGGGCTCTGAGTATGGCCTAGACTGGCAGCAACCTCTGCAGGACAGTTTCACACAGGTTTTCCTAACACCTGTGGATATGACTAAGCTAAAACTGGTGGGAAACTGCCTGTTAAAAACCCCATTCCAGAGAGTGTGTTTGAATAACAGTAGGGTTTTTGTCCCACAGCTCTGTCCTGATGTGGCCCTATTGCCTCGGAGACCCTAAAGGGCATTTAAAGGATGAAGGAATTGCTTCTCGAGGAAACCCAGTGCAGTTGCTCTGGCAGGATTACATCATTCCAGGAATAAAATGACAACTTTTCTTTGACTGTTTTATTTTATTTATCTTATGGAAGTGACTGCATTTGCTGAGAAGTGACTGAACCTCCAGATGAGCCAAGTTAAATGACACAACTGTCCCTTGAACATACTGGGCTGCACTGGCTGGGCACCCACCTTTACTGCATGGATGAGATGATGGATAACTTCCTAATCTTTGACCTATTTTGGATGGAGAAATATTATTTATTTTGCCATTTATGTTCTGATTTCCCTCTGGAAATGTGCTGCCAGTCTGTGCAGAATGAAAGCTCTTATGGGACAGAAAAATCTTCCTTCCTTTTAAAAGAAGGACTTGGTAAATATATTTCAGAATAAGGTTTCTTTTGATACTTGCTTTTCAAATCCCTGAGTGTTTCTATGCCTCTATAATCTTCCATCTTCAGAGAGGTGGAAAGGGAATTTAAAACTGCCTTTCCTTTAGCACCAGGACGCAACTGCAAAGACACTGTCAGTGACAGGAGAGGAGCCAGGCCCAGGGAGATGCTGGAGCTGAGCTTTGAGGAGCAAGCCACAAATTACATTAAATAATAATTAAAAATAAAACAAAAGGCACTGAATGTTTTCAAATAAACTGAAGAAAATGAGTTTTGTTTAACAGTCTGTGAACGTAAGTGGGTAAAATCTGGCTGGCAGTGGTTCGCTCTGCTGTTGGCTGTGTAGATGCTCTGTGATGCAGTACAGTCCTACCTTTCCTTCCAAGGTGTAGGGAATGCTGTCACCTTGAGCTGAGACTGACATGGGGGAGGCTGTTTGATCTTGTGGTTTGTTGTTCTCTACATCAGTTGAAGTTCCCCGGTGTCAGACTGATTCCTTCCCTGACTCTTCTCAGATGAGGTGCAAATTGGCGATGTCAAGAGGCAATTTTGCTTGAGATGGTCTTTGCTTGTCTTTGCTTCTGTGGGAGGAGATGTGGTGGTGAATGTTCAAATACGATTTGGGTTTGGAGTCCTTAACTGCCCCACGATGTTGGTTGGTTTGAGTTCAGCTCTTGATCTCCACATTAATTTTTCAGCATGAAAGCACAGAGAACAAGAAGCAGGAAACTTGGCAAATGGAGGACACCCAGCCTGGGAGAGAGAGAAAATTTCACATGGTTTGAGAAACCAAAGCCAACAGAAAATTAAGAATAAAGCAAGGGGCAGGGGCAATGAAAGGTAAGATTTTCTCTGGGTAAGGCAAGTAAAAGAGATTTGGGACCCTGACCTGTTTAGTGAATTCACTTGATGTCTCCCTATAAATACATGTCCTTAATAATTTATATTGAAAAATGAAAATAAAACAGGTTTGGAAGAAGATCTTTTTTGTTTTGTTTTGGGTTTGGAGTTTATTTGTTTTATTTTGTTCTTGTGGGGTTTTGTTTGGTTGGTTTGATTTTTCTCTGTTTTTGCTAACATAATGAGGGTCTACCGCAGGCCTCCTGCTGGGAGGGCTTTAGGAGGAGATGGGTTAAAATAGCCTTTCCTCTGGGAATGGATCCCTGTGGAGTCATGCTAACTGTGAGGTCTGAGGAATACCATCAATATTTTGGGGGTTGGGGAATAAATCTTCTCTTTGGGCAAAGAAGTGGCCACTCATTTGCTTGCTACCTGTGCTCATCTGAAACACCTCCTTACAGACAGTGCCCAAAATTTCACCTGTGGGGTAAGGCACAGCCCAAAATGTGTGATGGTATCAGGTTCTGTCATCTGCATGTTGCACATGAAACAAAAATGGATGCCAAAATGGTCATGTTTCCATGGACCCTGCAACTCCCACAGTCACACTGTCCTTTTCCCTACATCAATTATTTAGGAAAAAGAAAACCCCTCAGAGCTGCATTTCTGTGAGAACAGCCTTTGCTAGAGGCAGCTGTTCAGGTGCATCTCCCAGTGATATCCCTGAACAGCAGAGGCTGGTGGTGATTTTCCAGTGGGACACGAATGTTTGAACAGGTTCTCATTCCTGTTACAGATCTCCTGTTTCTCCTGGGAGGCTCCCCCCTTTCCTTGCCCCTCTCTTTACTGCTGCTGAACTGCGTTCCAGGTGTTACCAAAGGACCAGGACACAGCTGTGGTCACAAAGGTGGAGAAAACAGCATGACCAGCACACCAGGTGAGATGGCAGGAGCAGCAAGCACTACTACAATTCCCTTCCACCTCCTTGCTTGGTGGCTTTGCTGCCCAGAATGTCATACAAACAACAACAATAACTACCATCAAAAAAACCTCACCTGCCTCCACCTCCACCAAAAAAAAACACCCAAACAAAAAACAACAACAAAACAAACCAACAAACAAAAAACCTGGGGCAAACAAACAAACAAACAAAAACTGCTCTGGGCAAGGCAAAACTACTCATCCCCCCAGCCTGGGCAGGAGAGGAGGAGTGGGCTGAAGGTCACTATATACTGACAGGGCAAATTTCTGGGTACTCGGCTGCATTTTCGTTTCTTCCTTGCCCCTGACTTCTCAAGAGATCTGAAGAAGTTTGATGTTTTTGAAGCTGCTTCCTCTTTCTCAAACTGCCTGACGTTGGCTGGCGTGGGCTCTGACGCAGCCTTGCGGGGCCACAGGCCCTGTCGCAACCCTGCTGAGCTCCTGCCCGTCCTCTGGGAACCCAGCACTGCCTCTGCAAGGCTCCTGCTGGAAAAGAAAACAGTCTGCTACTGACCAGAGAGAGTCAGGGAGGGATGAGGGGGGTCGTGAGACGCCTGGGGTAACTGGGGAAGATGGTAGTGCTTTAGGTCCTTGTTTATTTACGTTTTACATCAACGGGGAGGTGGGAGTTTGGGTCCTGCCTGAACATGGGCCTTGGAGAGAAAATTCCTGAGAGTGCTCTGGCAAATTTAGGAGCAAATAACCACTGTGCTCCCTGATTAAATCCTTAACCTCAGAGAGGCCTCTACATAGAGCCTCTGCTTAACTATGATGCCAAAATTGACGTCTCCCAGCTGCACAACTTGGCTGCATAAATGTCCTACGGGAGAGGTCAGACACCTCTGGAGCTGCAGTCACCTCACACAGACGTTTCCCTCTCTCCACTGACTATGTAGGAAAACTGGGGTGCCTCCAGGTGGCAGCCCTGTCCACTCTAAACAGGAGTGCTTTTCCCTTGAGATTATAAGGGAACCCCGGCAGTGGAATTAGCTTGGGATTCAGTCCACCTTGGCAGCACGGTGGTAGGACAATGCTGGATGTGCTCTGGTGATCCTCTTGTAGCTTGATCCCTTTGTGGATCAAGTCAACAACACCTTGAAGGGTTTCTTAAAGGGGTTTTAAATAGCAATAAAACTTTTACAAGTTGACAGCAGTAATGAAACTTGGGTGTTCCTGAAATCTGCAGCTCAGTTTCTATTCCCAAATGAAGGATCAAAATCTAAATGCTTTGAGGATTTAGCTAGCTTATTGCTCACAGGTGCTTCACGGTATGCAGGAAAATGCCTTGCTTTCTGACCAGAAGTTAGACTTGTAGGCTGAGCATGCAGAATTAGAATTTTCCTTTAATGCAGTGAAAAAGTAGCACAAAGCTGCTGTCTGAATTTGGGTTAGTCTAAGGATAGAAATCCCTTTTGTTTATACTTTTAATTAAGGATGAGTTTTTGTTTCTGTCACAATGCACAGAATTATTTCTAAATCATATTTGAGACTTCCAGAAGAAGAGGTTAACTAATACTGTGAACTCATCCACCCAGGGGAGCTCTGCATTAATGTGGTGTTTAAGTGAGGAGATCAAAGCTTTGATACCAAACGAAATGCTATTAACAGTTTCACACAAGCAAAAATGTTCAAGAAATTTCAGTGCCAGTGCAAGATGTTGGTACTGAGGAATGATTGTGGATGGGAAAAAAAAAGGTGGCTCCATCCCAGTGCTGAATTTATTTGGTGGTCAAAGCAAGGGCTGACAGTAGCAAATTGCTCACTTAGTTGTGGATGTTTTGGCCATAGTCAAGGCTGTAATGACCCCTCTGAGAAGCTGCAGAGCAGAGGCAGAGGCAGAACTGCTAACCTGCACCATCTACTCCCAGCTTCATTGATGAAAACAAATGCTGAGGTGTTTTGCTGTAGTCTGATGTTTCAGCTTCCCAGCTTGCACAATGAGCCTCCTGATTATTTTCTCACACTGTATCCCACTACATAGTTCAGGAAGTTACCCAGTGGCTTTTTTTCCCTCCGTTTAACCAGAGAGCAGCCCAATTCCTAATGTTCCTATCCAGACACGATTTCTGTTGTTGGTAGAAGTCTTCAAATTCTTTAACTAAAGCAGGATTTGGTTGTCTTCCTTTCATCTCTTGTTTTGCTAAAAATCCAACTCCCCTTCCCGAACCACCCCCCCAATAAAAAAAACTAAAAAAAAAAAGTATTGAAGAGAGAGATTCTATTTTTTCGAAGTCTACATATCTATCTTACAGCAATAGTTTCCTAATTCCACAACTGTGAGCAAGTCAACAACTTATAGGAGTAGGATTAGACCTCTAATTAAGCAAGAACTGTAGAAAAGATTTAAGTGAGATCTACAGCATTGACCTGTCCTTTTTTCAAATGCCAAGTTTATATACGTGACTGTGCATTTCAAATGGGTCAAGAGAGCTTGGTTGTAAGTACCCAACACATTGCTGTGAATTAATATTTAATCAAATGTACAACATAGGGCTGAATATTAAAGCTTACCTTTGATTTTAACTTCTATGATTTTCTTGGGTTTCTAACCCCCTCTGAAAATACTTCAGTATTTCATAATAGTATTACTCATACGATATGTTTCTTAGCTGTGATTAAAGCTAGTGAGGATGTAAATCTACAAAGGGAAATCTAAGCAAGACCTCATCAGCATAAAGTATGTGGGAGACTAATTTAGTTACATCCCTATTAGTAATGACAAATCAAATTGTTCTTCCTTTTAAATCACTAACATAGCAAGGTTTTGCAACTCGGCACACAGCACGCACAATAAATCAGTTCAATCTGTACACAAACACTGAAGGCTGCCTTAAATCTGGGTTGATTTCTTATTCCAAACTCCTTCAGTGCAGTTCAGTTCAGGTGAACCACCCTGGTTCCCTTAATACCTGGAAAGAAAAAAAAAAATAGTTAATCTCTACCCCCATGTGCTGTATATCAAGCACTCAACATTTATAACCCTGCAGCTGATTGCTTAGCAACTGTCTTTGGGAGGAACGACTCACCTGATGTGCCATCGGGAGCTCTTGTGTTGCAGGGAAGAGGCCGGATGAAATGAGGTCAGGCAGTGTAAGCTTACCCTGTGCTGAGTGGCGCTCGCCCCACTCCGTAATGAAATTAATCAAGGTCATTAACTTGATCCTTTTTATTGTTATAATTTGAAACTGTAATTTGAGGTGGCTCAAAGAGGCGCAGGCATATCTGTAATTATACCTTTATAATTACATTTATATTTTAAGGTAAACATTTTCATGTTTTGCTGTGTATAGACTGTGCATGATAGAGAATAATGTCGTCACGACAGCAAATGTAAATAGGATAGGGGGATATTGAAACCTGCCAGCTGTGTGCTGTTTAATTTGGTTTTAGGTGTTTCATGTATCTTAACATCTTAAGGTTAAGACTGAGCTTAAACCCCTAGACAGGCCCAAAAACAAAGGCTAATTGAAAGAGATACAGAAGAACTGCTGTTTAGTCACACTGACCTTTAAAAATCACAGAGCCAAGGCACTAAGTCTGTCCTCATCTGACGAAGCTCGAGGAGTTCATGGTGGCTGAAGAAGCACGTGCCAGAGTCACCTCCAGACTGATGGCTGTGACAGTGACCAGCGAGGGACCCGCTGCCCGTCCTGCAGGTGATGGTCAGGAAAAATTGCATTGCGTGTTCAGTGTTTAACGTCTCACTGGGTGAGACCACGGTGAGGTATGAGAGCACCTTTTGTCTGCACAGCCGATTTGGCCGCCTCTGTTCCCCCTGGGCTCTGCTCACCAACTGTCTCCATGGCATGCATATGAGCTCCCTCCTGTCTCTGCTCCAGAGCAAACCAACTGGTTTCTACCAAGGAGAAACCTCGACATGACTGACAGGGCTTTTGTTCAGGGTTGCACAGAAGAGCCTGCCGTGAGCTGGACCAGACTCTACCCTGGACAATCCTCCAGCCATCCCAGGAGACTTCATGCCCACTGTCCTCCATGCTGTACTGTAGAAGCCAAAATGCCTTCAGCTCTTGCTGAAAAACATCATGCTGGCAGGCTGCCACCCAGTCCTTTCACCACTTAGTGAATTTCAAGCTTAAAAAAAGTGCCCTATGCAATAATTATTGACCTGGGGTCTGTGGGGCTCTGCAGGCAGCTCAGAGGAGACCCAGGCCAAGTGCTGCATGGCATGAAGGTAAGCACTGCCCTTCAGAGAGCGCTGGTCCTTAGTGGTGTGGACACAAGCCAGCCCGTAGCAAAGAGCAATGGTTAATGGTGCCTCCCAGCCATTTTCCACAGCGGCAGCAGACACGCAGCCTTTGCCAAGTAGCCAACACTCAGCATTTCCTTTCTTCTCCCTAAGACTATTTCTGGACCTTACAAACCTCTTCTTCCCTGTAGCTCAATGCTCTGTCAGCAAAGTGGTGAGGACTCCCTGGGGTGGCAGAAGTGGGTGACACAAGTGTGTGATGCACCGGGTCTGTGAGATCTCCAGAAGCAGGATGAGGACACCAAGTGTGGGGAGCCCAGAATGAGGGAGTCACTGAGCCTGTAAAGGAACAAGAAAAATAGAGATATTTCTGGGAGAAAGCCCAGAAATTAATAGCAATGTTACTCTATTTTGGAAGGAATCTCCTGAAGCATGCAAGAAATCTGGCAATTTACATTAAATAGTTGAAAACAAAAAGTTGAGATGTTTCTAGTGTAGTAAAAACTGAATGCACAGATTTAGTGAGAAAGAGGGAATGAAAGGGTCCTGAGTTCTTTACTCAATAATAACCTTGGTGCAGCTACCACTAATACTTTGCATATCTGTCCTTCTCAGCAAACCAGTGGCAAAACTGGGAGCTTAACTCTTAAGGGCATTGCCCCTGGTTGTCTGGCTCATCTCTCAGGAAATAAACATTTTCCATTTCTCATGTATGAGGTAAATACTTTATAGTACATATATAATGTTTGTAACCAGACATCTGTCTCTACTTGGCTTTTTCCCTTCTCCATTTAAATACACACCTGACAAGAATCATGAAGCCAGTTGCCCATCTCCAGCAGCAAAAGCATTTATAGAAAACATTCCAGTACACCTCTGCAAAATGAATACTTGAACATGGATTTGTAAAAGATGAATGAAAAAGGACCTGGCAGGCACTGCACGAATAAGCCATAGAGAACATGAAGACCCAGCCGTCAGGTCAGTGTATTTTAACTTGCCACAATTTTTTAGAAATGATGTTATGTTTTTGCAACCTTTATTTCCCAGTTTTTCTGGAATTTTTGAGATGGTTTTATACAAGACTACTGCTGTGATAATGCTTGCTCCCCTCTAGATAAAAAACCCTCAAAACATTAGCTTCTTAAGGTTTTTCAAATTGAGTACCCAAACCCAATGGTCCTTCCTGAAAAGTTTGGCTGTGGAAACTATATCAGGGCTGGGAGAGAGGCCATAAAACACTTTGCTCTTCATGCAAGTACTTATGCCAGCAGGAGACCAAGAAGGGGCTGGTTTCTCAAGTAAGGCAGCAGATTTTAAGTAATCCAGGAATACTCTGTTAAATTCATCAAAGTTCACTTTGACCACTTTGGTCTCTTTCACTTGCTATGTTGTCTCAGGATCCTTCGGAGAAGGCAGTCCCTCACCAGAGAATTTTGTAAATTTATAGAGTCAATGAGCTGGACTCAATCAGGTGAAGCTGGAAAGGCTGGAGAAGGATTTTATATCTTGTTTCATACAAATTTGGGGTTGTCTGGGGTGATATCAGTGGCTTTGCTGGCATGACCTCCAAAACTAAGTACCCTGAGGTTTCCTGGTCCCTCTTATACATCTTCAGCATCTATAGCAGAAACTTATCAGCTGCAACCTTGGCTGTTTGAACAAAAGTCTTCCCTGTGCAGTCTGTTATTAAATTCTCTTATGTCTTTATTAGATATTAGATGTGATGAAAGAAGGTGACATCTCCAGAGAAATCCTGCTTGAGGTGTGGGGATGGGATGTTAATGGACTGGGGAAGACAGAAAGTCTACAAGTGTAATGATCCTGTAACGCTCCCATGTGAATATGAACATCCAGATATCTTTTTTCCTTTTTTATTCCACAAACAGAAAGCACTTGAGATGTATATAATCAAGGTACTTAGCTCTTTCCTACTCAAATCTCTTGCTTGTATTTTAAAGATGGTCCTGGTGTCTTTTTGTTTTTATTATTATTTTTCCATTCTGCAATCTGTATCCTTTTTATCTCACACCTAGGTACAATAGATGAATTCTCCTTTGTATGTGACAGTTTTATTTCAGAGCAAAATGGAAAAATCCCTGCAGAAGCAGTGTTTTCCAAACTTGTTGATCAAATAGGAGAGGGAAGGATGGATGCAGAGTGCAGGACTAAACCCTGAGAAGCCAGTGTGGGCTCCAGGAACATGCTGGAGGCCTGCCTGAGGTAGGATTGAAAAGACATGGTTTGAATTATTTAAAAGCAGGTGCTTAAAAGTCCCCATGCCTCCTGGTGTGCCATGCATGTGTGCACATGTCCTGCTCCTTCCTCCTTGCCAACAGGCACCTTGTGAGGGTCTGCAGACATTTTCATGATATCGGCAGTATTCATAAAGGTCAGATTTGTCAGCAAAACCCTTCCTTTGTTTCACTGTGGTTGCAGGCTCCCCCACACCGATGGAATCCTGTGAAGCTCGGCAGCTCCTGCCCTGCCACCCCTCTGCTCTGGATCTCAAGAACACCATGGCCATGTTGCTAGGGAGCACAAGGCGAAGCAGCCATACAGCAGAAGGGCTGTTGATGTAGCCTTCTCCATAATGGATCCTTGCAGTTTGCACTATGGCCTGAAAGGTGCCATTGGGATGAACATTAGGCAACAAGCCTTGTGCTTAAAAGTCTGGGATGTATTTGAGAATTAAAGTGAATTAAGATACCCTAGAAGTTTCAAGGGGACCAGAGGAAGTCAAAAAAAGAAATCTTAAAGACTTCTTTAAAGCAATTTTTAGCTGTTAATTAATTGGAAGTTTTTTGCCTAGTTCTAATCAGGAATGCATTCTGCCATGCAAATACTGCAGCCTGATGAAGGACATGCTCTGTCTTCAGGAAAAAGGATCTTCCCTGTCAGTGAAAACCAAAGTTACCCAGGATGAGGACAACTGGTTCTGAAGCAAGAGAAGCTGATGTGCTCCAGGATCCCAGCTTGCACCATCTTGTCACAGTTTCAGGTCTGGCTCCAGTTTGCTCTTTGTAACAGGTTTCTCTTGTATGTGTCTGTCTGGGTGGACACACTCACAGCACAGCTGGACACCACTCACCTCCCCCCTTTTTTGGGAAAGCAAACTGAAGGGCAGTGTGCTCCCAGGATGTCCCTACATTGCAGCTGCATCGTTAGCTGGCACTCAGGCTCCTCTGAGCTCAGGGGTCAGATGCAGCTGCTCGTTGGCTGCACAAAAACCTGAGTCTTTATGAGGAAGGTGTGTTGTCGTTGGCCAGCTGGGCTGTGTTTCTTGGATTGCCTCAAAAATAGTTTTCTGCTTTAATAGACCTGAGTGGCTGATGTTCTTAACATTTGCTCTAATTGCTGTCTAGCTTCAGAGCTGGTTTAAAGCATGTAACAGTAGTAGTCACAAAGAAAATACCATAATCTAAATAATAATTTAAAAAAAAAATCCAAAGCCTTTATGTGTACAAGGAGAGATTTCAATACATGCAGAGAGTTTTAGACTCTGGCTTTAAAACAGTGTAATCATAGAAACAACAAAACTGGCCATCAGAGTAAGAGAGGTGGTGTCCTGTAAACCAGAGTCACAGGGTGATTTGGGTTGGAAGGGACCTTAAAGATCACATGCCATGGGCAGGGATGCCATGGGTTGATCAAAGCCCCATCCAGCCTGGTCTTGAACACCTCCAGGGATGGGGCATCCAGAGCTTCTCTAGGCTAGAAAGCAAGCACATTGCTAATTGCTTTCTAATGGACTTCTTAATGTGTTGAAGGAGACCTGTTTGTTAATCTCAGATAAATCTTAGTTCAGTTTTTTTCTATTGTCAGTTCTATTGTAGTTTTTCTATTTCAGTTTTTTTTTATTGTGATAGGACTTCTGGAAACAGATATTACTAAATCCTGTAATATTTTATTTGTTTTGTCCCGAAAAGGAAAGTGAGCAGCTCTGTTGAGGTGACCATTGTTATAACCCAGCAGAGAACCATATGAAGACATGTTTTCATGGGCTGTCTAGGTTGCAGGTAAGATGATGATCAAAATCGAGGTAATACATAACTGGAAATTTAAGATTTTGCCTTAAGGAAACCTGTATGCCCAGAAGATTTTCTGGGGAACAAAAGAAACCCAACTACAAAAAAAATCATAGGTGCTCCAGGATGACATAATTGTGTGACTTAGCAACAGGGCTCCCACAGGCAATAAGGAATACATCCAAGTGAACCCGTGATTTATTGCTGCAAACTCTGGCATGGACACAGAGAGACCTGTGCTTCTGCAAACAACCCTTTAGCACAGGCAGCTCAGCAAATCTTGTAGTCTTCTAGGAAATCACTCTTGTGTTACATCAAAACCCCTTCCTTATTCCCCACACACAAGTCAGGGAGACCAGAGAGTGACTGGGGCATTGCTCTCCATCACAGCAGAGTCTGTGCCTGCTGGGGCTGAGCTGGTCCTGCCCTTTGGGGAAGCAGAGGAGTTCAGGTTGGTCTCAGCCTGGCTTACATGCTTATGCAATACAAAATATGTGTATTCAAATCTCTTGTCTTCACCCTCACAGTAAAAAATTTCTTCCCGATATCTAATCTAAACCTGCCCTCTTGCCAGTCTGAAGCTGTACCCCTTGTCCTGTCACTACATGCTCCAGTCAAAAGTCCCTTTCCAGCATTCCTATAGGCCCCCTTTGACAGACTTTTTAATGTCTTGGGATATGTATCTTTATTTGCAAATTATTTTCACTGAGAAACGAGTGAGGACCTCTGGATACAGCTACTCTCTAAAATCAATGACACTTTTGAGCCACCACCACCTCTATCCCAACTATAACTCAGCTGTCCTGCAGTGGATAAACACAAACAGGAATTAAAATATTGGAATTGGTTTTTTTGTGTACTTTGGCTTGTTTTCAGTTCTTTGGGCTTTTTTTTTTTTTTCTTTTAATTCCCACCGTGAAGCTTTATGACTTTCTGTCTTTGAGTTTAAACTAATGCTAAGGGATTCATTTGGTGAATGGTGCTAAATATTTGTTCAGGATGGAAACCTCCTGCCTTACTTCAGCTGAAAGATTTTCTTCTGTGCACTCCTGACTGGCAGAGTTTTTCTCTCCCTTTGTAAAAAGCAGATTTTCATGCTGTTGTTTCAATGAGGCTTGAAGATTTTACACCCCTGGGGCCATTGTGTAGCTGCTGGAGCTTTGCTTCTCTGGCCAACTTTCTTTGCTCAGAGGTTATTAATACTTTCTTCATTAGTAATTTAACATTGCAAAGTGAAAACTGCTTATATCAGCCACAGGCTAACTGGAGATAAGTTAGTGAATGCAAACATAATCATGTCATGGTGATGAGCAGGTAGCAAGTGTCTGCTTTCTGCTCTCCCACAAGAAGTTGCAGGCTGTCCAGCTTTTTATCAGCCTGATTTATAAAGTATAAGCCCCAAAAGTCCTTCATCATTGCACTTAAAATCCTTTTTCAGGTATTTCTTCCCTTTGTCTTCCAACAGCCTCCCCTGCTCTGTGTGAGTCTGTGAAAGTGTTCATAAGGCGACAGGTATAAAGGTGCCCATACCTTTAAAGAGAATTACTTTCTTACCCTTAAAACGCCAGCCTCATCCTGGAGGAAAACTGCCTTTTTTTCAGCTTCCTCTGGTCTGTGTTTACCCTTCATGGGCTCACCAAAACCTGCTAGCAGGAACCAACAGGGATGGGCCCATACCCTCAGTCCATCACCTGGCAGAGCCTCTGCAAAACCTAGGGTACAACAGACCAGTGTGAGAAGGGTTTGCAGTCCACCCCTTGTGTGGCTGCTGTTCTGGTAGATCTCATTCAGTGCAATGTCTGCAACACCAGGGCAAGCACCCACACCTTTCCGCAGAGGTGCCTCATTAAACCTAAGAACACTAATTGCTCAGGCTGAGCTGGGAGGATAAAGCACCCTTTTGCTTGGGAATCACAGCAATGTTGCACTTTAGGGCTGTGCAAGCTGAGAACTGTATAAACAGAACAGATAAATTATCCCCCAAGTTACAAACGGGCTCAGAAGTAAAGTTACAGCCAACCTTTGCATTAGTTTGGAACAGCTGCATACACCACAGCCTCCAAATTTCCATAGAAACTTGGATCAGCTATAGATTATCTTCATTTCATAAGTTAATTATTGTACTATAACACTGTTCTGTGGGGATTGCAGTACTAAAGCTAAGGCTACATGGAAGCCACATTTTAAAAGCAGTTTCTCTCGACCAAAAAGAAAAGCAAAGCTAGTTTAGGATTAAGACTTATGGTTTCTGATAGATTTGATTTTTTTTTTCCATGCTACTGCATGCATTCTTTTAAATAAATAAACTCCCACCAAGCTTGCTACTCCAGTGGGACTGGATTGAACTTCCCAGGCATGCATGAATTATAAAGTCAGATATATGTTCCTGTGGAGAGAAGAATTACTTGCAGAAACCTCCTCCCCGTGCACGTAGTCTACATTGGTCACTTAAAAAATAAACCCCGGGTGCGTGCGAGTGGATGGAGCCGGGGCCGCGCCCCGACGGGAGCCAGCCCCGCATTGCCCCACACGGACGTGTCACTCCCGGCGTGTCGCAACCCCTCTGCGCTGTGGCCAAGGAGGAGATGGCCCTGCAGATTGCACAAGGGGATCACAGGATGTGGCTTCTGCGTGCGCCGGCGCCGATGTTTACAAGAGCAGGTACCCAAGTGGAAGCGGAGTCCGGCAGGCGGCCCTGGCAGATGCGGTTACATCAAAAGCTTTCCCACGGCGAGGGCTCCCGCTGCGGCGGCAGCGTGGCTCGCATGGCAGCGCTGGGCTTGTCCCCGCGTCCGTGCCATCCTCGGCGTCCGTGCGTGGACAGCTTTCCTCGGCTCAGCTCCGGGAAAGCAGCCCGAGGATCCGTGCTGCGGGAGCGGCTGATGCTGGATGCCACAGGCGTATCCAGGCTGTCCCAGCGTGTGGACAAGGGTGTGAAGCCGCCCCGTGCAGCTCAGAGCCGGCCTACAGCCTGCGGAGAGGGGCGCAGCGCCGTGGGTCCGGTGGTGCCACCGGCGCTGCCCTGCAATGCTCTGCCCCTGCCAGGCTCCTCTCCCTGCCCTTTCCCTGCCTGTCGCCCGTGGATGCAAGGCCGTAGGAATCAAACCTACCCGTGTGCTCAGTGAAATGTCCCTTAAATAACAAATCTCCTACGACAGAGTTTGTCGTAGTTTGTCAAGTCACTCAGATGGGGTGAAGCTTTTATTTCCATGGCAGGGAAAGGTTTGCTTGCCTTTCCATGTGTGGCAGGGGGGCAGAAGAGGAGCTGAGCACCAGACCTGTTGCATCTTACAGGTGTTGGGCAAGCCACGTGTTTTATGTGGCTTTTTTTTTTATGTAAAGTGCTGTGTTTTGCTGTCCTGCACCAAAAGGAGCAGAGATGCCAACGGGTGGGGGATGGTGCAGCCCAGTGCTCGCACAACGTTTTCACAGGGCTGAAGTCAAGGGAAGGCATTTGCCCAAGCCCAGCAAAACTGAATCAGAAAACAACTCCTAACAAAACAGAAATCCTCCTTGCTCATGCTTTGCTAGTCCTCAATCGAGGCAGAGTGATGAAATACTCAGCCCTTCTCACCCTGATAAGTGCTTTATTTTTAGACTACCTTTAGCATCGCCTCGGCAGCTGGTCCTGCAGGCTGGGCTGCCTCTGGCTCCTGATGCACACGCAGATCCTGCTGTTGGTGTGTGCTGGACTGTCAGCAAGCCTTTCCAGCTCCTAATTTACACTCCAGGACAAATGTCACTGCAAAACATTTGCTTTGTTGTGCCTTCATCTCCTTCTCACCTTCTGCTGCTGTGCTACATCATGCCCTGACTGTTTGCAGGAGGAGTTTTCTGGTCAGCTCAGCAAAACGCATCCTGTGTTTTCACGTTTCTCCAATTCCTTCCAGCAAACTGAATATTTAAGGGCACTTCAGGGTAATTTGTAGAGACAAGAAAATGCCTGGCAGGGTGCTGTTGTGTGCAGACAGAGGCAGCGGCGTGTGCGGTGCCCTCCGGCTCTGCCTGTGGTGACAGAAACCAGCTGGCCACGTGTGCCTGGCTGACAGGCTCTGGGGGAATGCCTGGGTGTCTGCTCTGGGTATCCCAGACAATCCCAGTGTGTCCCAGCCAGGGCTCACATCAGCACATGAGGACTGTTCCCCAAAGCTGCTGCCAGCACAAGCTGCCTTCTCTGGCTTCAAAAGTTTTAGGGGTTTTTGAGCAGAGGTGCAAGAACAGCACCAGGGATGGGAAACACTGGGACCAGTGTTTTTTTCTACTTGGAAATGCTGATGTGTTGGGAAAAGAATTTTCTTGAAGAAATGCTTTGAATTTGACAAAAATTTAAATAAGCTCAAATTGCTCCAGGTTTTTCTATATTTTGGCATGTTTTGGGTCAATGTCTTTCAGTTTTATTAAAAGATAATTTACAATTTTTAAAGGCCTACATCAGATTTCATAGATGCCAAACACTTTGATCTACCTCATGTGAAGCAATTTTGGAATTGCAATCCATGACAAATTTATTACCTGCTTCGAAGTAGAAAACAAATTCCAAAATTGCAGATTTTTTCCCATAAAACAAAAAACCCCACCCAATATCCCTCACCAGCTCACCCACTCACTCATTCTGAGTGAAATATGTAGCTCAGTTCCCTGCAGAAACACAGAGCTGTATTTATGACCCTAGTGGTCCCTTTCACCCTATGTCTCAGCGTGCTGGGTTTCCAGGTGGGATTTCTCAGAGGCGTCAGGTTGACTGACCATGTGCTGGGCAGATGGTTTGCACTGGGGCAGTAAATCAGAGGGGTTTGGGACTCAGCAGATTCCCTCTGCCTGCTCTCAGTGCAGCCCATATCCACCTCCTGGCATTCCCTCATGGCATGGCAATCCCTGTTCATTTGCTGCTTCTTGATTTCTGCTGATGTTTAGGGGTGTTTTGTGGTCTGTGCCAGCCTGTGGAATTCCCTAAGCAGCAAAAAAGGGCCTCAGATCCACCCAGACAAACATTCCCAATAGAAACAAAGGGATTTCTCTGGAGGATACCTTAAAAGTGTTTAGTCACAGCATCTTCATTAAGAACAGGTGAGCAGAGCAACTCCACCTTGTAAAGCACTCTGGCTTTCCCCCAGGAGCTTTTCCCTCTTCCTCTGCTATAGCTGGCCTTCCTCCACCCTTTCCTTTGCTGGTAATTAGATGTCAGACTACAAAGCTGCTGGCGGCCGGGCTCTCAGCTGCCTCGCTACACACCATGTGCCCTGGGAATCGTGCTGCTTGTTGTTGTTGTTATTATTATTATTATTATTGTTGTTGTTGTTGTTATTATTATTATTAATATTATTTATTACATCTAGAGGGCTCAGGCATTGTGGCAGGCGTTTTGCAGACATGTAGAAAAATAGAAATCTTTCCCCCATGGATGTGCAATCAAAAACAAGTTTCAACAAGCAGGAGGCAAAATTAGAAGGAAGGGCTGGTGTTAGGGATGAGCAGCCAAGCTGACCACCACTGCTTGCCCTTTGAAGCATTGGACAAGGCTGATAAGTGCAAACATCTCCATAAAAAAAGTAGTTAAGTATTTGAAAATCCTAGGCTAGTTACAGCCTTTATTTATTTTTTTCAGATGTACTATTTTGGAAGGCTTTGAAGTCCTGTTTGCTGAAGTCACCTGGGCAGCCAAAGTCCCTGTGACTTTGAGGGAGATGGGAACTCCTGAATTCCCCTTCATCTAGATTCCTGAGTACTGCATCTGGGGTCAAATGTTTTTGAGGTAAGATATGCAAAGAAGGAAGAGAGTGAGGGTGATGCATCTAAAAACACCCACAAAATTTCATCTCAAAATGTCCATTTATATGGCATTTGTGACTTTTTTTTCAAAGATGATGCTCCTAAGTTCTTTTTATCAGTAAAATGTGAGTTTATGTGACTCATTTAATGATTTTGATGCTTCAGATGTGTTAACATTTCAGCCTGGACAGGCCTATTCTCAGTTTATGTCTTTAAGGTACTTGGGGGAAAGATAGCCAGGTTTAGCTGTTTGTGAATGTCTAAGGACAATGTTCATTAACACAGCATCTGCAATCAGCCACCGTGTTGTGTCCCTGTGACTCTGCACTGCCAGTGTGCCAGAAATGCCTGTCAGTGTCCTGGAAGGATGACCAGGAAGGGGTACCCCACACAAGGCTGCAACTGAACAAGAACCAAGGTACTTCCTAAGCATGAGCTGCATTCTCTTACAGAGATCAAAGTTAATGTGTGGACAGGCAAAAAAATTTTAAAAACCCCAAAGAATAAAAAAACAAACAAGAACAAAAATCTCAATTCAGGGTCTGCTTTGGATTTTCATTGTCCTTTTTTGATGAGGGAAAGTGTTTGTGCATGTCCTCTTCAAGCAGCTTTGGATTTTCATTGTCCTTTTTTGATGAGGGAAAGTGTTTGTGCATGTCCTCTTCAAGCACTGGTGCCTGAGACCTCACAGTCAAAGATGCAATGCTGTAAAACCACAGGAAATGGAAAGAACTTCATCTCAATAGCTGGGTATTTTTCAGGTGAATAAAAGTATGGCATGAGTGCTTTATAGAACCGTAATTCTGAAAAAGTTAAACAGCTTTCATTCTGAGGCAGTAAATAAGAATTTTTAACTTAGTTTTTTTTCACTAGTAAACGACTGGTGTGCTCCAAGGACAGCGAGCCGAGGGACCAGGAGCAGAGGGAGGAGCACTTGAAAATTTGGCTTCAGTAAATTGTTCCTTAAATTCAATGAGTCATGATTTTTTTTTTTTTTTTGGTGCATGTGGCTTTCTGTGTATAAACTCCAGCCTAGCCAGAAAAATATCCCTCGGCCATTCGTGAGAGCCAGTAATGGTTTCCTAAGGATTAATTCCTCCTGAAATATACCGTCTGCATTCCTTTGGAAGATGCCCTCCCACAGGCCCTCTCTTACAGCGCTGCACTAAAAATAGTGCTCAGAGCTTCGTTGCGACAGCTCCGTGTTGCAATTTTTATGGTTAGGTAGGTGAAGTCTCTTTAATTCAGCCAGCTCAATTCACTTAAATTTGCATGATAATGTGGTTAATTTTCCATGTATTTCAAATGAATAATGATTCACAAAAAGATAAGAACAGGGTCCTGTTTTTTTCCTTCCCTATGTTTTAAAAATGTGCGTAGATTTTGCATAATTAAAATGTATTTTCTCTGGAGTGGAAATTCATATCTGTTGTAGGTTGAAGTGCAAGCTGCTCTGCATGCTGGGAGGGCATCCTCCAGTGGATCTATGTGCAGGGATGGCTCTTCCAGACAATCCATGTGCAAGGATGGAGTCCTTCAGGCACTCACTCAGCAGACCTGACTCACCATGGCTTGCTGCCATGTCAGCGCTGACCAAAGGAAGTTGCTGGGAGTGTGGCTGCAGCCTGGTTAATAATCAGTGTAAAAGGCAGTGCAGAATGAGCTGCCACCCAGCTCCTCAGTGGCTTTGCTGTGGGGTGGCAGCAGTGCTTGGGAAGTGCAGCAGTCTGCCCAGAGAACACCCCCTTCCTCTTACCTCTGTGCAGGTAAAGTGGCTGGTGGCACAGGGAACTTCCTCAGGGGCTGCTGCCATCAGGAAATTTGGTTTGTCTTGCTGGCCCTGTTAGTCCCTGACCTTTCCCTGTGTCCGTGCAGCTGCAGATGTCAGGGCAGGCTGGAGTTCCTGGATGCAAGTGAGCACGTGTGATGGGGATGTGGTGGGCAGCATCAGGTCACTGTGGAGCTGTCACAGTTCAGCTCTTGCATGACCCCCTACCCCTGGAGCAGAGCACTGCCCTGAAGAACCCCAAAACCCTTCCTGGCCCAAGGAACAATAAGCACTGGGGACATTTTTCCACTCACCTTTCCCTACATCTCTTTTTTTATGAATTAACTCAGTTTTTCAGAAAATGTAAGGTACTCTGTCTCTTCCGGGTGAGAAAAGAAGTATCTTTTTTTCCATTTTAAAAAATACCTCATATAAATGGTGTTGTGTCCCTGCTTTTTTTGTTGTTGCCTGGCTTGATCTGAAGCCCTCTCCTTGTCCTTTCTCCAAAATACAGACAAGGTGGCCAGGGGCTGGGAAGCACTTCCTGTGCCTGTGTGGGAGGAGGGGGAGGTGCCTAGTCCAGATGCCAGGTAGTTGGTTAATGAGATAAATGACATTCAGGACAGCCTTTGAAATGGAAGGGATCATCTCTGCTGCTCCCTTTACACTGTTGACTTACTTTGCTCTTGCATGAATGCTTACTTGGCTGGCATGTGGTTGGGTAAAAAATATTTATTGGCCCTTCGAGATGAGGAAACTCAGCACGGTGATAGGCGATTGTGAGGGGGGTCAAGATGCATCTCTTCCCCTGGCAGAGGGAAAGGATGCTCCCACTGGGACCTGAGCAGTGCACAGCACCCCCAGTTTATCTGAGACATGTGAATCTCCAAGTCTGCTAGTGTTTGAACCAATGTTAATTAAAGTATTTTAATGAGGATGTTTTGAGAACTGTGCATTAGTCTGTGCATGCCCTTCGTGAAATATTAAACATCTCTGCCCTTTCAGCAGCGTCCTCCTCCCCAGAAGGTCTTCCTGCAAATGGATTTTGACACTCTTGATAATTTTGGAGCTAAGAAACCCAAAGAAATAACCTTCTACAAAAATCTTAATATGATCTTTGATGTTGTAGTCAAAGGAGCACATGCCAGAAAATGTTTTGCTCCTTTCAGTTCATCCTCTGGTTGTTTGTTGTTATTTTACCATTTCATCCTCTGCTTGTTTGTTATTTATATTTCAGGCGCGACAACAAGCAGCTGATTAACTAATTAGGCACGAGCATCAAAGCACAGGGTGAGAGCACCAAACCTGCTCCTGCATCCTCCAGCCTCTCCCCACAGCTTGGGGGGGTCTGCAGGGCCTGACTGAGGTACAAAAGTCATCTCAGTTACTCACGGACAGCAGTGTGCCCTGTCTTTCTCAAGCCCTGTCTTTCTCAAGCCATCCCCACACCGAGGGACTGTGGCTGTGCCAGAGCATCTCAGGCTCTGTCCAAGGGGACAGCCCAAGCTCCAGATTATGTGATCATCCAGCAGGTCAAGAGCAGCTCTACAGCAGGGAAGGTCTCCTGTGAAGAACCACAGTCATGGGACAGTGAGGGAAAGTGCTGCATGGTGCTGCTCCAGGCTGAAAGGCCATTTGGTGGACAGGTGATACAGAGAGCACACATACAGATTTTTGAAGGCTGCTCCTAACTATCAAACTCATCAGAGCTGCAGAAGCAACTGAAACTGATAATGCTGACTTTCTCTTGCAGGTTCAGCTCAGGTGGAATTATGCTCAAGGCAGTAGTTTGCAGCTGGGTGCTGCTGCTTCAGGTTGAAGGTTTACCAGGGTGTTTTCTCCCCTGAGTGACGTGATCTGCAGCAGTGTGGCTGTCACCCAGCCTTGAAAAGACCAGTGATGCCCCAGATCTCACTGGTAGAGGGTAAGGTGATCTGTCTGTTATCTGTGTACACCTGCAGCCCTTCAGAAGCAGAGGATTAGCAAATAGGTTGCTGCAGTCATACTTAAATCTTGCAGACCCAACTACCTGTCTATGCACAGATATGGCACAGGAGCACAGCAAGCCCGTGGCCTCTCAGGAGCCTCCCAGGAATCTTCCTGTACAGAAGACATCCGAGAGATCATCAGCAGGTCCCTATGAGGCACTCAGTGTGTCTCTCTTTTCACACCTCCTTTCACTCCTACCCTGAGATTACCCTCCACCTCCAACACACATCTCTGTTTTCACCCCACCAGTTTCTGCCTCCTCCTTGTTTGTACCCCTTGACCAAGTGCATTGACCCCAGGTGTATGACATAAATGGACCGAGCTGGTTCTGCCCGGGAGCCTCACCAAATCTTATTCTGGCTTTAAAGCCTCCTAAAACTTCTGTCACCCTTTGGGTGTTCAGTACTCCACCCACAACAACTGTGGTTCACCTGACCACCTTGATCTCCTCTAAGGGAATCCCCACAGTCCCATGGGGCTTGAATGCAGTCCAGCACCATCTTGCAGCTACACACACAAGAGGAGAACAGTCAGCATTTATTGGCAATACTGAGTTCAGGTCCATTATTTATGGCACTGCCACAAAGGGAAAAGATCAGATTTTGCACCTGCAGAGCTAAAAAAAGGGCTCATAGATCAGGTCCTCATTCTCCTAAAGCCTTGCAAGGAGGCTGCTCACACTGGCAGCACTATGGGATCAAAGCTAATCCTGGAAAACTCATCAGAAAGTTGATGGGACTGTAACATAAGCAATAACAAAATAAAGAGGAGGAGCCTAGCAGGGTTAAAGCATTTTTTCATGGCTCAATCTCCAGAATCCCAGCCCTGGCAGTGGTGCCACTGCTGAACTCCCAGTTCTCCAGTGATCCTGTCTCTCGTGCAGCCCAACCAGCCAGTGATTCATTTTGCACTGAGCAAAAAAAATCAAAAGCTGAGGCCCTTTGTTTTGCACATTTGCCACACAAACTGACCTGTTTGAAAAGACCAGTGTGCACTTGCACAGCCACATGGGCTCTGTTAGCTCCTGAAACCATCTCCTGAGTGGATGCTCGAGGGAAGGAGTAAGGAGGCATAATCCCAAAATGAAGTCATGCGAGGAAATGGTTGTTTCTTTCCTTTTACATAAGGAGCTGCCACAGTGCTGCTGAGAAATAGATATCCAACAGCCAGCTGTAGGCAGTGTGAGATGACAGACACATGTTTAAATAATGTCTTTATTCCAGTTCAGCTGAAAAAAATAATTATTGAATTTGGATCTTAAGCCAAGAAGTACCTTTGTATCTGAGAGCTCATTGATTAAAACAACTTGTGCTTTCAGCTGGGTTCTGAGAGACACTGCATTACTCCTCACAGAGTATTAAAATCTGTATTTGGTAGGACAGAGAAATTTAGAGAGTGACCTCAGAGTTTTTTGAGATTTAAAGAATTTCATCCAGCCTAGAGAAGCTTCTACTTTTAAACTCAGGGATTTCTGCTAGAACAGGAAGTTTCTCTTGCATTGTTACCCAGCAAAACGAGCTCTGGATTATATTTAGCTCCATTCATTCAGCACAATGAAAAGTAAGACTCCAGCCAATTTCCTTAAGCAAGTTTATTAATAAGCACTAGTTGTTTGGTGGCTGGTCATTTCTAGGTGGCTGGGAGACATGATGTGCAGCAAAAGCTCCCTTCCTCCTCTGAACAAGGTTCCTAGTGGATTAGACAACTTGAAGCACTTTATAACCTGTGCCGGGTACCTGTGCCAGCCTGGCAGCCTGAACATTGTCCCAGGTACAGGTTCCAGTCCTGCCCTGGTCACTCTTGCTTGGCTCATGCTTCACTGGAGCTTCCTCAAGGTCAGTGGAGCAGCTTCTAAGCTTGAGCTAAATAACCTTTCAGAGGCTCCTGACTACAGGCTCGAGGCAGCTGTGTGTGAGACCACCATCGCTGCAGCTGCTCAGCTGGAGGAAGCCACGCTCACTGCAGGTACAACAAAGACTCCCAGCACGTGGGAGCACGTGCTGCACCACACACAAGTCAGGAACTTGGGTCAGCCAGTGGCCTGCCCATAAAGCCAGGCTTCATCCATTGCTTTCTGTGTATCTAAACACAAATTGCTAGGGGTGTGTCCCTGATGAGGGCTAGAAAACAACATGATGTGTTTTTAAACTTGACAAGCTTCAGGACCCTAAACTTTTCATGTGTGTTTTTTGTTCTCACTTAGTCTCAAAGTATCTGTCATGTGTTTAAGGTGGGCTGAGTTCAAGTTATCTCCAGCCTGTGCTCAGTTTAGATGATGTGACTTGGAGTTTGGGCTTGCCCTAAAGGAGTGGGGTCCTTACCACCCACCTCCATTTGTAGTCATCAGGGGGAGAGGTCTGGAGCTGAGTGTGCCTGTAACACTTGCAGTGTGGAATATACTTCCTTTGAGGTCTCAAGAAAAATTCAGGCTACAGAGTGCCTTGGCTTTGCTTGGTCAGGAAAAACTAGTTGCTTTCCTCCTAATGTGGGTGCTGGTGGAGGAAAGAGTGGAGGTGGTCTCTGTGCTTCTGCAAAAGCAAAATACAGCAATCTGTGGCCATCCTCTCTCAGTCTAGAGCCATGGTAGGATGTCTTCACAGGCTATGGCAAGGGATGAGAGGACCCAGGAAGCACCGTGTGTCAATCACAAACCATTGCTGTTGGGAGTCAGATATAGAGAAGGGAGCATTGCTGATCTAACTTCTTATAGACTGCAGACATCCATGTACAAGAAAAACAACTTCTGGTACTCTGGAACTCAAACACCAGTCCTGGGAGGGTGGTGGTCAGCATGGTCATGGGTCCTTTACTGGAACAGCTGGGGCAGTTGTTCCCTCAGTGCTCACCTTGCCTCTCTCAGTGCCCATCACGTCAGCAGTCATGGCACTGAGAATTCCCAGAGCTCAGCAGTTTGCACCTTTCTGCCTGCAGACTCTGGCATCACTGCAAAGTATGTGTTTTAGCCAAATCTGGAAGATTTCAGCCAAATGGACTGCAAATGGACTTAATTTTTCCTAAGGACAGTTGAGACTTTGTGCCATCAGAGCATGGCATCCTCAAAACAGGTACAAAGGAGGAAAGTAAGGGCTCTTAAGCCAGCTAAACCTTTATTAGCAAGTTATAAAAGTAATAAAATGTTAAACCACAGAATTCTAGCCACTTTTATGTGTATGGTTGGCAGTGCTCTGTTATTCCTGCCAAGCACTCAATTAGCACTTGAGTTAATAAGATGTTTTAATGGCTGTTAAATTAATCTCTGACATTAAACAGAAATCTCTGAAATTAAGCTCTGACACTGCTTTCCAGTGTTTTCCAAAGGAAAGATATTCTTTCAAACCAGTTCCTATGTTATCGTTGCCACTAATTATTTGTGTTTATTCTCTTTACTATGCTTATTTGATTTCATTTGAAATTAGATGCAGTGATAGGGGATGTGATTTGGTATTTTTCTCCAATGGGCTGAATAGATGAGGATTAGAGCTCCAGAGCTCTGAGAAAATGAGTCTTCATAAGCATTTGTTCAAATAGAAATCACGGAGCCTTTTTTAGGACCATCACAGCCCCTTTGATTTGCTCTTCATCAGTGCTTTTGCGAGTTTGTGCACAGAAAGCTTTGCCAAAAAATTCAAGTATTGCTAAGAGAGATAAAAACATGTACTAGCCCAGGAATACCTATAAAATGTTTGGGTTGTCCTGTGCCACGAATGTTTGGGGTTTTTTTGGTGGTCTGACTGTGATTCAGGCACAAAACCACCCAGTATTTTGGGGGTTAGCTCATCAGCCACTTAAAAGAGCTAATGTACTATAAATAGAAGGACAACATCAAGTAAAAGCAATAGGCAATATATCAAAAACCCCAGAGATTTAGAATTGCTTCAGCCTGAACAATTAAAAGGACAAAAGAAAACACAATCTGTAGGAAGTTGACAGCTCTGCTCTGGCTGGAGCACTGAGAATGCTGTTCTCCCAACCCAGCATGGAGTGGGGTTGGTGCGTGGTTGGGTTTTGTAGGTCTTGGTCTGTGGTATCTCCCTGGCTTCATTCAAACTGATGCTTCTGCTGTGAGTGGAATAGCCTGGGGCAGGAGCTGTGCAGAGAGAAATGAAAAGCTTTCATAAAATTATGTCATGTGCTGAATGTGCCAGCCTGTCGTGTAATAATAGCTAAAACTTTCTGTAATTAAAACAAGTAGCTAGTTATGGTGTCTGACTATGATCAAAGCTCTTTTGTCTGCTTTGGCAGTTGGCACATGTGAAAGATTTTGGCTTACATGGAAAATACTGTTGTGGTTTTTCTCTTAGTTTTAAATGGCAAGACACGTACATCTTGGATTATCCCTAAACTGAAAGAAAACAGTAACGGGAAACACCAGAATGTGCATGACGTAAAATGTCTACGATTTCTGGCAGAAGCAGCTCCTGCACACAGCCATGGTGTCTTCAGAATGCTTGACCATTGCTGTGATGCAAATGGTCAAAAAATGTAATTCTGTATTTCTGCAGAGATGGGAACAGAGCTCTTGAGAACATTCCCAAATATCCTGCACTGCCTTTTAAAATAGGAGTTGCTTTTGCATAACAAATATTTGTTTGAATTGTGACAAACCAGTTGTCTCCCATTTGAGGAATTTTTTTCATTACTTGTGATTGTAATTGTTTTGAGATGCTTTATGGATAAAAGGTACCTTTCAGTTCACGAGAGAAACCGTCATTATTTTTCCATATTCATGTCTGGTACCTGTATTATAAAAGAAAGGCCTTCATGAGTAAATGTAAATGGTTTTGCTCTCAAATTCCTCTTCATCTTGAAAAAAAAGAAAAACAAAACAAAACAAAACAACCAAACTAAACCAGACTTCCTTTTCCATCTCTGAAAATATCTACTACTTAGAAGGTCTCTGGGAGGATAAATATGAAGCAGTTTTACAAAAAAAAACCAGACGTGAACTGATTGGTTGAGGGACGTCAGCCAGTAATAGATTTTTTTAAACATTATATTAAGCAACAAAACATCATCTGAGGGATGTGTCCAGCAGAGTATTTCTGAGCATCTGGATTTTTTTTATCTCTTCTCCTGAAGTTCTGAGGTAAGTTTGGTGAAGATTTGCTCCTCTCACATCATGCGTGTGATTGTGTCTTTTTGTGTTGCCTGTAGTTTCAAATTATGTTCTGTGAATGCAGTGGGCCAAAGATGAATTATTTCCCCAAATTCAGCTGTGTTTGATGTGAATTTTCTTCTTACCTTGGTCATGGCTGAAAGAATTGGTTCTACCTTCAAGTGTCACTCTGCAAGCAAATGTGCCTAAACCCTGCTTCTGACCTGATTTTTCCACCTTTGCAGCTTTTCAGAGGTGACAGTCAATCTTCATTACTTCTTATTTGGATATCTGGCCAATAATCTGACTTTTAGTCATCTGGGGCCACCTCTGCTTCAGAGGGCAGGGCTTCAGTGTGAAGGCTCAGAGTCCACCTCTCCAGCCTATGTGGTCCTTGAGCAGCTCACACTCCGTGGCTGGTGCTTTTGGACCAGACTGCAGAGCATGCAGGACGCACTAGTCCCTGGAGGTTTAGCCAACTACTGCCAAATCCTGCTGCCCTCTGTGAGGATCTCCAGCAGTTTGTATCTTGGTGATATCCCATGTCAGACTGCACCTTCTCTGCTTGTAATCCCGGTTCCATATAGTACTGTCTGACACAATGGCCCACTTTTATCTCCTCTTGGGTGTGTGACAATTGCTTTTCTGGTATATGAGGAGGAGATGCTTCGCAAGCACAAAGAGCAACCCAGGATGCTCATCTGGGCATTTCAGCAGCTCAAGATCTGTGGTCAGTACAGAAACAAACCCTCAGCTCAAACACGCTGAACCACAGCACCATGCAGGCTGCAGGCAAAGGTGCCATTTACATATCCAGGGATGTTGCCTCCAGGTGACTACAGACAGTATTACCATCATGAGCAATCACAGGCAATGTGCTGTGACATTCCCTCATCCCTGACTGGAAGCTGTTGACCTATGGAGCTTTCCTATTAGATTAATTTATCCACAGCTCACCTTCAGTGAATGCTTTTAATTGACAACCTGACTGATAGACCTCTCATGGAAGATGAATGCTGGCATCGTGTAGACTGGTTTTGTTTTTGAACTGCAGACATTTAGAAAGAAACATATTTACTGCAGATGTCAATGCAGAGGATTTGAGCCGGCTGTCCTCAAAAAGGACATGTCAAAGGCCATGGCTGGACCTGGTTTTGCTCCCGTGCTTGGCCTGATTGCCTGAATGTGGCCACCTTGGTCCTTTTACCAAAATTTCTGTGCCTGTTTCTAAGAGCTCTGTGGAATGCCACCTCCCTTTGCTGCTTTTCCTGTGCAGAGCTCTGGATCCAGGCTTGTCCCAGCTCTCGTGCCAGCCAGCTCTCACTGTTAGGATGTGCTTATTCCCTTCTGCAAAGGAACTTTTCACCTGGAGCAGGGAGCAACAAGAAACATCTACCTGGCCCAATGCACTCGACTTTCAGTTGATGATCTCACATGCTAGGGATGAAAGACTTTGGTCTCTGCTGTAGCTCAGCCAGGGTCCATGTGCAGCCTCAAATGGATGGAGCATTGGTATTTTTACATTCCTCCACCTGAGAGCCCATATTATCCCTTTGTCTCTATTACAGGCAGGCAGGAAGGCTCCCTCACAAATTCCCATCATACTGGGCATTTGTCTACTCATTGTGTGAATGTGCATGATGACTATTCACGTACCTCTAACCTTGTTTAACATAACCAGCCCCTTTTTGCATACATCAGCTTCTGTGGAGTTCTCTTGAGTCCTCAGGGATTCATTCCACTTAATGATAAAACAAAAGAGCTGCATTGCTGCTATTGTAGCTTCAAGTGTTTCTCAATAGCGTATTGTCTCACACCAGGACATGGTTAAGTAGGATGGGAACTGTATTTCAAAATGGGCATGAGAAAACTAGATGTAATTTGCATGGCTGCACAAGGTACAGGAATCCATTGGGTAGTTTTTCACTTTCTCAAGCTCTAGAAAAGTTCCCAGAAAACCAAAAGCCAAAACAATGTTGCTATTTTACTCTATTTAAATTTTTATATAGAGTCAGATTTACGCAGTTCTAGTGGGCAGGACTAGGGAGATAGTCTCTTCTGTGATGGTAACTGGATTTTTTTAGATACTACTTTCTGTATTGCTTCTTACTTTTCTGGCTGGAATGCAGCATATATAGTTTTTTCACTGGTGTTTGCATATGTGTATAAATGTAGACATATGTGAGTACATACATACATGTTTATAGGTACATGCACACACAAGGCCTGGGGGACTGCCTCTGTCTGCACAAATTCTATTTGAATTCTAAAGACTTCTTCTATTAACTTGAACTTTCAGGGCTGATTAATGACCTTCACAGCAGAGGAATTATCTCAGCTGTAACTCAAGGCATCAAGGACCACTGACACTGTCGTTAGAGCTCCTGGGGTTTCACACAGCATTTCTACTTCAAGAGAAAGGAACAGAAAACTCCAAAAGTGAAAGAAAGCTCTTTCTAAAACCGGAAGATTGTGTGGAGATGAGTAGGCCAGAGCTATATGCTGTTTCTTGAAGGACACTGACCCAAACATCAAAGGACTGAAGAAGCACTAAGGGCTGCCAGAAAGGGTAGGACATTCAGGTATTTATTCTCTTTCAGAAATGTTTTTAATATTTTCTGCACTTTCAGAGTATAAAACAAAGGTGATTTAAGGATGTTCCTCTGCAAAACCTTTGTGTACATTGACCCAACCCATATGAGTTCCCAGGAGGGTGAAACTGGAAGAATCCTGATCTTGGAAAGGACATTGGCTCAGCTAGAGCTGCTGGTAACATCCACAGCCTGACTTTAGATGGACCAGCAGTAAAGGACCCAGAAAACAAAGGATTTCTGAAATGACTTTAAACAAAACCAGATGTACAACATTAGAGGTATATATATTTAAATAAAAGCTTAATCTTTAAACCTCAAGAGCATACTCCGCTGGCAGTCAGTGAACTGAATGCAATATAAAACCCCCAGGTAATACAAGAAACATGAACAATTCCTGCAGGGAGGGATCCTGAGGTGTTTTGCAAGTGTAAATGGATAGAGAGAAGAATAATAATTATCAGTTTGCTGTGAACTGGGGTCTCATCCTCTGGAAATCCCTGCAGAGAAGAATGGAGTAGGTTTCCCAGATGAGCATTAAGTACTGCTGGTTTGATATTCCCTTCCTTCTGGGCATTATAGTTTGGGAATCTTCTACCAGCTTTTTCAGTAAGTCCTTCCTCTACTACTCATGTAATTCTCTCCTGCTCCTTAGCTGAGCATGGTCCTACTTGCCTGCAAAATCACTGAGTGCTCAGGGTGGCTCAGCGGGCATCAGTTATACTTCAGGGATTTCTCTTTTAAAATTTTTGATCAACATACATACACTTTGCCCAGATAATGGACAAATGGTGGGTCAGTGGCACAAGTACCTGCAATGAAGGTGGTAGGAGATGCTAAGCAGGTGCTGTGGTCTGTGTTAGCTCCTTCCAGAAAAAGCAGAGTAAGGAGGATTGGCCGTGTCCTTCCACCTCTGCCTTCCACAGCAGCTGCACTGTGGCATCTCTCCAGCTTCTGGCAAAACAACTCCCACCCGGACAATTGGGAATATGTTTCATGTGGTCGGAGAGCACTGGAGAAACAGGCCAGAAATTCAGCCTGTTTAGCTAAACCCAACAAATAGGAAATTATCTGCATATAAATATAGTTTATGCTTTTCCACTTGAAAGGAAGTCCCCTTATCAGCTCAGTCTCAGTTGAAAACAACTATGGACACTGTGGGCTGAGCCAAGAGCCCTTGCTGAGAGGAATGGGTGGCCTCCCCTGGCAACTGAATGTGTGGCTTTGCAGCCCTTTGGGGAAGGAGCTTTCCCATATTTTATAAAATAAGTTGCCAGAGAGAGCTGTTGAAGGGCAAAGTGGAGCATGGAAATAGCACATGGCTGTTCTGCTCAGCCTCATACTGGGAACTGATGCAAAAGCAGGGAAGATGTGAGGTGGGAACATATTTTTTTGGTTAAATGCCATTTTTTCCCCTTTTAAGTAGACTGCCGTCCTGCTGCCACTGAAATCAATGAAAGTGTTGCTTAAATTTCAGGAAATCAAGAATCATTGCAAACTTCCCTGCTATCTGAATCTTCAAATCTTAATCCTTCCACTGTTCTTCCTTTTTATGTATTTTTGTCTCAAAATGCTCTGGGTCAAACTCATGAAGTCCTATACAGCTGAAGATTATGCAGGTACAGGTGGGCTAAAGCATTTCATTTATTAAAAAACCCAAGCTGACCAAAACCAAACTGAAGTTCCCTGCTGCAATAGTACAAAGCTACCTTAAAAATGAAAACAAATGAACAGCAAAACCTCTGAAACCACCCCAAGGAGTACAGGACGGCAGGAAGCTCTGGTTCAGTGCTCAGAAATTCAGCACAGCAACGTACAGCAGTAATCTCCATGTATTCACCAGGAACACAGCAAGCCCTGAAAATTATCCTAAGTAGCTACCAGGGAATAACATTTTTCTGTGCCATCTAGTGGCCAGAAAAGTGGGGTTTTTACCCCAGAAGTGCAGTGATGTGGCTGATAACAGGTAATTTGTCAACACACACTAGTGCTCTCTATGCGTGTCTCATACAGGGTTTGAAATGTAAATTTTCTCTGCAGCCAGCCTCGTCCAAGGCATGGGAACAGCAAGTGGCACCTTTCACTCCTGGAGCTGTTCTGCACTGCTGAACCACCCCCTGCTCATGGAGGCTGTGCTCTCTGCGGGCTGCACGGGCAAAGGGCAGCACTTGCTGCTCACACTGTGCCCACCAGCCCTGTCAGGGTGGCTTTTAGGAGCAGCTGTGGTGAGTCCCTCTGTTTTTCTGGGATGACTCTTGTTCTTCATAGTGATTCCCTAAGACCCTGCACTGGAGCAGTGCAGGAGGGAAGGAGCAGTGACTAAATGGGACTGGAAGGAAAAACGAGCTGATAGCAGGTTCAAAATACCTTTCAGCCTACGGCAGAATTATGAGCAGCACCAGAGGAGTCTTTCACAAGAACGGGAGCTGGTTCCCACCTTCCCAGGGGACTCCACTGGGAGCCACGGCCAGAGAGCACCACCTGCCTCAGGAAAGGATCTGCCTCCTGGTAAGAACAAGGTTTGCATCCCTGGTTCCTTTTCCCAGGTTCAGCATCCCTGGTCCCTTTCAAATCGTCTGGTCTGGGAAAAGCGTTGCTCTCCCATTCCTATCCTGCCCCAACGATCAGAATTTGTTTTTCCCAGTTGAAGCGGGGAGCATCCCACTGCATGAGCCCAAAGAAACAATTTTTATAGATCTGTTTTCTACTGAAACAGCGTCATCTTCCTGATGGCGTAGGGTCAGTTAAAGTTCTCAAGCTGTGCTGTGGAGGTTCTCTCCACAAAAGCGGGGGTGTTAACCATGGTGGCATGGCGCAGCTCCAGCTTCCCTCGCACCACTGGGCTCTCCCGCTGCTCTGGCAGCCGGGGCAGCACACCCCGCACTGTTTAAACAGCTGCCTCGTTTCATCTGGGAGGTGGCTGCCCTTCAGTCCTGGGAGAAGAGCTCATCTTCTGGATAGTTTGCATAACAATTAACATTTGTCAGCTGAGATCTGCCTGGTGAAAGATCACTATTTACAAGCAGGCGGTGAGTCTTTGGAGGCTGTAGTACTTCTTGAATCGCAAAAAACTAAGCTGAGAGTGGGGAGCCTGAAGGTGGGCTGATTTCACACGGCAGGTTTAAGGAAGAGTTCCTTTTGCATTCAGCTCAGAGGTAGAAAAGCAGAGCTGCCGTGAAAGGGGGGATTCTTTAGCTCTTACAGATTTCATTCAGTTGTTCCAATGAAATAAATACATCCGCCTTAAACAATTGAAAGAGGTATTTACTGCCTGTGGTTTAACAACTGTACTAAGTCAAAGGGACCAGTCAACTAGAGCCTTATAATTCTTTTCTAAAGAGAGGATGAGAGAAAAGAATGAGACGACAATGCAGTATTTATAATAAAGATGAAATGAGTGGAACTCAATGGCGCCAGCAGCCCTGGAGCTCCTGCTGCTTGGGCTAATGCATTTTGCATTAGCACGTCTGGATATCTGGCACTGGAAGGTCCTGCAAATGCTTTTACAAAATAGCAGCATTCTTACAGCAGCAGCATTTCTTCCAAGCACCACCACTGACGAGTGCAGCTGGGGCGGGCAGCCCCTGTAGATGGGCGAGCCAGCAGGAAGTTTTCAGGTGACTGAGACCTGCTTTCCCCTTGCCTTCCCTCAGCCAGGTTGCTTTTTTACCTGCTCACTTCACGTTGCCAAGTGGTTGCACCGTGACTCCATGATGGAGCACTTGCTTGAGCAGGGGTGGGTGTAAGGGCGGCTATCCCTGCCTGGGAGCTCACAAAAGCAGGGTCCCTGACTTCTCAAGTTATCCTGGGGGGCTACTGGGCACACAGACATCGTGTTGAACATACAAAATTACATCTGTAAGTAGGTTTGCTCTGCATAGGCTAAATAAATAACATCTGTGTTACAGGAACCCCCATGTGATCTCTATCCCATACTACTCCATTACTCCGTCAGCTAATCTTGTATTTGCCTTGGAAGCAATACAAAATCCTCAAAGGAATTAATAGCCAGCAACTGCAGATCACCCGAGCAATTTATTTTTCATTCTTTCCCTCAACAGACTGGAGAGATACGTGTCTCTCTTGCTCCTGAAGCCTGGGTTTGAAAAGCTCTGTGTTGCCTCATCTTCTCACAACCTTGCCGAACAACAGCATTAGCAGTAATGAGCAAAGCACAGCAGCACCTCAGGACAAACTCTGGGGCAAGTGGAAAGACCACCTGGGTGTCATGTTGTAAGAAGCAGATAGCAAATGGTACCTTCTTTTTATAATTATTATGTTAGGAAGGATAAATTCAACATTTCAGGGCTTTCTGTAGGGTTTTGACATATACAAATGATCTCTTGTTCTAAGAAATAAGTGATACCAGAATGTATTTAATAATACTCAAAATATGGACCTTGGCTGTGTGTTTTTCTTTCTGTCTAAGCCTCTCTTACATGAGCTTACCTCTGCACAGAAGCAGCACAGAAGTCTGTGGAGAATAGAAAAATGGTGCTAAAGGCTGCCAAAGAGTGTGGGAACAAGTCAATGATGAGTGAGGAAGGTAGAAGGAAATGAATTTATGAAGCTGTTGTCCTGATTTCTCTATGCTTAAATCCAGCTAAGAACAGGACTTTTTTCCAAAAATACAGCTGCTCTCAGCCTCTGACCCCCAAATGCTGGAGCAGCAGGTCTGGGGTAGCAGCTAGGAGCCCTGGCACCTTGATCCCAGCACCAAACCTTGTGTTCATGAACAAATTACTTTTGACTTAACTTTTCAGCGACATCTTCTTTTTCCAGCTGCATGTGTTGGTGTTGAACTCTACAAAATCTGCTCTTAATATTTTCACCTCCTACATGGAAAATACTTCTGAGAGCCATGGGATGTTGTTCAGTTACCACAGCACAATGCCCAGAACTTGTCTGGCAGTGGTAAGTCCAAACCAGGCTGCTTTTCACTGCCAACCTGCTCACACACCACGGTGACTTCACCCAAACTGGAGGGTGAAAAGACACCTTTGTTTTAAGACAACCCTGGTTAGAGTGTCTTGCAATGAGTTACTTCAACCAAGACAGGCAGAGACTTTTGGAGAGGAGGACAGCACCCCAACAGAAGCCAGAGCTGTGGAAGGCAATTTGGAAAAAGGCCTTTAAATACCACAGATGGGCAATAGCTCAGCACCAGGAATACAGAGCCGAAGGGTATCTGGTCTCCAGAGCAGACAGAGGCTGCAGGTTGTGACTCCTCACGTTTAGGCTGTTGAGTCTGGTCAGGATATGGCTTGGATCTGGAGGTGAGGCCTGGACTGAGGTTTTGACTGGACTTGTTGCTATTCAGAAGAGTTTCCTGAGGCAAATGTCTTATGCTGAGTAACCTCTGTGTCAGGTTTCCACTGCATCTTTGAGTCTGGATTGGTGTCCATGAAGAATGTGAAGTATTTAGCAGCTCAGTCATTAGCTGCTTCCAGGAGGATGTGCTGCTGGCCTTGCTCCACAAGTCCCCTGGGGATGGGCTGAGCTATAACTTTGCAGTGTCTTAGAGAAACACTGGACACCCTGGGGCTGCAGAAAACGCACGTTGGGGCAGAGTCCTCCACTTCCTCACACGAAAAGCCAAAATGTGAAATTGATGCTGAAGGAAGCAGCTCTTGGAACCAGTTCTGGGTTCTCAGGAAGCAGGAAAGCCCCTCACGTTCCTGCCCTAACACATCCTCAGCACTACTTTCTAGAGGGATGCAGTTCAACATTTTTTCCACGCATCAGTGATTTTTTTCTACCATCTCGTGCATTGCTACATCTTTGCCTTCTTTCCAGTCTAACCACTGTCTCGTCTGAGCTGCTGCTCAGCCGGGACTGGAGAAATGGCCACGGAGACATACAGTTTGTGACAGGTAATTCTGATTTACGCCACTTGGTGCTATCGCACAGGGCTTTGAAAACAACGTGTCCCAGTGCAGCCACATGTATTTTGCTGTCTGCTGCTCAGTGAAGCCTGGAACAGCTTAAGGCTTTGTATGTATCCTCCTCTGCCTGGAGCACAGTATCCTGACAATGCTAAAAGGTATTTTGACAATGTGTATTCAGTATTCTCCTTCCTGCAGGGGATTGCAGCAGCAAAATTGTCAGAGTCACTGGTCCAGGCTGAGCAGATATGGCTACAGACTGTGCTGAGGGAGTTGCATTTTCCCACCTTTGGTTTACTGGGTGAGCTGGGGCAGCTCACCCAGTGGTGCCTGGAGCAGAAGCAACTGACCTGGGAATGAAAGGTCTAAGGTGTCACTTGCTGTTTCCTCAGCTTGAAGAAGAGTAATTCATTGCTTTGGTAAAGAACCAGTCCCAAATATTGCCCTGGCCTCATGATGGGAGAGCAGGAATCCCAGTGGTGTGATGGATTTGGCACTGCCCCCAGAAATGGCCCATGTGGATCCCACCAGGGAATGGACATTGTGCAGGAAGGGAAATGTCAGAAATGCAGCTCCCTGGGAGATTAGAGACTCACCCAGGGCAGCATTTTGAAGATAGCCTGGAAGAACAAGAATGGTGGGAGCTCTGCATGGCCAAGATCCTGGAAATGGGGTAAAAGGAAGGGTAAGGATGGGTGCAAGATGACCCAATGTTCCTGCAAGGAGACCCAGAGGCTTCTGCATCCCCCTGCTTGCTGCCCAACATGACTGTGAGCAGCTGCGCCTCAGGGGCAGGGGAATGCTCCAGGCACTGCTGTGCTCTTGGGGTGTTGTCCACTCCCCATGAAGTGGCTTTGGCAAGGCAGCAGATGCCATGTACTCAATCCTGAGTGTGGAGGCAAGGACTCTGCCCTCCCGAGCACGCTGAACATGATGGGATCCAACTATCAGGGCACACATTCAGCTGTGGATAGGTGCCAGTGTGCCAGCTGTTAGTGCAGCCCCAGGAGGGGGATTCCTTGCTTTAGCGTAGGTCACCAGGTTACCTGATTTGTCTCCTTCTGTGGTTTTGATGGTTTTGCACATACTTCCATTGTGCTGTGCTGTGCTTTGCTTTTGCAGTCACGTGTCAAAAACAGTCAGGATACATGAAAACAGGAAAGATCTTTAATCTTAGGGTCATGAGAATGACACTTGACCTAGCAAAGCTACTCATCCAGTTGCTTTTCTTCGAATATACTTGTTTTCTTTTTTCAGCAGTGACAGTGTTTCGAGCATCTGGATTTCAGCCACAGCTCCTGATACGAAGTTCTAGACAAGTGATGGGTCAACGTACATCTTGAGGGGACGATGGTAAGCTAACAAGTTATACCATCTCAGAAAAACTCAGGACTTGCTCTTGATCTCTTTCCATCAATTTCTTCTTTTGTCTTGAAATACATTCTAGAGTCTCTTAAGCAAACTGGTGTATTTTTGTTCATTGCACAATTTTCTTCAGCTAGTGAATATTAACTTCCATATTGGATCAAATAATTGGAATAATGCAAATAGACCCAAATAATAGTTGCAAATTAAATGATGCCTAAATACTTTACAATAAACAGGTCAAGAAAAATACATTCATTTTAACACCTGAATTCTTTGTATAAGCAGAATCAAGAGGCAGAAGGGATGTCAAAAGTTGCAATAACCCTAAATCCTGGGTCATGCAATTTGTGCTCTGCCATTGGAAAACTGTTGCATGTAGCACACGCTGTGCTTTAAAAATGACACTGATGACCCTGCAAGGACACACAGTGGATTGACCTCCCAAAATCATCTGGTCAAGTCTGTGTTCAAACTATACCACTTCAGAGCATGGCTACAAGGCACAGAGGTCATTTATGGAAGATCCCCACACCTGAGCTGAACTTGGCAATGGTGCCTCTTCTTTACAAATGCTTTCACTATTCTCACAGCAGGGCTGTCGGTGATTCAGGTGCCACGACCTCCAAAGAGGCATCCTTAAAAAGAAGTCCTGGTGGCACAGGCACGTCCAGGTAGCTGCCATGCAATTTAATTCTTTTGTGAAAGCCCCGGTGAGCCGAGGTAAGAGACAGACTCCTGGTATGGGGTTCTGTAGGAACTCTTTATTTAGTCTTGCTGTGAAAGGGTCCACAGACAAAGCATGCTTAAAGAAAAGTCTGTAGGAGCAGGGATTATATAGGAAAAGCAGGGGGCGGGTAGAACATCAGGGCGAATCAGGTGAGGGCTCAGGGGCGGATCAAGGGGGAAGGACCAATAGGATACAAAATATTTACATAGTAACACAAGGTACCCTGGGAGGTACTCTTTCTGGTCACCCTAACCTGAGTTGTCAGAGTGGTCTACCAGGGGTAAAGGAAAAAGGCATTTTCTCCAAGGCAGGCCTGTATCAGCAGATCTATCTGACTCCACACACTATCACTTACAGGGGGATCACCCTTGCACAGTTTTCCCCACTTTGGCAGCAGACCAGGCCAGCTTATATTTGGCATGAACAGAGAATGGCCCTGTTCCACCAAAATCAAAACTGCCACTTGGCACCATCAGACCACATGGAGCTTTACCTAAAACTGCATTGCTGGTGAGGAGCAGAAACCTCTTGTTTAATGCTCCTACGTTATCAGAACACTTCTGGAGTTTCTCAGGCATTCATCGCACCCTACAATCTGCCCGGCTGAGGGAGAGCGCCTTGCAGTGCAGTCAGGTTTATCCGGCACCAGGTACACTGATAACCCTCCCTAATCAGTCACTGATCTCTGTTCAGTGAAAGCACTGCCCGTGGTATTTCTGCTGAAGCTATTTTTAAATGACAGTGTGATATTTTGTTTTCTTTCACTCGTTTGTCAATGAAGAACTGGCTGTGCTGTGCGTCTGCTCTGACAAGAAACTTCCAGTTATTTTTCAGCCCGTTCCAGCTGGGATGGAGGCAGGGCTGGAGAAAGTGCTGTCTGCAGGCAGGGTGAGCCCTCCAGGGAGCAGTGACCCTGCGGACCTCTGCCTCTTGGGGTCCTCTGGGTCTGGCTGTGGGAAAAGCCTTCTAGGCTTCTTCTGACCCTGGTCCTGATGCTGCTTTAGGCTGGCTTTCACAATTGGGGTTATTTTATGTTTAGCTGAGCTGCTACTTGATGAATGTCGGGGTTTTGTTTAGTTTGGTTTTATTTTTTCTGTCACTTTAATTGCACTAAGTTTTCAAGGAACTACGTTTTTAGTTTTAGGTTCTGAATGGCCTCAGAGAATGAGTACCTAAATATTGAAAATTAAAACCTGTCATGTCCATATGGCATCACTGCATGGACAATTCACATTTCATCTCATCAAATGGCTTTCCCAAATGGAGATGTAACAAGTTCCACCTCTTCATTCAAGCACAGGGACATCACTGCATGTTTCACAAAGTGCTGCATGTTTCACACGTCATATCTCTCAAAAAAGCATTATACATTGGCATTAGCCACTTTCCATCCCTGTGGGTTTCTTCTGGATGAAGGAAATACAAAACTCTTGGTGGAATTTTGCTGATTCCCAAGCCCTCCATCCTTCAGCACAGCTGGATGGCAGTTGTGGCACAGCTGTATACAAAGGTTTTCTAACCCATCAAATTCAGACACAAATCACTCACAGAAGATAAAACCCTACTGAGAAATACAGGTTGTCTGAGTGTGTGGCTATCAGATAAAACATGTCTAATTAAGCCCTGGAAAATTACGTTCACTGGTTTTAAGTCCTCTGTTTATACCTGGGCCCAAGATTTCTGTTTAATCCCAGGATTCATTCCATCGCCTTCCCTAATTTTTAACATGTACAACACTAGTTCCCTACAGAGCTAATCCCACAGACTTCAACAAGAGTACTGCTCAGGTAAGTCATTCCAATCTAAGAAAAGGTGTTTTGACCCAGTTGAGACCAAGTTTTGGGAGGGGAGCCAGTCCCTGGGATCAGTCCTGGCAGCAGAACTACATCTTTACTGAAATTTGCTGCCCTAATCCAGCAGATCCAGCAGCTGGGGCAAGAGGGAGAATTCTATCCCTTCGTAACCTGAGCTATGCCAATTCCCACCAGTTACTGAAACTGGTTTTTACATTGCAGAGTCCGGTAGAACTGGTTTGAAACCAGCACGCTTTTGTTTTCCCTTTGAGAATCTGACTGATACTCTAAAATCTCTTGAATTTTCTAGTTTGTAATACAAAAGCCATTGGGAAGACCAGATATAGCCTGATTGGTTAGATTTTAAAAATATGTTGGACCCTAATAATTTCTGCTGCTTTTAGTTAAGATCTCTGAGGCAATAATTACGGAAGCTGTAAAAATATGTCCCTTATTCATCATGGCTTTACGTCAGAAGTTTACTACTCTAATCATTAACTAGCCTGCTGCATTATCCATGAAAATTGCTTGGTAATATTTATGAAATGTGACCTTTGTTAATTCAATGTTACAAAGTGTTGGATTCGTTCTGTTTGCAAGTGGAACAGATTTCCAAATCACTCTGCAATTAGTACAGTTTGATCTAACCAGCCTGTCTCTGCATGGGGTAGGCCTCTACTGAAACAGCAGGATCGCTGTCAGAAATGAAATGTGTTTTCCGTAGGGCTGAAAGTACGGCTGTGACACCTGCTTGCACTACATCATCTTTGGCAAAGGTAAGTGCTGAATGAATATTCACAATAAGGGAAAACAGACTTTGAAAGATTTTTGTTGTGAGAAATACCTCAATTAACAAAAATAAAAATGTTTGTGGCCAAAAATGATTGCTATGTAAAATAGTGTAAGGGGAAACTAAAGGAAAATGGAACAATGTTAGGCTGAAATAAGTATGATTACCCATTCCATAACAGATACAGAGAAAGGAATTGCAAGAAACAACAGGAAGATTCAGGAGCCCCATGGAGTCAAGATGCTTTGCTGTGTGATTCTCTACTCCACTCTCAAGGCCACCATTAGGTGTGGACAGTAAGTCTTTCCCCACCTAAAATGTCCATGTTCTTGATCCATCCAATGCCACCAGGAATGTCTGATTCTCACAGGCACACAGAACAACCTGCAACACCTCAGCTGTGGGGTGTTTTGATGGAACCAAGTTTCACTGGAGCAACAAATGTGCCAGACAAGCATCACGCAGTGAAGCCATGTGGCACCATTCAGTAGCAGATCACTAGGAATGTGTAATATCTGCACCATTAATATCTTATTTTTCCATTTCCCGAGCTCCACATGGTCAGTGTTCATTTTCAAGACAGGATAACCACTCCAAACTGGGACTGTCACATGTGACAACCACACTTGCAACAAACAGCATCTCCCTGTCTCTCCATTAGTCCCCTGAGCTTGTCCACTAGTGATTTACAAAATTAGGGCTTAGTTTGATAAGCCAAGATAAGCTCTGGTGAAATATCTATGCAAATGTGTAAAATACACCAGTCTGGCCCTGTGTTTTATTTTCCTCTAGCATGACAGCTGACTGCTTTCCTTTGCAGGAAACAAACATCCTCTTGGTTCAAGCAGGAGCTGGAGAGCCACAGAGACACCACCCTCATGTTCTGCTCCCAGTCTGGAAACAGAAAGGGAGGCTGGGGCAGATTTGGGACAGGACAGGGCTCATCCAGGAGAAGGTAGTGCAGCTGCCCTGCCGCTCTACCAGGCCAAGGCTTCTTCTCAGGAGGAAGGTGCTCAGGTCCTCACAAAAGTCCTGCATTTCAAACTGGTGTTTTCATGCATCTTTTCCTATATATAAACTGGTAACCACATTAACCTACTCAGGACCTGAATAATTTGATGTCAAAGCAGCAGCACAGGCTACAGAAGCCCTGCCCATGCCCTGCTCCAGTCAATACTCCAAGCCTGCGAGCTGCCTGCAAGCCTGACCAGCAGTGCTTGATGAACCTGCCCTCTCCCTTTGTCCTTGACAATGAGCCAGGGAACAGAAGAGCTGCTAAGGAAACAAGTGTGAGTTGTTGCCTGTGAATGACATGGGTTTCTTGGCATCTGGCTGACAATTGTTGCACTCATTGCCAGAACTCACCAGAATCAGGGAATCCTCCTTCCTCCACGTCACTCTGCTGTTTCCAAGGAAAAAGAAAAAGAAATACAGACATTTGAACAAGGAAATAGCAAGCAAGAAGCTAGAGACCTGTACAGGCTGTTATGATATGGGACCTGGGGAGAAAGGGCTCTGTAAGTACTGGTACCATGAGCTGCAGCATTCCCCACTAGCAGAAGTGGGCTCTGAGAGGCTGCATTCACCACCAGCCCACCTACCCTGCAGGTTCAGTTCTTTGGATGCCCTTCCTGTTTCCCACAATTACTACCAAATGTGGGAAAATTTGGAAAGGGTTAAATCACGTGATCTGAAGCAACTGGCAAGAAGGAGAAGATTTGAGAGTGAACATGTGAAACCAGGGAGAAAGGGAACAAGCAGCTGCACTGATGGGTTGAACTCCGCCTTTCCAGGTGTCCCAGGAACACAAACATGTGACAGCCACGGCAAAGGCACTGGAACAGGCAGTGGCTGTGGCACTTAGAAATGGGGGCAAAACAGCACAGGCATAGCTGCTCTCTGGCTTCTTGTTGGGGCTCCATTGCATGCACTTACTGCTGTTGCATGTACTCACATTGGTGCAGAATGGATGAAGTCCTGGTTATCCCACAGCTCTGAGGCAGGCACAGATCCAAGGAAAGACGGAGGCTGGGAGAGAAGAAGTGGCCTGGCCAAAAACATCTCTAGAAATCCCCAGGGTCCTGCTGGAGAGCAGTGCTAGAGCCAGGTTCCTCCCCACTGAGCTGAGCAAGTTCCTCTCTGCAACAATCAACTCAATGTTTTCTCTTCTCAGAATCATGGATTGCTCCATCAGACAAAAGATTTTCCTCCTGCTGGGTCCTTCCTCAAAGATGGGGTTCTCTTCACCGTCCACTGCTGTTCTGTTTCAGTAAAAACATGAGTGTGCTGTGAGCACACCCCTCATCTTTGTAATGTTTGCGCTATCCCAGTGTGAAATCCCCATTTGGTTTCAGGTCTTCTCTGCCTGTTTTTTCCAACCACTTCAGCATTTTTGAGCTTCTGAAAGTTTAGGAGTTTCTATGTTTTTGCATAATTAGGAAATTGAAAGATGTGGTTTATCTACTTGTTTCCTGTGAAGCACAAAGGGCTGAGAGATTGGGGGAGTGTGTGGGTTGGGGTGGGGTGTGAAGATAAGACTCCTAGAGAGTACAAGGGTGAGTGTGCAGTATGGGAAGAGATTTTCTGTTGGGTCCACTGGCATAAAGTGAGGACTGCAGCCACATTTGTCGGTGGAAATGGGCTTCTTGTCTGTGAAAATGACTTCTGGGAAGTACCCCTCACTCCCAAGGTGACCTGCTGCAGTTTGTTGTCACTGCAGCTCTCGGGCTGCAGTGCAGTGCCCATGGCAGTCCTCCTTTCTGGCCAAGGTGCACTGTAGTGCTGGCCCAGCACCCTCTCCTCCAACAGGTCACCAACATCAGCGACATCTTCTGCTGCGCAAATTCTTTCCTACTTTGCAATGTTTGCCACAGAAGGGTTTTGTTGACTAGGAGGTGCTTTGAACAGCTTGACAAGGAAGGGACATGGTGTGTGAGGGATGGTCTGTCCATGAAGGTATGGGCAGCACTGATGGAGAGTTTGGTGCTCCCCATCCAAGCTGCCCTTTCCCATCCAGCGTCAGCCCTGACGTGGGTTGGGACTTCTGGGCTGGGGGAAGAGCTCAGGAGGAAGGCATGTTGTGATTCAGCAGTGCTCATTTTACAAGCAGCTTTCCATCTTCCAGAACAAGGCAAAGTTCCCGTATGAAAATGTTTTCAGTTGAATATATCATAAAAAGTAATGATAGATATTTCAAGATGTAAACAGTAGCTCTTTTCCTCTAGAAAAAAAGAAAAAGGCAATTACAACCTTTGCGTGTTGTGTAGCTGTTTACTAACATGTAACATAACTCTAGGGATGAAAAGTGGGGGAAGGAAACTGGATTAAAGAAAACGTGGCTTTTTTTTTTTAACTGAAAGTGTTCTCCATAAAACTATGATGCTGAGAGGATGACTAATGTAACCAGTGTGTGTTTTGAAGCGTGTCATTAACACTTTTTATGCTTTCTGAACACACAAAGAGAAACCCCAGGAGAGAATTAATTTACAAATCTGATTAAGCATAGTGCCTAAGTGGCAAAAAGCATCATACAATAAATAGTAGACTCCACAGGTAAGCAAAGCTATAAAAAAATAAACCAAACATACTCTACAAAGAGCCCAGATGTGTGCATTTTGGATAGTTCAATGCGTGTTTGATTAGATGTCAAAGGTACAGACAATGAAAACAGAGGTCACGCTGAGAGAATGGTACTGATCTCTTTTTCCTTAAGCCATCATACTGCCTGTCTAGTGTAAAGCATGTATCTGAATTTGGGAAGCAAAGGCAAGGATGCAAACAGAAGAATGAGACCAAAGATAAGGATTTTCTACCTGATGTCAAAAAAGGCTCATAGATACCTTTTGTGTGGTTGTGTCAGCCTTTGCTCACACACAGCTCTAGAGTGGTTTGTGTCAGTGTTTCAGAACTGAGCAGTATTATTGCTCAGCAATCAGAGATTACCTCTCTTCAGGGACTTTCTGAGCTCACAGGAGTTAGGATGCTAATTCAACTACCTTGTAGCCGTAGATCAGAGGTGTCTGCAAACTCCAGACAGATGGTTATTAGAAGTTAAAGCTTTAAGTCTCATCAGTGCATCTCTGAATATTACACTTACCTTTTTAAATAGAATATACTAGTGATCTTCTCACCCCCTGGGATAATTGCCAATATACTTAACACATTCATTCAAAAACAGAAAGGTGACAGAATGACTTGGCCTAAATTCGACTTTACCACGTGAGGGAGTGAGAGGTGAAAAGCCTTGTCCGAACACTGCTGTGTCAGTTGTCTGGTACAGGTCCTACCTTCCACCATCCTTAGCGCATCTGAAAGGGAGAAAAAAAGTAAAAATCCATCCCTGCATTACCCTGCTCCCAGTGAATAGGAGGACTATTTTGTGGTAAAGCCCTGGATTGCATGTGAGATATCCAAGTCACTACAGGTATCTCATTCCTCTAGTAATGAGATCCAGGGATTTTTCTGTGTTTCCACTTCCCTCTGCATAGGGAAGGTTATTCAAAACACCTTTCTCATACCTTTATCTGTTTTCTCTGTGTTGACTGTAAGGTCTTCACATTAATCAAAGCTCTCTTGCTGTGTGTAGATCATGCAGAGTAGTCTCCTGTAGATACCAAGAGACCAGCAACAATGAAGAAGAGGTGAAGAGCTGCCAGTGTCCTGAGAAGGCAGAAAAAGGAGAATCCATTAAGCAATGCCCTGAAACTTCTCTTCTGCGGGCTGATAAAATGCATTCACTTACACAATGCAGACGCTGTCAGAGAAGCAGGAAGTCATGTCCCTGGTGCTGAGACAGTGCTGAGACTGTGCTGTAACTGCAGGGAGTCCAACACCTTGGATGGGGCTCAGGCAGCGAATCTGTGTCACACGAAAGGAGAGGAACGGAAACAGCGTGAAGCCATCGGCAACAAAGGAAGGCAAACAAAAACAGGACAGAAGGGATCAGAGACACAGAGCCAAGTACAAGGTAAAAAAATAGACCTGTGGAAAGCTGAAAGGAAAACAAATAAATCAAGTAAGTTAAATTCTCCATCCCCATTTTCTTCCATCTCACTAGTACCTTGTTACTGAAATTTTCTCTCAATGCTAAAATCAACACAAAGGACATGGCAATCTACATGACACTTGGAGGGTAAACATCTGTCTGAGGCTAAATCACAGAATCATAGAATATCCTGAGCTGGGAGGGGCCCGCAAGGATTATCAAAGTCCAACTCCTGGGCCTGCGCAGGACACTCCAAGAATGGCACCACAGGCCTGAGAGAGTTGTCCAAATGCTTGTTGAACTCTGTCAGGCTTGGTGCTGTGACCACTTCCTTAGGGAGTCTGTTTTAGTGCCCAACACCCTCCCTAATATTCCAACCTAAACTTCCCCTGACACAACTTCAGGCCATTCCCTCGCGGCCTGTCACTGGTCACTACAGAAAAGAGATCAGTGTCTGTCTCTCCTCTTCCCCTCACAAGGAGTTTGTTACTTCAATGAGGTCTCCCCTCAGTCTCCTCCAAGCTGAACAGACCAAATGCCCTCAGCCATTCCTCATATAGCTTCCCCTCGAGTCCCTTCACCATCTTCGTTGCCCTCCTTTGGATGCTCTGTCGAATCTTTACATCCTGCTTATATTGTGGCACCCAAAGCTGTCCCCAGCACTCGAGGTGAGGCCGCCCCAGCCCAGAGCAGAACAGGACAATCCCCTCCCCTGCCTGGCTGGCCATGCTGGGCCTGATGCCCCCAGGACAGGGATGTCCCTCCTGGCTGCCAGGGCACTGCTGGCTCGTGTGAATGTTTGCATTTTGCATATATCACATTTTGCAGACACAGTGCTGTATGGGTCCCATAAGGCTGGGTCATAATCACTACATGCTACAGCATCTTAGATTCTGGTCCACAAACACAAACACACAGTGCAGTTGTTTTTGTTTTTTGGCATGCAAGATCGCTTTCAGCAAGTTGTGCCTTTTGTGGAGGCCATTTCTTTTCCCGTCCATGATGTCAAAGACATTTTTTTGAATTGTTGAACAAAGATCTTCCCTTTGCTGAGATTCAGGGCCTCATGCAATGTCCTAAACCCAACAGTCAGCTTGAAGGTTTGGCTGGGAAATTACAGGGAAGCTGCACATAGGATCAGGTGGCCAGACATATGCAGCCTTCAATCTGTGATTCCTACAGAAAGTGATCACTGGTTCAGTCCTATCCACAAAGCTATAGCTGGAGTCTGACAACACTTAGATACTTATTAGCATGATTGATTTCCCATTATCTAATTAATTGCAGATTTCACATTTTCACGTTTCCTGCTTTGCCATGTGTCAAAAAAAGCGATTGGCCCATCACCACAAAGTGATGGTACTGAATTTGTCTTTGTCCTGTACCTTGCATTTTTCCTCAGATTGTGGCAGAACTCCAACCAGGCACTGGCAACAGTGGCCCAGGAAGTCTCTGGGTGCTCCATCCCTGCCTGGGACTGGAGCCAAGGTAGAGTGCCAAAGGCTCACCGGGTATCCCAGCCCCATGCTCACTATCCTCACCAATGGAACACTTTGCTGATATCCAGCCTCCTTATTGCAATTTAAATGCATTGCTTTTTCTCTTGGATGATGAAAGCCAATGATTTCCTGCTTGCAGTAGCTTTTTTTTTTTTTTGTTGCATAAGGAAGGGAGCTTGTTACAGTCATTCCACTTGACTCTTCACTCAGTTTCTGTACTCGTACCAATAAAAGAGTGGGAAATTGTCCTTGTTTTAGGTGAAATAAGAGACTGTAAGACAGTGTGAAATTAAGCCTATAATTTTTTATTATAAACCATAAGGTAGAGACACAAGTCCTACAGAGTGCTCATCTAACATTCAGTTTCATTTCTCCATAGGAGTAATTAGCTGGCAATGAGAAAAATCATTTGATTAGGCCCACAACAGATTAGAGGCTAGTGCATAGCCTATTGAAATAAAGGAGAAGATACAAATTGATTTCAACATGTTTTGGGTCAGCCCCATCCTTCCAAAGCAAATAGAGAGATAAGACAGCATCTGCTGAGTATTCACCTGCCAAGTCTTTGTGCTGATCTCTAATTTTAGGTCCTGCAGGCAAGTGTCCAGGTTATTTACCACCTAGGATGTTTTGATCTTCTCTCAAACGTGTGTATTGATGGATGAGCTCTCTTATCTCCACCACGATAATACTGGCCCAACTATACCAGCAGCATGAGGCCCAGGATCAATACTGATTCCTCCATCATTCAGCTGAACAGCATTTTATTTGCCCAATTATTAGTATCTATTAAATGCCTGAACTGGAAAATCTTTAGGCAGTCTAAAATGCGTGAGTTGGACATGCTATTGAAATGCAGAATATTATCATTACTGTACAATATGGGATGAGCCTGCAATATCCCATCACAGATTCACTTGGTTCCATCACAGCTGATACAAATGATAGGACCCTATGGCTGGCAGCAGATTTGCATCAGCCACATAAGGTATTATTTCCTTCTGCTGGGAACAGAACTCAACAATTTGCATACATAATTGCTGCAGCCCTATTAATATGTTACAGATATCTGTCCTCTGATAAAACCTGTTCTTCCATATAGGTATGCACACACTTGGTTCCTGGAGAATGGGTTTATGGAAAGACACTGCAGGTACAGCTCTAATTTCTTTCTCATTTCATTAGTGATTCACCCAGATTAAAACTCGGTAGGTTTTGCATGTCCAAGCACCCAGGTGAGAAATCTCCATGCTTAAATTTGTAAATATAACTTTTTCTTTCTTGGTTCCTCCTCTGTAACGAATATACTATAAATTAATGGCTGTTAACTACTTTGTTGGTCTCCATAGGATGCATGAACTCATTCTTCCATAACTGGATGGACTTTCACACCAAAAACCAATACAAATTCATTAGGGCTTCTTCCTGTAACTCAGAAGACACAACTGTCAGATACACAAGATGCAGGTGCCTTGGGTAAGAAAATGCTATTTTTTTTACATTCAGAGGACAGATGTAATTGAGACTGTGTTACCACTGCCTGATTTTATTCATAAAGGTCAGTTTCCTCCCTCCTTTAGTGAACATTCTGTTTGCTAAAGGCAGGCTGGTGTAAGCTCTGTTTGGTAGCACAAATGCACAACCCCGCTCTGTTTCTCTGTCTGTCCTGGACTGCAGCAGGGTGATAAGCATCAAGGCATCTTAGAAGATGATCACAGTGAGGTAGAATATACTTTTACTTCTATATGATGTGCTTGTGCCAAAATCACCCAACAAGAAGGCCTGATTTTATCAGCTAAAGTAGAAATGTTTAATTTGCCAGCTCATTCAAGCAGTGACCTCAAGCAGATGCCCATGCCCCTCAAAAGCACTCTAACAAAATGGGTCTGAGCCATGATTTCTTCAAAGCTTCTTTGCACTGCACTAGCATGTATATTTTGTGGAACCTTAATGCAATACAAGTGTACACAAGGCCCCTTGTGGAAGATTAATGCAATACAAAGCCTTTTTCCTGCACCAAGGGAATGTAATAAGGCCATGACATCTCTGAGATTCAGATCTGAAATAACATAACAAATCCTTACTCCGCAGTACATCATAATGCCATACAAGCCAGACTGGACACTGGGAAGCCCAGACATCCTCCCAGCCCTTGCCCTGCCTTTGCTGTACGGTACTGGCCAGTTGTTTTGCCCTGTCTCATTTATTGTTTTATCTTTTAAAATGAAAGCAGCCTTACTGCCTTCTTTAAAGCACTTTCAGTGTGGCGGTGTCAGAGGGAATTTTTGGGATGACACTATTTAAAATTGCCAGGCACGGTTTAGGCAGAGCAGGATGATGGAGTAAAGCAGTGTCTCTCAAGCTTTTCAATCTATGCTTCACTTCAATCAGTTAAGAGTAATTTCATGCCTGCTCACAGGAATGGCTGCAGGGCCTGGCGTCAGGGCACTGCACGTCTCGCTGCTCGGGGAGTGCTGGCAGAGAGGGGCATGCAAGCTCCCTGCGGCCAAACTCTCAAGGACACAAGACACAAATGTTGTCTTTCATAATGACAGCAATTAACACGAAAAGAACGCTACTAGGGACCGGCATTCAGTTTGAAGTACTTTTTCTTTTTAGATTTGGCTTTCAAGCATGTGTGTACCATAGCATTACATAAGCCTCTGCTAAATCCCAAGTGAAATCAGGAAAAATTCAATTGCTTTGGGAAAGCTGGTGATTCAAACACTGCAGCAAACAACTGGTCGAGGCCAGGCAGCAAGCTGGGCTAGTGAGCCTCACACAGAGAGCCCACCAAGTGCACGGAAGCCACTCAGGTCCACAGGAATCCACAGGATCCCTACTATTTGTTGTTGTGATCCTTGGACCAAGCTCTTCTCCAAGCCAACGCCTGGATGCATCTCAAGGGGTTTGATAGGTCGAGGACCAACCCAGAAAGCTCATGGGCTGAGACTGCACAGACATGAGTCCTCCACAGGACACAGTCCCTCAACACAGCAGCAGCAGCTCATTAACCCCAACACTCCACAAACCTTCACTTCATGTAACCTCAGCTTTAAAGGTCTGAAAGTAGTTCTCTGATGGGCTGACACCCATCTCCAGGCACTTTGAACTTAGAGAAACCACCCCAAACTAAAAGCAAACCACACATAAAATAAGGTGATGACTAAAACCACATGTACACCAGTAGCAGTCTAGATACAGGGCCAAGCAGAAGCAGTGACACCTGCCATTTGAGATCAGGGGTGGAGAACTGCTTTACTTGGCAGAGTAAATAGAATCAGAGTGTCTCAAACTGCGCTCAGGCACCAAGAAAATTGTTACTTTTGAAACTTTCTCCAAAAGTTCCACCTTCGACTTTCAGGTGTTTTGGTTTCTGTATCTAGGTAACAGAGTTCATGATCTGAATCACAGGTAAGAAGAGGAATCAAATGGAATTGGAGATACTGAGTCAGGGAGATGAAACTTGTCACTGCCAGCCCTGAGTGCAGATCCCCTCCTATGTGGGCAGACAAGTTTGTCTTTGCTAATTACTTAAACCTTGCAACACCCAAGGAAACAGATTGATAGAGTCCAAGGCACAGTGAAGGGCTTATCTCTGGACACAGGGATATGATGTAGTTGGAATTTTAGAAGATAAAAGAAAGAAGCATGCAGTAGATACAATAAGCCAAATCTGAAAAGCAAGGTAAGCCTAATTTTTCTCTAGGCTATACGTGGGAAATAGTGAATGAAACTTCTTGAATTATTAATCATCAGCTTCAGATCTCTGCCCTCACCACAGCTTGGGCAGTCAACAGTCCTGATGTCACTGATCTTACATGCCAAGTCATGCCACAGGACAGATTTTGGAAAAGAAAAACACTGTAACATTTAAAATTGTAAATAATACCATTCCAATCACCAAGTGCAGGCGGCAAAGAAACTGCAAAACAGTTCAGGTATTAGGGTGTGGCTACTGATGGCTCTCCCTTCTGCTTCTAAATATAAAGTTTTACAAACCTCACCATTAAGTGACAGCTACCCCTTATCACTGAAGGCCAGCTGTTTCTTTAGCACTCAGCTGTTCCTGCTGCTTGCTTGTAGAAGTGGAAGAAAGCTATTTAGAGATGCAAAGCTGCAAAGTCTTTGAGCACACATCTATCTTAGAGCCTGTCCTTCAGTTCTTAAAGTAATTTGCTTGATCTTCTTTCACACCCATTTTACACCTCTGCACCCACGCTGACACCACCAAAACTAGTCCTGGTTCCCTGGCACAAATAAAACGAGATCCAGAACGATTCCTTCGAGGTATTTTAAAAGCTTTTATGGTGTCTCCTGAGAAGGACTCAGTTGAGTCCAGCCCTAGGAGAAATAATCTTGATAAAACTTCTCAGCACTAACATGTTGTTGCTGCGTTGCTTCTTCAGTGCAACTATGAGTAAATGTGTGTCAGTGGCTGTTAGGTAGGAGCCAGCCCTGTCCTTCCCAAATGTGTGTGCATTTACCCTGGATTTCATCAGCAGGGGCTCTGTGTGTGTGGGGGGTTACGTACACACTTACAGCTCCAGCACACTAATACAGTTTATGACTCCTGAGGCTGAGAGCAACCATGATCAGAGATCAGGTGGCTTTTGTGATGGCACTGGCCCCCATTTTGGACAACACTTTCTCCTGCACATAGTCCAGCTGGCTTCAGTGGTTCCTCACTTACCAAAGCAGCCCTTCCACGCAGGGAAGTGTGGAGGCACAAGGTCCTGCAAAGTGCCAATATCAGTGTGAAATTGTGCTCCATCTCCTTAAAACAACTGTCTTCAAAATTCTTCTGTCCACATGTGAAAGCAGAGAGAGCAACGGTTTTTACCTCAGGAGTGGTTAGAGTTCGGGTGAGTTTGGGTTCCGGGGAGCGCAGGGGAGGCTGAGGGCGGCTTCAGCTCGGCAGTCGAATCAATCCAAGCTCCAAGGAGTGTCTGGTGAGGGCAGTGCTTGGCAGGGTGCTCAGCTTGGGCCATGTACCCTCCTGAAGCACTCTAACATGCAGTGTTTGTTATACCCCTGTGTTTCCAGAGTTTTTTTCCAGGTAAAATTGTGTGCTTACAGTGTGATGGGGCAGAGCTTTTGGCATTCAGAGCCTCAGTAAATCCATACCTGAATCCCAGGCTTTCACACAAGAATTTACATACCTAGCATATTCATCTGCCTTTCTGGAGGTATGACTGATTCCACAACATGTGTACAAAACAGTTTAAGATCATTTAGATGTGTATACTAATATACAAATATAGGTGTTCTGAAGATCTGCGGTATTGCCATGGACGCAGCAGAGAACAGCAATGCCTTATCTGTGCATCTTTGCATCTTCCTCACAAAGTGCCCTATGCATGTGGTTAGACAAAGCCAACTTTCTTTCCTGTGTGGACAAAGCAGACCTGTACATATATGGTTTCATGCTGTTTCGTAACAGAAGGCAATGTCAAATAGTGTCTAAACATACTTCCAGTTAACAGCAAAACTGCCATAAGGTTCAATGGGTTTACAGTAAAAACTGTACAGTCTCACCCACATGCAGCAGGATTTCGACAGTTCAAGCAGCAAGTGGAAAATGTTACAGCAATTTTTTTTTACCTTTGCAATCCATGCACCAAATTCCCTTCTGCTTTCACAGTCACAGTCAGACTTTTCCCAAACAGATACAAAACTCTCTTAAACTACAATCACAATGCTGCTTTCTTCACCGCCTTGTATTTTCTCTTATCCCTGGTGCCTGGACCAAATGGCAGTAAAATGTGATCTGTGTTTCAGAAATGTTCAAGAGCCACATTACACTTGTGCATCTGGGGCAACAAGATACAGACTAATACAAGATCAGGTGTAATGTATATGTGGCTTTACCACAATGCTGTAAAAACAGTAAACCATAATCCTTGTTTTAACCTGAATTGCTATTATTCTCTTAAAAGGAAATTCTGGCTGACATATTTTGCCAAGGAATAAACACACAGGACAACACTCTGCATTCATCCTATATGCTGGACATCTTTACCTAAACAGTTCTATTAAAACCAATGGGAACAACTGTGTGCCCAAGTGCAACCCTGCAGTAGGACTGCTTACAGGCCTCAGCACCTTTGGCCTGAAGATGTACCAATGTGTGATCACAGCACAGCTTAAAATATGCCTATTTTAAAACTACACTTGCTCGTGTTGAAACCAACCAGTTTTAGGCAACAGCTGTGCAGCAGCTATCTGAGATAAGGATGCAGAGTGAGCAGCACAAATAGGATGGTGTGGACAGGAAAGGTGCTGAGCTCTTCCTGCTCAGCGTGCGCCGGGAGCCAGGCTATTCTGGTACACGGCTTCTGTGCATGCAGATGACGAGAGGCAGCTGAACATGCTGGCAAGGGCTGGAAGGCTGGCAGGAATTCTGGCTGCATTTCTGAGAGCTTCCCACTGTTTCTGTTTTTCAGCAGGTTAGGCTATTGTGTAGAGTTTAGTTATTCTCTTACATCCCTGTACGTGTTTTTACAGCGCTGCCGTCTTCCTCTCTCGCCTGAGCACCGTAAGGGGGTCACGGATGCACGTGCCAGGCACATTTTCACAGCCTCTCCGGGGTCCCCTTTTTCGCTCCCGTTCATTTCCTGCCATACTTTCCCCTACGGGCCGCTCGGCCGCCACACGGTTCCTCCTTCCCGTTTTCTCTCACGCTTCCCCGGTGCCGCCCGGCGCGTCCCGCCCGGCGCGTGCGAGGGGGCGGGGCCACCCGGGTCCCGCCCTCCGCCTACCGCTTCCTCACGGCAACGCCGCGCCCCCTCCCGCCCATTGGCTGCCCGCGCTTCTCTCCCCGCCTCCCGCCGCGCGGCACGCGCCTCCCGCCGCATTGCCCGCCTTCCCCGCCCTCATTTGCATGACGCCCCGCGCACCAATGGACGGCCTTCTTACCGAGGAAGCGGCCAATGAGCGGGGGAGTGGGCCGGGCCACCACGTGCTGTTGCTAAGCTTCGGCTTCTAAATTGTTACTACACGATCAGCCAATGGGCGCGGGCGGCGGGGATCTGTCAACACCCCCTGCCCCGACGGGGGGGGGGCTCCTGCCGCCGATTGGTCCGGCCACCTCCTTACGTCCCGCCCCGCGCCCGTGAGCCGCTCGCCATTGGCTGCGCGGGCTGCCCGTCCGCTGTGTGTCAAATGTAGGTTGAGCGAGGTGCATTAAAACCGGGGGCTCGGGAGTCCCCGCGCGTGAACTCGGCGCGGGGGGCTCGGGACGGGCAGCCATGGAATTGAACTCCCTGTTAATCCTCCTGGAAGCGGCCGAGTACTTGGAGCGAAGAGACCGAGGTACAGGGCGCAGGCGGGCAGTCGGTCAGGCACCCGCAGGCGCTCCCAGCCGCTCTCGGCCTTTGTTGTGCGGCGGCCGGGCCGGGGCAGCGGCCCCGAGCCCGCACCTGCCCGGGGGGGACCCGGGCTGCGCCAGCGGCACCGCGCTGGGGGAGCATCGCTGCTCGGATCTTGGCTTTTTTTTTTAAATACCCCCCTAAGCAAACCAGAAGGGGGCTGTTGGTTCCGCCCTGGATGGGGACGGTGCGTGTGGCAGCTCTCAGGATCCCTCTCGCCGCTCCGTGTGTGGCAGTCGGTGATTGTATGGCAGCTCCCCTCCCCCAGCGCAGCGTGACAAGGGTTTGCATGATCCGCCTCGTTTTTAATGTGCACTCCAATAATCCTCCTAATTTCGACACTTCGGTGTTGTTTGGTTTTTGGTTTTTTTCCCTTTGGTTTACCGAGTTATGGGGTTTTTTTTGTCTCACTTCTTTAAGAGATGCCAGAATAAAATCCAAACAAATCAACCGGAAAAAATTCTGTTCTTTACCCTAGCGTTCCTGCAAAGGAGGAAAAAATTGCATGGAAAAAATATATTGCCACTAATGCTGACTTTGTCCCTAGAAGCAGAACATGGCTATGCATCAGTGTTACCCTTCGATAGTGACTATTCCAGAAAGAAAACAAAGGCAGGCACCATGGCCAGAAAATCCCAGAATAACAGGTAATAGACGCACCGCTTTTTCAGAATGAATCGTCAGCTTTTCCAATGTGTCTAGCTTATGTGCAGTGCATACGTTTATGAAAAATAATAACTAATCCGGTGTCTCAGTTTTCCCCATCCCGGTAGTCGCCATTTTTCCCCTGGATGGGCTTGGCTCTGTTTTGATCTCTCATATAAACACTGCCACGCGTACACCATCTCCTTAGTACTCACTGCACTTCAGACCCATCCGCCCTCATCGCTCCTTCTGCTCCGCGCTCGCCGACAGCGGCTTTCGCTGCAGCCCTTAACACCATAATCGCCACCCGGATTTCTCTTTGCATGGCACCTAATTTCCCCCCCGGCATTCATTTATAAACCACAGGCAGCGAGCCGGCCGCCTCCCCCACGGCAGCCCGAGCAGATGCAGCCTCCGGTTGCGGCGGCGCTGGGCTCCGGGGCGGGGAGCGTGTGCGGGGCGGCGGGGGGACCCTCCGCACGCCCTCCGGCCTCTCGGGGAGGTGCGGGGTGAAAAGGTGCCGGAGCGAGCTTGCCCTCCCCGCGGGCTGTGCTGCGGCTCCGGCTCGCCTGCCCTTCCGCCCGGCCGCCGCACGGAGCTCGGCCGGGCGGCGCGGTTCGCGGTTCGCGGTTCGGGCGCTGTTTGCCCCGCTCATCGCCCATCCGCCGCTCGCCGCCGCCGTTCTCTTGTTGCCCCGCTCCGCTACCTGCGCTGCGATGGCACGAGCCGAGCGCTGCTGTGCGCAGGCTCTGCAGCTTTGTTTGCTGCTCGGGCAGCGGCTGTGTACGTGCGGGAGGCAGGCTGTCTTACGGGGACGCTACCGGCCCCTGCCCAGCAGCGAGCCCAGCCCTGGGCTCTGCCTGCTCTGCTCTGCCTGCCCTGCTCTTCCAGGGCTGCTCCGGAGAGGACCGGGGACCGTGCCCTGCTGGGCCTGCTTTGTCCCGGGGCAGCGATGCTCTCCCCAGCGCAGGCTCCGCTCTGCATGGTCATGCTGGATGGTGATTCCTGTAGAATAGCCTAAAATGAACTTGCTTTGCACGTGACTTGTTTTCCAAAGGAGCGGTGAGACTCGGCAGGCCCGCTCTCGCTGCTCCAGCGGGCATCCTGCGGCCGGGTCGGATGGTGCTGGGGAGGTGCCTTGGCAGATGGCCAGGAGCTGCTCGTGGGGCACCGGAGGTGCAAACCGAAATCAAAAGCTGACGAACTCCCTCCTTGAGCGAAAACACGGCTTGCTGAGCACCCTTGGTGCTGCCTACTGCGGCCGAGCAGTATGCCTCAGAGATTACTGAGGGGGAACAAATCGTGCCCCCATGCCCCTGCTCCAAGCAAGGCAACCATTTTGGGGGCTGCTAATTGCAGTACTCCTACTTTGTTTTTAGTTTTAGTTGAATTCTTTGTCTCATCGTGAAGCATGAGAAGACAGCCGGTTAATTTTAAAAGAGAAAGTCATCAGGAGTGGGAGGAGTGTCTTGTGTCCTGAGACACTTTGCTCCTTAAGATTTTTAATTATTTTTGTCTAAAGTATGCTCACTGCCTTTAAAAAAATTCAAAACAGATTTCATAAGTTTTCCAGCTGTAAACTGCTCCTTGAATTGTTCAGATTTCTTGTCTGTCTCTTGCATTCAAGAAATCTGTGTTACTTACGGAGCTATTATTCCATCGTTTCCATTCTTAGGGCTCTTGTCATCCGCTGCAAAATAGTTATTTGTCTGAATTGTAAGCTGCTTTCAGGAGTTTTTAGGAGAGGATTTGTAATCTATCAAATACAGCAGAATTAAAACATTTCTGGTTACAGATTTGCTAGTGTTACTAAAGTTGAGGCACACACATCCACTTGCAGTTACCTTCCTGCTTTTTTTTCTGCCTGCAGATTTATATTTATTTACCAGTTGAGTGTTTTGCTCTGGTTCTCACTCCGTAGCAGTGGCAGCCTTTAAAAATGCCATTCTGCAACGTGTACATGTGCTCACACTTTTCTTCCTAGCTGCAGTGATGAGATGAGGGATGGGTCATGTGTGTTACAGGACAGGACAGTGGTTGTCAGGGAACGGTTTCCAGTGCAGACCCTGCGGGGACAGTGGCTGCTTTGGTTCAGCATGGGCACCAGGCTTGCTGGCTGGTGTGGGAAGCAGAGGCACATTGCTTTAATGCAGCTCCCTGTTCCTTCAGGGACACAGGGGCAGCAGCAGGGCCCTGTGGGTACCTCTGCATTGTCCTTAAGGGCTTTGTACCCATGTCCAGCAATCGCTGCTCATGTTTGCCTGCATGCTTAGATTTGCAGGGGAGAAATTACCCCCACATTTAAATATGCAGTGATGTACACCAAATATACATGATGTACACCAGCATCACAGTTTTATTATTATTTGGAGCTTAGAGGATATAGGGGCCAAGCCCCAGACTAGAGTGAATTTTTGGAAATACAGTTAATTCTTCCTAAGCAACTCAAAGATTAACAGAGGGAGACGACTGGCCAAAGTTCAGAGGATCTGGAGTGGTCGTGGGTGATGTGAACCACCAAGCAAAGTGTTTGTCCATATTGTTCCACTTTAACCATTTTCCAGACTCGTTGGGTTTGGAGCATTAGATGCAGGGAGGCAACTGATTGCATACAGGGAATTGCATACATGTCTGAAATTCATACCTTATTATTTCATTGTTTTTCTGGATTAAAAATAAATACTTAAGGTTGGAGGAGCAGGAAAGGAGCAGCTAACTGCACATTTCAAATCTGCAGGGGCATTGTTGTTTTCATTATCTATTTTTGTATCCTGCTGCTTGCAGCATCTGATCAGATTAAAAAGTGAGAGATGTATATATGCACATACGTTGTTTTTTTTTTTTTTCATGCCTTATGAGGTATACATCTATAAAAGCATGAAAAACATCTCCTTATTCTTGGAAAATCAGAAAAGAGGGGAGGAGGAGAAAAACTGTCAGATGTGAGGAAGCCTGGTGTGCTGTACTCTTCTTTGTTCTGTGTTTTCCCCCCCGTGTGCCTGCTGTGGGGGGAAGAGCGTGCCCCGTGCAGCGCAGGTGTGCTGGCCAGGTGCTGCGGGCTGGGCCACGGGCAGGGATGGACTCCAGCTGCTTTGGGCTTCAGCAAGGGCGCTGATGGACCCCTCCTTCCTCTGCCGAGGTGCTGGTGATGTTCATGTAAGAAACTGTAGGATGAGACCTCCATCCCTTGTGGATGGCTGGCGAGGCCCAGAGAAGGGGAAGGAGGCAGGAGAAGGGGCAGGAGGTGCCAGCCCTTCAGGCAGGATGCTCGGGTCTGGGCTGAAAGCTTGCTGGCCTCTTGACTGCAATTGAGTGAGGAGTAATTTTGGCAGGTTTCGATTCGTGCAGGGAAAAATACCAGCAGAATTACATTTAATTAACCAAAATCTATAAGCTTTCTGTCCACTGTAGGAATGTAACAGTTTTGCTTTGTTCGCTGTTAGCTTTGAATCAAAATTGAAAGTGGTTGTTAGCAGTTTGTTGATAAACAATATTCTCGGTGTTATTGGTAGCAATCAGACACAGTTTTTACCCTTTTCTGTTTCACTTGCACATTAAAATGTCTTGATCTTACATGTTTTCTTCTCAGTTTCCTGTGATGTGCCCTTTCCCATGTCACACAAACCAAACTGCTTTGTTTTCTTTCTGGTTTGCTGTTCGTACCATGTCCTCAGCTGAGATTCAGACTTGTTTCTTCCCACTAATTTTGACAAAAATCCTCTGGCAAATGAAACTGGATTCTTGTTTTGCAAAAAGGACGGGAGATTAGAGAAAGCCACAATATTATCTTTTGCAGGGAGGTAAACCTAGGTCACATCTTGTTACAATAATACTTATCAGGTACTTGACTATAGTAAAATATATACATACGGTCTCCGCAGAGCAATGGCTGTACGTAGTTCCTAAAGCAATGCCATGCAGTATAATAATTCCTGTTAAGGTGTACTTAGAATTTAAAAAAAGGCATAAAACAGCTGGATTTATTGCTGTTGTACCTTGGAAATGCTAATAGCAAATATTTGAAAGTCAAGCTTGATTTTTGCTCCAAAGAAACAAATAGGTAACACGTGTGTGATGTGCCAGGGAGGAATGCGACACAAATCTGAAATTTGGTGACGTTTGCTCTCAAGGCAAAGTGCTCTGACAGAGGAACATGCAATCCTGCAGATAACTGGGCTTTCTTCTGCCCTGGCTGCAGTGGCACTCACCAGGTGTTGGGTACCTTGAGCTGTGCGTGGGTTTGAGGTGTGTGTCTGCCTGTGCACCAGGGAGCTCGGGCAGCTGCTTCACCATGAAAGGGTAAGAAATAAGGTAAAATGAAAACCAAAATCTTTGTGTTAGATGCCAGTCTACTGAGGTCACGGTTAAATTTACTTTCAGAGAAAGGAATTGAATGTCGGTGGTGCAGTGTGTTTGGCCTGTTAATTTAGGAGCTGGTTTATTGAAAGAGAGGGAGCAAAATAAATGCCGGTTTACAAATATATCTTCTGTGTCTATTAATTAATTAATATTTTTGCTCATATGTTATATAAATAGACATGTACTTCATGCTGTGTTCTGGCAAAGGGTTATATGCAGAAAAAGATGAAAGCGGCATTTGGATTTTCAAATAAAAACAGAGCCTAATGTCCAAATTCCTCTGTTGATGTTGGCTCATGGTGAGGGTGAACCTGTGGCCCGCAGAGCAAGCCCCTTGCTCTCTGCAGATGTTTTTCTGTGCCCACACTAAGCAGCTTAGGGATCGGGGCCTGATTTTTGGTGGGTTTTTTTTCCTTTTTTTTTTTTTTTGTGAGAGGCCAAGAATAAAACACTGCAAAGCAGTCTGTGCAGACACAGCTCCTCTAAATTTTCACCTGGATTTCTGAATTCTATAGATCTTTCTCAATTTGCCTTCCTAAAGCTAGGACAGCAATTGATATCACCACATTTGGTTTCAAAATAATGCGTTTTAGTCCCAATATAAGAGATTTCACCAGCAGACCTGTTCCCCCTGAGGAACTGCAGTAGGTCTGTGATGTTTGGGAGCTGCACTGCTTGTGCAGTTGAGGAAAACAAATTGCCACCATAGTAGAAGCACGTTCAGACCTGGCCACTGCAAACATGTGGCAGCACCAACTTGAATGTGATCCCAGAGCCAGAACTCTGCATCAAGGCTGTGCCAGTATGCCTGGTTCCCAGATCCCAGCTGAATCTGCAGAACCGGTTAAATTTCGCTATGAGGAGAATGCAAAATTAATTTTTAGTGGATTAATTCTGTACAGGCTGTTTCTTTAATAGGTTGTAAGCAACGTGTCCAGTTTGAAACAAATGGAAAAAAACCAACAACCCAGAAGCAGTGAATAATAGGCAGAACATGTGCTTATATTCAGGGTTATCTGTGCTTTGTGGGGTGAACTGGAGTATTTTCAGGTGCATTCCATGGCAGGTTAGGTATGTGGATAGGGAGTTTCCTGGAAGTGAATCTGGATCCTTTCAATAAAAAGCTGCACAGCAGCTGCATTCACACAAGACTGCAGGTGTAAGCTTTGTGCTTTTACACACCTGCACTTCTGGGACTGGGAACTGGATGCAGACACTTAAGGTGTAGCACCTTGTAAAGCTTCTTGTTCTGTTTGTTCTTACTCTTTTGGCTGGACAAAAGGTGAAGTGCTGGCAGTGCATGGCTGCACGACCTGAGGTGGAATATCCTGCACCTGGGTTGTATAACACCCTGGCAGTCCTGCCTGCACCAGAAGGCCCTGGCTGGTAAGGCGCTGCCACTGTTTCAAGAACTTGGTTAACTACCCTGCTTTACTCCCTAAAGTGCTTTAAAGTGCATTGGCAACTGGAAGCGTATTGGTGAGTCACGGTCTAGACCTGCTCCCATCAACACAGGGAAAAAAATGACAGCAGCATTGCCATACATGCCTGCTTTTGTCAGGAGCTGCTGGCTTCCTGCTGAGCAGATGCCCTGTCTGCTGGGGTAGATGGATGGAGGAGTAGGGAAGATGTCTGAATACTGAAACAGGCCGTGCATCGCACATACAGTGAAATGTCAATCTAGCAAGCATGTGAGCAGATCCTGCTGGCTTGCCCAGAAACTGGCTGCAGTGGAGGTGGAGGGGCCCTTGCCTTTTCTGTGTTAGTTTTGCCATCTCAGTTAGCACCTGTCCAAATTTCTTAGGCATGTCTGCTGATTGTTGAATCAACCAAAAGCTGGAATCCAACACCTAGAATTCTTGTCTGGGGAAAGGAAGGTGGTGGACGGGCATGGCTCTGGGGATGTGCTATGAGAAGTGGCACGGCATCTTGCAGACCAATGGCTGCATTTGCTTGGTTCCTCCTTATTTCACATCTTTTTGGACAATTTCTTTACAAATAAAATTTATAGTCAATGAACTGCTTGGCATTTGCTAAAGTAGTATTAGGGCTGATCAGATCAACAGTGGAGTCTAAGTGCCAGTGTTTCTTATCCCTTTCTTTTGAATCTATTTTGCAGATTGTTTTGTTGTTGGCTTCTTCCCTTTATTTTTTATCTGAACCTTTTTACNTTTTTTTTGCTGCTACCCCCAACTTCCCCAAGTTTTTTTGGAGATACAAACTCAGTGGAGTGAACCTAAGTTAGACACCAGAAGTCTTCCTTCTCTTGAAGCCATTTTTGAAAGGCTCTACAGACCATTCGCCTGCAAACCACAGTCATATATCTGTCTCTCTTGGATTAATAAATATATACATCTATCTTATTAGTTGTGACCTACATCTTATCCTTACTAAAGTAGTAAAAAGCTTCATTTTGAAACAGGGTACTGGGTTATGTGGAGTTCTTACGTTTCTTTCCCCTCACTCTAGGTTGCATAAACAGCATGAGATGGATATTCTTGCACTATACTGTGCTGTAGACAGTGAAGGAAATAAAAAACAGTATTTAGAGAGAGGTTCATCTCTTCTGAAAACAAATCCAACTAAAGAAACCCCTGTCATGCTTTGTAATAGGGTATTTAACTTGCTCTGTAGATGGAGCAATTCTCAGATAAATGTCAGAGCTCTGGCTTTTGGTTCCTGCCTGGGGCCTGATAGCTGGGGCGTTAGTCAGCCCCCAGCACCTCCCGAAATGTGTGGCTGGTGCCCACGTTTGCACGCTGCAGGCATCGCTGAGGCTTTTGTGTCCCGAGAGCTGTGCCAGGAGGCACACGGTCCCTGCCGCTCGCTTTGGCAGCTGGCACACGCATGGCTGTGCCGCTCCAGAGCTGCTCTGGCAGGACAGACCTCAGGAGAACACAGGGTCACCCTTTCTGTACCATAGGTGCCCTGTAGGTGTGCCGTGTGCAGGACTGCCAGCTGCTCACAGCGTCCTCTCTGAGCCCAGTAGAATACTCTGTGCAGGCTGGATTTCTTGGCCAGTGCTTCCCGGGCTGTCCCTGTGAGTGCTCGCCAGAGCCGCTGGGAGCTCAGAATGGGCCAGTTGGAGTGACCGTGTTCACCTCCATGTTTAGTGGCCAGAAATGTCAAGGAGTTCATGTCATAGGGATGAATCCAGGCCAGCCTGTATTTCCTCTCTGGTTCCAAAGTTCCCCACGAACAGTGCCTTTGACTGGCCTGCTGAGGGTGTTCGGGGACAATGGTTCCCTCCTGAACTTCTGCTTTCCATGTGTTTTCATAAACACTGGTGGATTTAGCATAGATTTGTCAATTTTTTGAACACTGGTGTGGAGAAATGATTGTGGAGAAAACCTGATCTCTCTGTATGGAGTAGGAGTAGAAGATAAAAACAGTACCCTCTTAAGAGAGCCAAATGATCAAGCCCACCTTGCCCTATTAAAGTAGCACAGATAATGTGTGTAACACTTGTAGTGTTGCTGCACTCGTCAGGAGCCCTTAAATGGCATTGTAGAAATACACACATTACTTGATCATGGCTCACTTGATGCAAAAAATGTAAAAAAATTATGTAAAGAGTTCATAGGGTTTTGAGAAAAAGATGCCGGGAATGGTTGGCATAATTGATGTCTTGGTAGCAACCCTGAGATGCTTTCTGGTGAGAGTAGATTAGCATCAGTGCTGAACCTTGCGCTCATTTAAGTTTTACCTGCAGAGGAGCAGTTCAGTTAGTTCCTTGCAGGATCAGGAGCTCCACTGGCCTGAGATCAGCTGCTCGTGGGTTTGTTCACTGGATGTTTCTTGTGTGAGCTTTGCTTTCTTTTTCCCCTCTGTGTGGCCAGTGTGGTGTTCTGTCACAGCCCGGTACAGCCTCCAGCAGCTCTGCTATGTGCAGGGAGAGGCAGGACAGCTCTGCACCGGCAGCATTTGTGCAGGAAGGCTCCCTAATCCCCTGGGATGTCCCTGCTCCCTGGAGGGACTGCGGAGCTGCTCTCCACAAAGGCACCTCACTCTGCACCCCGTGCCCAGCTGCAGGCTGGGGTTGCAGCAGGCTCCAGCAGAGCTGCTCTGACATAATCTGCCAGCCCTAAAAGCTGCCACCGCCTCTGCATTTTTTGATCCTTATGTGCTGGGCATGCTTTCAGTGGGACAAAACTGAAAGTACGGAAAATTGCTGGTTCTGAAGCAGTGACAGTAACTTCATTTTAGGAACGTTTTTAAACTGAGATGTGTAAATAAATAAAATGACTATTTTTAGCTGAATCAGTTAAAAAAAAATCCTCCAAGAATTTAGTGCTGCCTTCTAATGGCAAAAAAACCCCCAGGTATCAGTTGGACAAGAAAAAAAAAATCTCTAATCCAAGTAGATTGGAAGAGGATAACATAGTGCCATGGTCAGTACAGGGACTATGATTTTTTTGGGTTTTATTTTCTGTTTATAGGCTGAGAAGAATTAAGAGGATTCCTCTTTTGTTGCCATTAAGATGTCAACAACAACAGCAGCAGTGATTAGCTGCTGCTTTTTCTTTCTGCTTCTCCATGGGCTTAAACGCTGGCTTGTTGGGTGCTTTTTGCTCTTACCCCTTACCATTTAGATCTTCAAACACTTTCTTGCCCCCTCATAATTTTTCTTCACGGATAAATATCTCATGGGCTGTTTTTGTTACTAACCTGCTTAGTTTTTTATGTTCATTTCTGTCTCTGAATGTATTGAACACTAATAAATGCAAATATATTATAATTCCCCCCAAAACCTACAGTTTACTCATGGAAATTAAGTTGATACCCCGAAGAATCTAAAAATGAACCAATTTAATAGAAAAGCTGTTTCGTAATCCATGTTAAATACGCATTTTAAAGAACTCTTTAGCAACTTACGCAGGTATTGGCTTTTAAATATTCTAAATCTTGGTTAATTTATCCTTTCTCTAATATTTCTTTTCTCTTTTTAATAGGTCATCACACAACGAACTAGAAAAACATAGGTAAGTCTTGAAAAAATAATTAAAAGATGTATGGCAGACATTTGAATTACTGTGTTTATTGAAGAACATTTTGTTGAAATTGTTTTGATTCTGCACTGAATAATTTATTAAGTTGGTTTTGGTTTTTTTATCAACTAAAATCTTACAGTATTGGCCTTTTTTCCCCTGTTGTTCGGTATGGTCTTTTTGAAACATCCCTAATAGTTAGCTTTGGACTGATTAATGCTGTAACTGGTTAACCGAATTGTTACTAACAAAGAATCTGATTGCAGCAACTGTTTGCTAGAGGTGTTAAATGCTGTAAGTACAAAGTATTTTTGTGACCGAGGTGAATGATTTTCGGGAACAATGTGTCACATAGGGTTATTCTATGTTTCTTTTAAAGTATGCCTAACGTGCAGATAATTTTCATCTTGCATGTAAGTACCTACAGATCCGTTTTTCCCCTCCGTCCGCTTCCTTGCTGGTGCGTGTCCTGTGCGGAGAGCTGTGTGTGAGCCAGGAACGGGCGCCTCCTGAGCCGCAGCCCGGGTCGGTGAAGCCAGCGCCGGGAAAAGCCGGACTTAGCCAGGACAGACCCGAGACCCCGCAGCCCTGCGTGCTGCAGAGCTCTCGTTCGGCCCGTTCTGTACCGTGCTGTACAGCCTGTGCTGTACCGAGTCCGAGCGTGTTCGCAGCGGGGCCCCTGTGCTGCAGGAAGGCTCCGGGAGCGCTGCTCCGAGGGAGCACAGAGACTCAGCGGGGCCGTCTCGGCTCTGCCTTCCCCTTCCCCGCCGCGGCACCCTCGCTGCGGGGCTGCTGCCTTCCCCTCACCGTTCAGGCAGGAGGATAAACGCCCATGGTGGTTTTTTGTTCTTTTTTTATTCTTTTTTTTTTTGTGTAGCTTGTGGTCTTTCGCTTTTCACTCATCCACAGAAAGTGAGGGGAGTGTGTGTGGATATGATTTAAACCTATTTGCATGCTTCTGTTCTAAATACGTGAAACGTGGTTGATGGAACAACAAGATTGAACTTGTGGGGGTTTTTTTGTGTGTTGTTCTGTGGCTGCAGTTGTGTAGCAGCTAGACCATCACTTCCCTTGCATGCTTACATGCTTTCCTGTAGTTTAATTGTAATATGAGTAAACTATAGCTCTGCCTAATAGCCACGTGGTCGTCCTAGAGATGAGAGGAACTGGAGAAGGCTCAAGCACAGGAGCACAGGCCTGGGCTGTAGAATGCAGTGCACTGGCTAAGGCAGTGACATCGACTGGCAGAAGTCTTCAGGAAGATAACTGCATGTAAAATTCTGTCCTTCGGTCACACTTCTTTAAAAGAAAAAAAAAAATTGGCCCCAACTATGATTCTTTCTCATTTTGTTCCATTTCTTCCTCCCCTCCTGCTTCATCATTACGAATTTACTTTCATCTGCATATTCCTTTTCTTTTTCCTTCAGTTATTTTCTTCTTCTTCCTTCTGCTCTGCCTTAACATGTTTAAGCAGCACGGTAAATGAGGCACAGCAGCATTTGCAGCAGATGCAGGGCCAGAAGGAGAATCTATTAATTGTTCAATCGCTGTTCTCACTTTCAGTTCTGTGTTGTATCTTTGTAGTAGCTGGACCGTATAGCGCTTGCCTTGCTACCTTTTCTTTCTTTGCCATCTCAAGGTCAAAATAGGTAAACTGCACAGTATGTCTTGTGATTATACAACTAATGTTTCTAACTGCTGCTGCTTGCTGTGCCTCCTGCAGTTAAACTATACTTGAAGCCAGATTTTTATTATTCCTGGTGAGAACCCGCAAATTAGTGCAAGATCCTTATATGTGCAAATGGGTGTTCACAAAAGCAGATGAGGTGTGTACAGTTCTAGCTGCCTGATATATTGGTGTGAAGGACTCCTGCAATTTCTGTTTCTTCTTTTTATCAACCCCCTCCTCCAGCACTGTGGGTGTATGAGCAGATAATACCGATCATAGTGCTTTTCACTGTGTTTTACTAAAATTACATTAAGATCTATGAGGTGTCTTGCATGGTTTAATAGAAGATTCACAGCCATGGTGTGTCCCTGTAGCAGCTGGTCCCTGCAGCAGGGCCCATCTCCCCTCTCCGGAGCAGCCCTGCCCTGCCAGCTGGGAAGCAAACGATGTTGATTTTGGAGGTGTCTCCTTTCCAGGACCAGGCCTTTGACTCAGGACTGCCATGATGCTGCTCTGGCAAGGCACACTCGGTTATCTCACAGGAGCCTGCGAGGAGCAGGAGGAGAGGGACGGCTGCGCGTGTCCTCCTGTGTGCCCAGTCCCTCACGTGGTGTCTGAGGGCTGCACTCCATGCTGGAGGGCAGGGAAATGGCTTCCTCCTTCACACAGCCCTTGTGTCCTGCGTGAGGGTGGCCAGAGATGCCACTAACTGGGAAGCCATGGTAGCCATGCTCTGCACACGGTGCTGTTCTGGGTTCTGCACTGCTGTTGCACATCAGAGGTCTTATCTCTGGTTTTGATGTCCGTGGGAATGGCAGTGGTTGACCTCCTGTGTGCTAGCTTGGCCATTTGGCACTACCCCTTTATTTTGCGTTTTCTACTGCTGGGTCTCTTTTCTGTGTGGTCTTGAGGAGGTGCTCAGAAGAAGACAAATGAAAGCAGAAATGTAATTCCAAGGAAAGAAAACCTCATTATATGATAGAATTCAGATTACAATTATGGTAAAGTGTTTCTCAGCAACTCATATGTGACATTCCTTCTTCTCTGCTTTAAGTCTCCCTAGAATACCCTGCTCAGAACTTTAGTGTGGTTTCATTACAGGGAAACTCTGGAAGGACTTATTCCTCTAATGGCAGTCTTGTTTTGGTCCTGTGCATTTAAGGTGTGCATATTGGAGCCATGAAACAGGAAATCCCCTAAGTAAAAAGTAGGAAGGCAAGAAATCTTCTATCCTAGGGACAGCTGAGGTCCTAGAAGATATTTTAATAATTACAGACAGGTTAGTCAGAGAGGCACTTGGACCTAACTAGTTCCTAACGACAAAATGTATATTCATGTAGGTTTTTGTTGTTTCCAGCCAGACCACTAGGTCTGTATGCTTTCACAGAGCAGTATAAATAGTAAGCAATTAGTAATCATGACTTTTTGCAAGGAGATTTTTAAATCTACCTGACACCTGTATAGAGGAATTCAGCTTTCATAGTGTAAAAAAATACCCAAGATTTCATGAGAGACACAATCTTCTTTAAAAGACATAGCATAATCTCATTTATTTGCATCAATTTATGCTAGTTCTGCATTAGAAGGTAAAAGCCAAGGTGCATCCCCCTGAAGACTGTGCTGAGATCTCCACACTGCTCTGTGAAGGCAGGGAGAACCTGTCCTTGGTCTTCTCCCCCAGCTTGTGCAGGGCTGTAGAGACACCTCCTGTGAAAGCACACTGACAAAGGATACTGGGATCAACCCATCAGGACTTTGGTGTCACTCAGTCTGGCCTGGCCATGAGGAGCTCTGCTGCAGGAGGGGTTCAGGGTCTTGCCCTTTCCCTGGCAAAGTCTTTGGAAACAGCTTGTGAAACCTGATGATTTTAAAGAACAGCTTTTAAGAATTAGTGAGGAAATAAATAGGTGTACCTCAAAATCAGCAAGCCACGTGCTGCTGTCCCCAGACTGGCACTGTATGAGCTGAAGAAGTGCTGTGTGACCCTGGTATAGCTGGATCTAGGTCCCAGGTCCCACTTAGATTTGAAAAAAGCTGGTGAGCTGAGCCAGATGGAGGTAAAAACCAGGCATTGCTGTTCATGCTGAGACTGCTGTGGAGTTGGCCTGGATCAGTTGAGTGAGGCAGCCCTAAACTTTTAGAAGTGCAAGATCAGAATGGGGAATACATGAGACACAGTGATTTGCAAAACCTTAGATGGAAAAAAACCCTAACCTTTCTTTCTTCCCAAAGGAGCTCAATGTATGTGTTGTGTAGAGTGCTGACTGGGGGAGACTGAAAGTGTTCCCATGTGCACAGAAGGTAATACTGATGAGTTTTGTGCAGTCCTTAAAGCTAAAATCTTGCCAGAACAAAGTTTCTGTATTGCATCATCATGTGCATGAATGGGTATTTCTACAGAAACAATTGCTTTGATGAGCAATATCTATTTTGATGGGAACATTATTATGTACAACATTAGCTGATACAGAAAACAGAGCAGATGCCTCTGAAGTTAAGTCCTGATAGGTGGTTTTCTCATGGAGGATTTGCACGTTCAAGAGCACAGTTACATTCATTGGTACATCAGTTTCACCCAGCAGAGTTGCTTGGTGTTTAAAGTTTATATAATCTGAGAGAATGCCCAGATGAATGTCCCTGAAATCTTCTCTGTGGCTCTTCATGTTAGTAAACTGCAGGGTTAATGAAAAGCATGTAATTGCCTGTTGGTGATAAACTTGGAAATTTTGGAACAGAACTGAAAGGTCATTGAAATAATAGCATACCAAAACAATGCTTAATGTTTATTTTTATAATGGGCTGCCTTTTCAAAATCCCAAATTACCATTGTGGTTAGCACTGTTATGCAGCATGAAGTTGTAACTGCATTGATCCATCACGCTGAGTGGCTGTGGTGCCACCACTAACTGAGGAAACCCCTGAACTGTGCTGGAGGTGAAGTCCTGCCAGGGAAGGATCACCCAGTGTCTCCCTGCTGCGCTTCCATCAGGAATTTAACCCAGCCCTGGTTGCACACGGGTGCTCCTGGTCCTGCTTCCTGCCAGCACAGCAGGAGGGGAGAAGCTTCCTCCTTTGGCCAGGTCATCTTCCTGAGCCAGCTCACTCTCACAGGCACACCCTGATGCCAGGACGGGGAGCGGGTGGGATGGCTTCTTGAAGTGACTGTGTTAATTTACTGTGTTAATTTACAGTACAGAGCAGTTACAGTTCACTTCTCTGTCAGTTTAATGTTTTTCCTAAGCATCCAGTTTTGGCTGCTGTTGCCTAGAAAGTGCTGTGCTGGATGGGTCTTACTGACCTGGGAAAGAGCTCATTGTTATAATGGGTCTATAAAAATTGCTGCCATTTCTAAGATCTGTCCAGATTATACATAAACCATTCAGATAATGTGGCTGCTGCGTTAGTGGTGGGAACCACTCTTGCTAGTGGAATCTAACCTCTGTAATAGGTCTTTCTTCTGGTTTTCTTGTCAAGAAAAGAATTTCTTTTACACCATCTGGTGGGTGTGAAGTGGTTCATTACAATGCCAGTGAATTGCAATAAACACACCCTTGCACTCCTTAAGCAAGGTTATGCCTTAGGAGTGTGATTTGACTTTTGTGGGCTGAAAGCATCTGCTCGCCCTCCCCAGCTGTGACTGCTTCTCTGAGGTTCCAGCTGTAGTGAGCAGGTGACTGGTGTTGTCTTAACCAGTGCAAGGCTGAATCTCAGCTTAAAGCCCCTCTTGCCAGGTGTTTGCCTCTTAAATCTCTGTAATATATTTTTTTGCTCAGCTGGTTTAGTAAAGTCTATAAAGAAAGGGACCTGCAGAACTGGAGATTTAATCCTGTGCTTTTGCTGAAGCAACCCATGTTTGAGTCTGACAGATCTGTGGAGTTAAAGAAATTGGAAGGTTTAAACTTTGCACTGAAATGCTGTTCTTTCCTCACTGTTGCCCCATCTCTGGGCAGTCATCAAGTGTCTGGACCTGTGACTTGTCCTGCAGTACCTGCTGCAATAGCTGCTTTGGATATTTATGCACTGAACTGTTGTCTTTTCAGTGCATAGAGCAGCTCAGCTGATGATGCACTTCCAACAAATGTGTCTTCCTACCTACACTGCTGGTTTGGAAAGGAAGAGTGTATTAAGCAGACGAAGCTTGAAAATTAATCTGCTCGGGAAGTTTTATTACAGGTATCAGAGATGTACACATACTCATGCTTTGGACAAAGCTTCTATTTTGCAATGAAAGATGGGACTAAAATACAGTTTGGGCTCAATTATTATGTCCTTTTTCCTGCTGAAGTCAGCTTTGGACTGTGGAGTGCAAGCGGAGTCCTGGGTCTGGGCTCCAGAAAGCTGTGTGCTTCCTGGCCAGCCAGGCAGCCAGCAGGGAGCAGATGGGTGAGAATCCAAGTGCCTGCATTTTTTTTCCACTTGAATTTGTTCATCGTTCTCTTCAAACATAAGTCCACTGTGTGTCAGCCTCTAATGGACTATGTAGAAGGTGGTTTATGTTTTCAGTATCTGCTAATTGGCCTGGCTAGTTCTCATCCAGCATGGTAGAGAGTGTGGGCTGGACTTCTACAAAGTAGAGATGGATGGGCCAGACTTTCTGGTACCTTCAGGACAGTTAGGTGCTGATTCCCTGCATACAGGGGAAGAGATGCCTGATAGTGACTGCTCTCTCGATTGGGGGAGAAAAAAGCAAGTTGAATTAGGTATTTTGAAAAGGAGGGGTTTTAAGCTCGCTTAGCTACATCTGGACAAGTGAGCTGAAATTTGATTTTTGGTTGTTTTTTTTTTTAAAGGTATTTAGGCAGCTAATGGACTTTAAGAAGCTGGCCTCTGAAATGAGTCTTACATAATGCAATGGGAATCCTTGGCTGAATCCCAGCCAGTCAGGTCTGTGGAAGCCCACAGACCAACATACAGAAGTGGTACCTGCTGTGGTTTGAAGAAGTAGCAAATGTGCTTGAAAGTCAGCAGTGCAGCTCCAGCTCTTGAAGGCAAGGTTGGCTCTGCACTCAGGGTTCACATCAGATCTGCAGGAGACTGGCTTACTTTGTCCCAGGTATGTCAGGATCATTCATGTTCCAGTGTCCCTGACTTGGAGTAGACAAAAAGGAATCAGCCTCAGCTGAGAGTTGCTTGTCCTGTCCCTCCCTGTCCCTGTCTCCTTGCTGTATTGGCGTCTGTAGCTCTATTTTTAGCACTCCTTTCCCTGGAGTGACTACCCCACTTGGGTATTGGATATACCATGGCCTGGTCCCAAATTCAAAATGTCTCTTTCTGAATGGAACGGTGTGTACTTCCCTGGTGCAGCTCATGCTCTTTTTCCCTCGTGGTCTCTGTCAGCAGACACTTGTGCTTAGATTTACTGCACAGAATTCCTTTGCAGGTCAAGTAGTTTTTAATCTATGTTTTTTCCCCCTGGTACACTGGCAGACTGTGGGCCCAGTTCTGCCTCATGCCCAGGGAATTTCAGTAGGAGCTGTGCCTGCCTGCAGGCTGAACCCTGCATCACATCCGGGCAACTGCAGGGGATGCAGAAAATGTTCCACAAACTGTACTCAGAGCATGAGCATTTTGACAGCAGATCATAAATGTGAAAAAGCATAATACTGTTCCTTCACAGAAGTTTAATTAGGGCCTTTTTCAGAAAAATAAAACCAAAACCAGCTCTCCCCCCATCCCCTCCCTCATGCATGGGATCCAGTTAAAAACTGACTCCTCTTGTCCTAATGAACTGTGCAATCCGCAAGAATGGATAAGATATTCCTTCTACCCACCCCTCCCCACGTTTGGAAAGAGAGAGTTGTTTTGGGACTTCATAGAGTACTGTCTTTTGAAATGGAAATACGTATGCAGAGCTATGCACACATCCTTCTAGGCTAGAGCAGAGTGACAGGACTTGTCAGAGGACGTTAATTGGCTAATATTGTTTTGTGCTAGTTTATGTTTCACAAGCTTTTTTCTACACAAATTAGTGTGACTAATTTTGTAGCGCGTGGAGATTGGCACAGCCGACACAGAGGAGGTGTGGGCTTGGATGTATGTACATGAGGTCATGTTGCAATGCTGCTAACTTGAAAAACTAATAACTCTGGTTACAGGCTACATGTCCTACATTAAGAAAGCCTTTATTAGGTTCTACCTTGTAGCAACAAAGCAGATTTGTGTAACAGTCAAAGGCTGCATCTGAATGTGGTAAAACGCCCCTAAAAGGCTGGAGAAGTAGTGGTAAGTTCTCTTCTCCCAGCTGCCGCCTTGGGATTGATGCCTAACAGATTTATCTGCTTTTCTTTTCTTGATGGTTCAATTTGGGTAACTAAGTAAAGATACAAGGTGCTAAATAAGGGGCTTGCATGGCATGTAATTGCTGCCAGGACTCAGCAGCTCCTATTGAAGTTAGGAATACCATCAGTGTTTGCAAATACCGGCTGCACAGACACTCCGTGTCCTACATAGCACATTAGCTGGTATTTACAAAACATAAAGGTAGCAAACCCTGTAATTCCTCAAGAAAGCTGACTTAATCCCGATTGGTAAGTGCTGTTGTGTTGATGCTGCAATGAACAGCATGGGTGGAGCAAATAATTTCTGCTAGGGAAATTTGGGAGCTTGTTGTGTATGTTTGCTAGAAGCAGTTATTGGGTGTAGGTGCTAAGAGGTGTTTTAAATAGACTGTTGGTGTCTTGGTTCCCACTGCCTGACTTTACATACTCACATGGCAAGTGAGTCCAAACTTCTGGGCTTCCTACCATTGCTAGATAACCTCAGGACACTGCACTTAAGAAATCTGAGCTGAGTTTTGTGGAGAAGAAAGAAGGAGGGAAGGGGGGAGAGTTTGGAAAGCTGTTCCTTACCTTATCATCCCCAGATGGATCGTTTTCAGATGCTGCTCAACTGCACCCTGTCTGGCTCAGAGACAACCAGTTTTGTACTGATCAATGGAAAGGGAAATAGGATGAAAATTAAATTATGAACAAGGCACTATCTGTGTTGTGGCAAGCTATATCTAAACTTGGAGGCAGGACTGTCAGATATCTGCAAGTCTCCACTATCACATGATGCCAGATTTTTTCTTTTTTTTTTGGTTGTGGGGGGAGGGAAGGGGAAATAAGTGCTACTCAGCTTTTAATTCACCTGAAAGTAAAAGTACCCACTGCAGCCTTGGAAGTGACCATCTTTAATTACAGTCAGTGCATTTAATCCTTCCCCTAAATTTGTTTACATACACCTCACTGTCTTCCATTCACCTCTAATTACAAGGTTTAAATGAGGGAGTTGGAGACATACGGCAAGACATTTGGGGACATGTATTCTTAATTACTTCAGTGTGATTTCTTCTCTTCCTTTGTTGTTCCCACTTGGGGTCTGGACCAGCCTTCAGTTGGCTGGAAGAGGCACACTGCCATTGTCCCAGGGCATCTCAGCTGTCTCTCTGGAGCACATTTCAAGTATCTGCAGTGGTAAAAGCAACACCCACCACTTCCTTCCCCAGTAAAGTCAATTCATTTGTGCATGCTCAAGCTGCCATCATTAGCTGCTCCCTCTAAGATGGCCACGAGGCTTTGGTAGGTGCATGTGCTGAGGAAGTAATAGCAGAAGCAAAAATGAAAGTAACACATAGCACTAAATATCTCTTTCTGATAGTTTCCTGATCAGAGCTTAAAACTTCCTAGCACTGTGAACAAGCAAGTAATTGTTTAGATGCTGAACTGGAGACAGAGTTGCCTTAACTCTGATGGGGTTTTAAAACTCTGGTGTAAAATTCTGTTGTTTCTTTCAGTGCCTTGTGCACAGAGGAGCATGGAGTCTCTACATCATTTTTCAGGCTACTTAAGTTGGATACTTGGTATTTGGATATCGAGGTACAATAGACAATAAAACCACAGTCACAGGTATCCACTATTGCAGATATTAATGCTTCATACTCATTTAAGTTGATGCAGGAAAAGGCTGCTTACATCTGGCTGTCTGTCATCCCTAGGCCTTGTGCTCAGTGTGCAACAGCAATGCATGTTTTTAATTTAGCTAAAATAATTCAACTTGACTTGCCTCTCCTTTAATTTGGCATCATACGGTGATATTTTAAAAAAAAATCTTGAACACATTTCTCCCCTCATTTGACATACGTACAAAATAACTAGGTCTACAGGGAGGTTTAAAATTAGGCAGAGAAAGCTCACTAGGCCCAGCAGTGTGCTCTCTTGGCTTAGTCCTGTGCTACAGTTCAACTTCTNAATGTTCTTGCTTAGCATTTTGATGTGGGGAAACAGTCTGATAATTAAAGCTGGTTTTAAACCATGAGCTGATTTGTGAGCAGTGACTTGCTCTGGGGTGTTGTCAGTTGATAAACGTGTAGCTCGTGTGCATGGAGCTGAGCTGCACCTTGGTCCTTAAGCCCCATGTGAGAGGGACCTGCAGCTCCCAGGAGCCACTTCTGGGGGAGACAGACTGCAGCCTCTCCAGCCACCAGATGGTGAATGGGTAATTTGTGAAAAATTATCACTATCATCCTGTTCCTCTCTGCCTGTAAACCTAGTGCAAATCCGTTGTTGTTACACAGCTTTTCCTTGTTTAAATGAACGCTATTTTCTTAAACCCACTCTGCAGTCCTTGACAAATTCCTTACAGGAGTACTGTGAAAAGTGGCAAAAGCCAACACACCTGTTGCAGGTCTGCAGAGTCACACCGTGGCTTTGGATGTGCTGTGCAAATTTGCTTCACGGTGCTCCACTGCCAAGAGGGCCAGAGTTTTCGTGCTCTCATGTAAATGACTGCGAGTCCTGACCCACTGCTGGGCTTTCCATGGGCAGTGTGTGTGAGTACGTGTGTGCCTCCATGTCACATCAAGGGGGAATTACAACTGCTTGATCCTGTAATGGCATGATCTCGTGATGGCACTTTCCTTATCTAATTGGGTCTGACACTATTCTGAGGTACCAGACAAACTTGAGTCTCCCTGCAGTGTAATCTAAGAAACTTGAGTGCCAGTAAGACAGATGGGTTTGAGAGGTCTAATTTAGGAGGACTACTGAATTGCAATGTGCGTGTTTTAATGTGCAAAACAAATGGGTCGCTGGCTGAATGAAGTTAAATTAAATAAGTTCATGAAAAGCATGGCTGGTTAGTTTTTTGTGGACCTTGTTTGCAGTATGTACAATTGTATTTCCATCATTTGTGCATTTCTCTACAAGGCACTGTTGTGCATCTGCCTGGATTAGGTAGGTACTGTGTGATGCTGAGCTTGTGGTACCAGGTGACGCCACCCTCGCTACTGCTTAAAAGTTTTTGAGAGTAAACGTTAAAGACAATCAGTAGATAACAGGTCTAAAAATAGAAGACACCTGAAAAAGAAACTCCTTTTCTATTGCTCTAAGAATTGTTCCTATTCGTCTGACATTGACTTCGAAGGTTTAAAACGCAGAAAACTATTCTTTATAGATGAGCACATCCTAAAGGCTGAAATGCTAAAATATAGGTTGGAATCTCCTTTTTTTTTCCTTTTTGTTGAAGAAAATAAATTCATACAAGGGCAAAAACATACTGTAATGGGTTTCAGCTGTTTGCATAATGTTTGATTTCTGTTGCCTCAGATTCTTGCAAGGTCAGAGATTTATTGCCTATGGTCAAAGGATGTAGAATCTCATACATGTAAATTTATGATGGATACCATCCAGGAAAGACAAATTATATCCAGCTGCCATTACTTTTGCTTGTGATGCTTTTGAGAATCCTGTATCGCTTGTAAATTCCTGTTGACATTTCCCATGAAGTACATCTGAGAATTCCGTGTGTTGCTGTTAGTTATTGCCGAGACCCAAGACAATGAAGGGCTTTTAAACCTTTCGTGGCTGCTCTTCAAATAAGAGCAGCTTGAGACGGTGGGATGGCTGAAGCATGGGAAAAGCTGTGAGGAAAACCCTGTCTGCAGGGAGGAGTCTGGAAAAAAAAACCAGGAGAGGAGACGAGAGTGGTCAGATGATGACGGTCCTGCAGCTCTTAGTACTGCAGAGCCTAAGGCTATGGTTCTCCAGTGGGTAAAACAGATACCAGCCAGAGCTGCTGGTGTTCCATCTGCCCTGGAGTCCTTGCTGGTGTGGTCCTGCCTGTGCCTTGCCCTGCCCAAGTGCTCCTGTGAGTGCCTCCTGTGCTGCTGGCGTGGTCTGCGGGCGGTGCAGGTACGTGGGTGAGCGTGCACCGTCGTGTGACACATCTCTGTCACACCTCGCACGCCTCTGACAGCTCCTGCTCACTTTGCAGGCAGCAGAGCTCGAGTGGGAGAAGGTTGAGGAGCAGAACAGCAACAGGCACTAACTGTGCCACAGGGCTTTTATTTCTTCTGCTGGCCAAAGTCAGATGTGGCTGTGGGACACTCATCAGTCTGTCTGCTGCCGGGTACATTCCTGAAGGGACAGCACGTGGGCAGTCTGGCCAGCCACCAGCTGCTGAGGCTCCAGTCGGGGCTCTCATGCTGGTGTTGTCCACGTTGCTTTGCAGGGTCATTGCAGCCCAAAGCAGGCTAGGGAGCTGCTGTCACTTGCCCTTCTTAGCTGATGTCCCTGGCTTATGGCAGCACGTGGGTAACCACAGCTCACCTTCTGGTGGGAACCAGAGCATGAAGTACAGCAAGGTCTCCTTGTGGGAATTTTGAGAGATGGAAAAATGTTGATGTAGCCCAATGCTTGTAATTTAGGACAGGCAACTGTCACTGCATTCAGCAAGGAGCTACTGGAGGGAGAGACAAAGGAGGCAATGTGGGCAGCAAGGTCTGCCAGGTATTTCCTCTTTAAGGAGTCAGCAGCTTCCCTCTCACAGACCAGCCACTATTCACCTGTCCCCAGTTTGCATCCCAGCTAGCTTTCTGTGCACTGCTGCCAAGAGGCTTAGCTGGCCAAAACTGCATGCATTTGTGGTGCTGCAGATGCTTCCATTAACTTGTGTCCTGAAGGATGTAGGAGTAAGTTCTGATTCCATGTATGTGTTTCTAAAACATGAAAAAGCGGCACCTTTTGGAGGGTGAAAAGGTAAAAGGTCAAGTGTGAAGTCTGGACTCAGCTGGTGGGCTGAAGTGGCGCTAAGAGAAAGTAAATAAAATGCACTGGAACTACTGTAGTGTGCATTTAGATATAGTGTAAAAGAACTAAAATATTTTTCAGTGATAAATTGCAGAAAACATGGAAATCATAGGCTGTGTTAACAGGCAGCAGAGGCTTTCTTCTATTTCCTTAGCATTAGGAACAGCACCAGACTGCTGAGCAGTATTCACATGAAAACTTGCAGATAAGTGCAGAGCAGCGCTGACTCTCTGAAAGCTTGTGATGGTAAGAGGTGATTGCAACAGTTGTTGTCCCATGTTTGGACACTTCCAAGGTACCCCAGGACCACTTGGCTGCTAAAGGGATGTGGCTGCTCTCAATTTAGCACATCCACACAAGTATTCACCATGCTGGAAATGCATATTGAGGGTGAAACGCCCAGTTAATACCGCAGTAAATAAAGCGGTGGTTGTGCCGATTGTAGGGCTGTTGCATTTAATTCACTAACAATCACTGCAAGTAGGCACTCGCCACTCTTCCTGCCTGTTGGTTTCCATGTGGGCTTTACTGCTGAATTGAGTTGCAGAGGCCCTATGAGGTGTTAGACATGGACAAAAAATGCCTTGGGTGAACCTTCACCAGCACAAAACTTCAGGCGTTTGTTTCTAACATGAGAAAGACCCCCCAGCTTACTGCAGAACACTGCTGGTCGGTTTATCTTTCCTTGGCTAATAAAAGGCCAAGAGGTTTGCTGTAAGAGCAAGACTGCATTTTCTGGGTTTGACTCAAGGCACTCAGCTGTGAGCAAGCTTTTCACACATCTCAGAGCAATCTGCACACTGGGTGCCTTGCTATGCTACAGTGCTTTAATACTAAGAGGTTTTCTTTCCTTTTCACTAAAGCATATTTGTTGTGTAGTTGAAATAGATTGTGCAGCTCAAGTGTGAGTGAGAGCATCCTTTAGAAAAAAAAAAAAAGAACTATTTGAGGTATCCTTTGTGGAGGAGAAAGTATTAGAAGTGTTTCTGAGTGAAATGAATCTGAAAGAAACAGGATTTTTTATTGCAGTGGAGGATTGTTATCTTCCATTATGTTTAGTATTTTGCTGCAGATATGCTAGATACTGTCTGGACCATTAATAAATAGTTTCTTTAGAACCATTTTTCTGATTGAATTTCTGTGATTTCATGAGATGGAAGCTTATAAATCTTTTTAAATGCCTTTGTAAACAAATGTGTTTTAATTAGTACAGAGTCATCTTTAGTAGCTTACAGAAAGTCTCGTAGAGCTGTAAATATGTAATTCCTGACACTTTAATAAAAGTGTTAGCTTAAAGGGAATGAGGCAAGTATGCTTGAGTACCAACTTCTACTGAGCAGAGTTGGGTTTATAATTACAGGATTACCAGTATTGCATATGTGGCCGTGATATCCAGGACTACGCAAAATAATATGAACATATTAAATTTTCAGTACCATTAAAACAATCTGCAGTGAAATTCTGTCATCTCTTTAGAGTGTGACTGTGCACAAAATAAAAAGAGCTGCAGCCCTTAAAAGATGTTGCCTTGTTGTGTCAAGCTCCAGTAAGAAGGGATTGAAAGGCAGAGTTTCCTGCCCTTGTTTTACCTTGGAGGCAGGTGAACTCTGAAATCACACTAGGGAAGTTTCTACTGCTGCATTTCTTCATTTTTTAAAAACTTTTGAAATAATGATGTTTATGAGTAATGATGCTGTCTGTGTTCATCCTGACCCAGTGCATGTCATAAAGTATCCTGAGTTTCTCTTAGCTGATTCTGTCTAAAACTTGAGTGCTCCCTGTATGCAGGTATTTGCATTTCATAAATAAATCTGTGAAGAGTCTTCCTGTAAAAACATGACTGTCTTACAATTGCAGTTAGCTCACTTCTGTGTTTTATCCTGAATTTCATGTCTGGCAGGGAGATAAAATCACCTTGCTTTAAGGGAGAAACACAACCATTAGTTCACTGCTGGTGTCTCTGACCCAAAGTTGTGGGCTCGGGCCAGACTATTTTGCTTCGTTGTGTATTTGGATAACATTTGACTCCAGAAGTCAATTTTTGGTGCAGAGATTCTTCTCTGACTTTACCCTATGCACATTATTAAGCCAGATTACATAGTCATTATGCAACAATGAAAAATTTAGTAACTGCTCTATATTTAAACCTTTGTGTATGAACTCCATTGCACAGCACCAGGATAGGTTTGAATGTGGAAAAATAATGTGAAACATTAGAGAAGGAACCTGAAATGCTTAGGTAACTCTGTCCAGTTTGTAATAATGTGTCTTCTAGATAAATTTCAAATATATTTATATTCTTTGAAGTCAGGGTTTAGTTTTTATTAAGTTTACTGAATTTGCCTTGTGATAGGGACTGATGCTGTCTGGTTTTTGGACCAAAATGGTTACTGTACAGAAATGAGGCATTTTTAATTGTTACATCTCTTTCAAATCTATTGGTTATTCTCACTGATGTGGCCTGTAGTGATTGCATTGCTTGCGTTTGATCTATAGTGTCCTTTTCTTTTCAGAAGAGCACCAAACAAATACATCTAGCAGTTGATTTGAGAGTATGTCAACCTCCTGTGCACAGAGCTAGTTTAGTGAAGTAAAATTGAGGCATCTGAAACACAGCCACATGTTCAGTCACACAAGTGTTTTTAGCACTAAGGCACCCTACAGAAAGCACAGTTAGGGCCTGTTTGTGAGGCCAGCATTGTTTCGTGCCCTGTGGTGAGAGGTACGATGGGCTGTGCATGTGGAAGCACCAACATCATGTCTAACCCAGCCCACTTCTGCTGGAGCCAGCACGCAGTGAAATTCAGGGCGTGCAGTGTGGGAACATGAACATTTAGTGGCTTTCTGGCCATTTCCTAACCTTCCAGATCCTTGCTGCCCGTTAGTTGGAGATGCTGCATGTCTAAGATGCCAGCATGGCCAGGACAGCTCCATTGCCAGACTGGGCAATCTGCTGGTAGCAGGGAGCAGGTGTGGACCAGACAGAACTGTTCTGGGACTTCCCACAGGATGACAAACTGCTGAGTTTGCTCCTTCCCTTCTACAGCCAGCTCTGGGTCAGCAGAGAATGGGTGCATGTGAGAGTCATTCTTGAGCTCCGCGGGGGCTGTGGAGTGAGACTTGCAGGATGTGCAAGGTGAACACTTGTCATGAATTTGACTTCTCTGTAGTGAGTTTTATGCTCTTGCTCACAATTGTTCAGAAACAGATGAACATGGCACTTCTGACACTTTCAGCAAGTGACCTCTGGCAGTCAGGAACACGATGCCAGCAGTGGGAACTGTTTGTCTTGGGATGCAGCTTCCAGGAAATGCCCACCCCGTGCTACCTACCATAAACATGTGGAGGGCTGTTGGAAGCCTGTCTGCACAGAGTGCCCAGCTGGGGTGGCAGGATGGGCAGGCACACATTTCACAGGAACTCAGTGCTGTCACCTTGTATGGTGTCTGTGGCCATTTAATGTCACCAGGGCCTGGCTGAGGCATGCCGCATTGAGCACTGAGCAGCTTTTCTGGGATATGCACCTTGCCTTTGCAGCTGGCTTTGTGCAGCTCAGTGGCCTCTAACTAAAGCCTGTAGATATATACTCAAATGCTTTAGGAAACACAACTTTGCTGCTGTCAAAAAGCTGTGGCTGGCTGCAGGCCATTTCTCTCTGCTGTGCTGGACCTGAAAAAGTCCTGGAGAGCCCCTGTGGAAAGGCTGCAGTGGATCAGGTCACTCCACAAACCTAGCAGCATTCTGTCAATCTGAGTGGCACAGGTTTAAGCCACACAGCTGTGTATGTTTTGCTGGCACATGAATGGGAGCAATCTTGTGAGTCAAATGCTGAGGGGTTACAGGCAATCCTGGATTTACATGTTCATAGACACGAATGTGTGTCCCTGAATGTTTATGGCTCTGTCTGGGTAAATCTCTAAGAACCTCCAAGGACTGCCTTTCTGGGCAATCTATTCTGGTTGTGCACCCTGCCTCAATAAAAAATTTGTTTAGTGGCCAGAAAGCCACTAAACTCCTGAACCCCTGAATTCACAGCAATTGCCTCTTTTTTTTGGTATTATTTAGTCCTACAGAGAAGTATTTTGTTCCCGTTGCAACCGCCTGTCAAGAGTTGTAGGAATTTCTTGGAGTTGTTGCAGTTTCCTTGGAATGAAGATTATCCAGGGTGAACAATGGACTTTCTTGTGTCTTTTTTTTTCTGCATCTTAGTATTCCATTTCTTGATGTGCTGCTTGGATTTCCATCTGGGATTTCATATATGCAGCAAAGCTTATTGACTATTATTTAACAGACTCACTTAATACAATTTTGAAATTGATTAGGGTCAAAGATCTTATTATACCTTTGTATGGCAACCCTTTCTTTGTGAAGTGGTGAACCTGCCTTTTCATAGCCAAACACCTGAGCAAACTGGAGTCTCCCAAGGACTGGAGCTCAGTGAGTGGTCTTCCTGTGATGGTCTTTCCTTGTTCTGTAGGCAAATTCCTAATAACACCTTTTTGCTGCTTTGTCCCTCCATGTTGTGTGGCTCCAGGGTTCATTCTGCCGTGTGCTCTGAAACCCCTGCCTCTATTGCCCATCATGGCTTACGTGGGTTCAAAACCAGTTTAAGGCAGTTCCTGCTGGTAGCCTTTGGGTCAGTTGTCAGCAGGTGGCTTTGTCCTTTGTGTGACTGTGAGGAACCACCAGACAGCTGCTAGACATGGCCATGCCCTGGAATGCTGACCAGCCTGGGCTTATCAAACACCAGAAGAGCTGTAAAGCAGACTCAGAGGACCCTGCTGTGAACTTGCTAATGGAGAAACACTGGAGTCTTGAACATGTGAAAGTTCTTTATCATCTGGCAAAAGCGCAATCTGAAAAATCAGACTGAGCACCCATGCACCTCTCCATATGTAGGGCTACACCCAAAACAGAGAGCTGCAGGCTTGGTTGGGATTTTGGATGGCATTTTTTAGATCCCTGCCTTCCCAGATGAAATCAGTATCGGTGATGAGGGGGATATTTCTGTGCGTCCACCTGAGGTGAGGAAAGTGCCCTCTTCTGTCAGCTCTGGTGCCCAGGTCTGATACCACCCTGGTGTGGGCAAAGGCACAGTGCTGGGCTTGGAAGCTGGAGCAGAGTGTAATTAGCCAGCTTAAACGTGTCATGCACAGAGACTGTTACCCTGTTGCTCTGACACCAGGCTGCTTTTTTTTTTTTTCCCTTTCCTTTCTTTTTGTTATTTTTTTAGGTGGAATTTAAGGCGTGAGCTGCAAAACACAAAGCAGCTCTGGCTGTGATTACCTCTGTGAGTGCCTTTCCCCCCTCCTGTGGTCACAGGCAACTGAGGAAAAGCAAAAGCTGTCAGGTCCCTGCAGAAAAGGAGAGAAATTAGTGCTGGCAGAGTCTGTACGAGACAACTTATCTGCTGTGAAGTTTGAGTCCCTTGTTCCTGCTGGTGTGATCTGTTAACGTAACATGCCTGAAATGTTTTCTTACATTCTTACAGTTTTTTCTAAGATGTGCGAGATGAAAAATGTGGGGATATTTACTCCAGTATCAGAGGAATTGTGGCTGGTTTTCTTTTTGTACATTCACAATCTATGCCATTGATTATAATACACGAATTAGTCACATAAACATGTCTGCATTTATGTAAAGATCTGTGTAAAGCTTATGCTTTAAAATCTGTAATGGATTCATAGATGTTGAGTAATTAGATGATAGAAAAGGTCCTTTTAAGAAAAAATAAAAAGGTGAAGTTAGAGGAGGTCTTTCAGCAAGTGTGTTTATTACATTTACTGCTATCAGTTGGTAGAACTGAAAAAGCCTTAAAGCAGTTTTCTTAATATTCAGCTCCTTTAATTCTTCTCCCTGGTCACTTAAAATACACTTTGATTCAGTCCCATGTTCTTCATGGCACTTCTGTAAAGTCCTGTTCTACTGGGCTGGCAGGTAACATAAAAGAGTTTGTGCTTTAAAAAGGCACACAGCCATGCTCCTGAACCTCGGCGATGGTTCTGTGAACTCCCCAGCAAGGAAGTGCACTAAAACCCTGCTCTCTTCTCTCTGTGGTGAGCAGACTTTCCTCAAATAGCAAGAGGCAGATAAGTTTAGTATATAGTCTGGTTTCTTAAATGTTTTACAGAATTAATATTAAGTAAATGTCAGATCAGCAGTTCCGTATATTTCTTATTGGACTTCTAATTGCTCCAAGTATATTGCTCATTCAATTTCTAGGTTTTACCTCTCTATTTACTATTTGGTACTATCCTTCTCCTCTTTTTACCCATATCCTCCTTCATCTTCAGGCCCTACTTCTTGTCATCAGTCTAAATACAGTTCCATCCAGGTTGAGCTGAGTGATGTTCAACAAGTTCAGAGGCCATTTAGAAAACAAAAAGATTCTATGAATTTAGTCCCTGACACAAGTTTTTGTATTTAAAATGCAAACCCAGCCAGGTAGTTGTTAGAGATTACAGACACAGAAATAAAAAATTGCCTCATTAAGATTTTCTGTATAAATACCAGTAGTCCCTAATTTGGGTATTTCACTATTTTAAAGACTGATATCCCAGTTTTATGTAGCAGCCTCAAGGGATCTGATGGGGCTATTTTTGTAAATACTTAGGCCAGTCTTTGTTAGTGTTGTTTAAATAAAAGCATTTAGATGCCTAAGTTTAGAGCCTTGTATTTAAAAACAAACCTCAGGCTTACACAAAAAGTCTGTCGTCAGTTTTATCTTGGAAATCACATTTTCACCAAAAATCCTTTTTCCCTAAGTGCCTTGAAGAAAAGATTAAAAATTTTATGGAAATGCTTACCCTAGTACATTGCTGATTTATAGGCAGACAGAACTAAATGTGTGAGTATGTAGTCGTTACTGTTCTGTATTAGATTATATTTTGCTTTGGGTTTTTTTGACCCTTAATTCTCAGGTTGTTTTCCCATTGCACTAATCATTCCAATTATACGTGTGTAATTTGTCATTTGGTGCATGTTAAATCCTCTTCAGCTGCATTTCAAACACTGATGCTGGACTGTGGTTCTGAACTCATTGTTCAAAAGAGGGTTTGTTCTTGCCCAGGAGTGTTAAATTCCCTGCAGTGTTTGTTTCCTTCATGCAGCATGGAGCAAATTTGAAAAGGATAATTATTCACCTCACACTTGTGGTCTGCTTCAGTTACTCTTACGGCTGTGAGGACGATGTGGGCTCCAGGTCATTGCTTGGCTCAGCCTGTACCAGGCTGGCAGAAAGGAGAACAGTATTCATGGGAGCACTTCCACATCCATTTCTATCTCGTTGCAGAACCAGGTGGATTCCTGTTCAAGGACTGTGAATTAAAACCAGGAGAGGTTTTCTTTAGGGTGTAACTGTAGAAATACACTCACACATGGTTCTTTGGTTGGCCACTGCCTTGTTTTGGACAGGCCAAGCAACTGTTTCATGGACTGTCTGTTGTCTGCTGCTTTCTGGTTTGGAAAACATTTGTAGAAACAGTACTTTGTTAATTCTCTTTTTACTAATGATAGATTAATCTGATAGATTGTCTATAGATACCTGACAGATAGATGATAGATTAATGGCAGTAGTACAGGAGAGATTGTTGAGAGCAGCACTAGCGATACTTGCAAGGGAGTAACAGAGAAAGAAGGACCCCGTTGTTGAGGAATATGGCTGGAAGTGTTTCTTCTTGTGTGTTTATAATAAACACTGTACAGTGAGAGGAAGAATGTCTCCTTCTGGGGGGACTGTGGGTCAGTAGAAGCAAGGAGAAGGGGCATTAGAACCTCCCTGTTAAATACGTTGATAAACGGTGGCTGGAAGCAGCTCTGAGCTGTGAAGAGCTGCATGGATGCCTCTGGCTTGCATAGCTGGAGTGTGTCCTATTGCAGCAGGCAGGGATAGGAATGGGGAGAGGGGGATCAGAGTCTGCAGCTGCCCACAGCTCTGTCTGTGCCTGCAGAAATCACTGCATTGGAGCAAAGTCCCAGGTTTTTTTCCTTACCCAGCCATAGGTTCCGTGTGCAGCCTTGCCTGGATGTCTCAGATCTCTGAGCATACTCCCCTTTTATTAAGATGGGACTGTGCAGGCTGAGCAAACTGCTTTGAACTACAGGTACGAGCCTCCTGTCTGAGTGTGCCAAGCAGCACTACTGCATTTCAAGTGACCTTTCAGTCTGAAACTTTGCCAAAGGGAGGGGAAAGGAAGCCACCGTTGACTCGAGTTCTGCACAGAGATCCTGCAAACAGATGGTGTTTGCATATAGGATATTCTGCTCGGTGCAACTCCACTACAACGCTCTTCGTTTTTAATGATTGCAGGCGGGCTAAACTCCGGCTATATTTGGAACAGCTAAAACAGCTTGTGCCTCTCGGGCCGGACAGCACCAGACACACCACTCTAAGTCTGTTGAAAAGAGCTAAGATGCATATCAAGGTAAAAACATTCACCCGTGTTTTTATTTCTTTTAAGGGAGAGTCTTCCAGAATGTGCATCCATAGAGAGGAGACAAATTTTCACACAAAATCCATATCCATATGTCCAATCTTCTGGACTTACTGGCCTTTATTACTTGCAGGGATTTCAGTCACAGTGTCAAAGTTTAGTGTTTTGCAATTTAGCATCTCAAATATATAAAACAGGGGTTTTGTGATTTCTCCTTAGTTACTAACTAGTGTATTTAATGATTTACACTATAATTAAAAAAAAATCTGTCAAAGCTGTTCTTTGATTAATATATTTATTTTGTAGGAACTGAGCAAAGTAGCATTATGCTGCATTATTTTAAATTTAAAAAGCCAGATCCATTCATGATGAAAAAAATTTATGCAATCAAGAAGATCATATCTATTAGTGAGCCTTATCCCCATCAACATTGTGTTGACCACATTCTCATTTAAATGAAAAAAAAAAAAAATGCAATCTCCTGATAGTTGCTGCTCCCCTTGTTACAAGTTTAGAACAAAAAACAGCCTCAAATCTCATATATGATCCAGCAGCAGTGCAGGTTCTACATTTGCACAGGTGATTCAGAGGAAATTATTCCTCAGGCCTTCTCTCTCCAAAGACACCTGCACTCCCATTTTCACTGTCATTGTTTGCAGGGAACAGGGTTATATGCAGAAATAAGACAAAGAGGTATTCAAATGTAAAAGTTAAAGAACAAGTTTCTGCTGCTGTGTCCAGGACTAGAATTACTCATCTGTCATTTCTTCAGTGTTACAGAGAAACAGGTCAAGAAAAGTGTCAGGCAAAAATTGAACACTGCCAGTAATCTTGGAATATTTTGGAGAACAGCCCGCTGATGCACAGCTTTAAGATTCACTGCAGTTACAGAAATGGGTGTGATTCATATGAAGAAATAAAGATTAATTTAAGCAAAACCATTCTTGTGAACAAGTTTACAGAGCTATTTTTTCAGCACTTCTAAGCACATTTACTCCAGCTGGGCAATCCCTGTTTTTACCATTTGAGATTTTGGCCCCTTGTTTATAATTCAGGCTAACATGCATGAAAGGCACTGCATGTGGTTTTTGTCTTGGGCTGCCCCCCTATCATGGGCTTATGCATACAAATTGAAAAACTGTTTTTACAAGTGGCGAGTGTGTGAGATTAGCCCTGTAGTTACCATTTCAGCTGCTGATAAAAAAAGCTGGGAACAGATTCTTTCCAGATCCGTCTTGCACAGCACCAAGTACTCGTTTTCTGAAAACCGAGACCGAAGTTTAACTTTCTTTTTAAGATTTTAACTGAACCTGCCCTAACTGGGTTAGCATTTAATTGCTCTCCTTTGTCAGGTCAGCTCCCTCCCCTGCCCTGCCAGAGCTTGCCCGTGCCCAGCTGGCATTTTGAACACAGTCATTAGTTCTGAACTTTTCACACACACACACCCCCCCCATATATTGAAATCTGCTATGAAAGACTGGACGGTTTTGAGTCTCCTGGATATGAATCACTGACTTCTTTCCTAAAATAGTTGTTAGAGCTCGGGATTGCAGCCAGGAAAATAGAGGAAAAGGAAATCTGATCAATTGGGCACATTTGGTTTGTTGTGTACATGGATGTACCAACCCCTTTTCCTATTATAACCTTGTGTATCCACCTATGATGATTATCTACAGAGTGTATTGCCTGGGAGGGGGCTTAAAATGTGGCAGAAGAAGGCAGATTTCATTGAGCCAGGAAACTGCCTCGTTCAAGAGCGTCAATTAGTTTTTCAAACACTTTTATTTCAGGCTTGCATGGGAACAGCAAAACCTCATAAAGGGTTTTGCTTGTGTTCTGCTGTGCACTGTCCCAGCCTGCTCTCCTTAGAAAACCAAGCTTAGGTTCATTCAGATGGCAGGGAGGAATCTTCAGCAGCTGTCTTCACTCCCTGCACATCTCCTAAATCTCTGTGATTGTGTAAACACAGCTCACAGAGAAATCTGCTCACTCTTATAAGTGCTTTTACTGCTACAACCTGTAATTTACTGCATCAGATAGATAATTTTTTTAATAATAAAAAGTGGTTTGATTTGTATTTCCTTTTAATCCCATCATACTCTTTGAATTTTTTCCCTAATTATATAGTCAAGTTTTTTTAAATGGCTACCAATGATTTGGAAGAAGTCTCAGTTCAAATACAAAAAGATACTTTTTTCCTGTTACTGCATTTGGACCAACAGTGCAGCACATTTTACCATGTGTGAAGTACTCTTTTTATTTGCAAAATTAATACCTTCTTTTATTCTGTCAGAGGGAAGATTTTAGGTAGATATGTGGAAGGATCCTTTTACAGGCTGTTGGTTGAGAAATTCTGCATTAATACCACCGACTTCATAGGTGATATCAGAGAATTATCATACTTGCTCTGCAGAAGTTCAAGGAAAAGAAAAAAAGCAAGAATAAGCAGAGTTGTTAGTCAATTCCTCCTTTTATATATAATTAATGCTGCTTATTGTTAATGAAGCTTTTTTAATGCTAAAATTTTCCATGGCCTGTGGTAGGAGGGAGAACATTCAGAGGCTCACGATGGTTCCTTTATGGTGATAGGTGAAATAAGAGACTCATCTAAAGAGGCGTTATGTTCTCACTGAAACCTGAGCTGTGCTCAAATTATCAAAGATGATGCTGGTTTTGCCTGATAAAATGATTTAAATATTCCCCACAACCACGGCAACAATAATATGGTCTTAGCCAAGGAATGTCTGCTAGTGGCAAGAGAGTCTCTGAGGGATTTTTTTTATTATTATTAATTTTTTCCCCTGTAACCATATATCCTATTGTGAAACAAATTCAGCCTGCTAAAATTGTACTGACCTCTACAGAATGCTAACTAAAAAAAATGAACTTTTAAATTTCATTTTAACTTTATAATAATTAATTAAAACATTCAAATTACTTTCAAATTACTGTTTGCGAGAAGATCTTAAGTTACTTAATGCTTTGACACGGGAACAAACTGTCAGCTCACTGTGTTTCTCTCCCTTTAAGAAATTGGAAGAACAGGACCGAAAAGCTCTAAATATTAAAGAACAATTACAGCGGGAGCACCGCTACCTCAAGCGCAGATTGGAGCAGCTATCCGTGCAGGGCATGGAGCGAATCCGCACTGACAGCATGGGATCAACAATATCCACTGACTCTGAACAAGGTAACCGAGCCAGGGCCTCCCAGAGGGGCTGCAGGAGCACCAAGGACAAGGGAAACAAGGAAATGTCATTTAGAACTAAAATCAGGCTTTCAACAAAACCCAGAGTAAATTATTCCATAATGCGATTTGAAGAGTAAAAAATTAATGCATCTTTTTCACCTTCTTTGAAAAATGGTCTTTTTCCTAATCAGTTTTGAAGTTGTTAATATTGTGTGTATTTTTAAGGCTATTTATCCTGCATGTGTTTTTTGCCAGTTTTTTTAACAATTACAGTTTAATGTTTTGAATTTTTAGTGTAATTATTGGTAAGGCTGGCGTAATATTTTCTCATGAAAAAACAAATCTTATTTGGCTTAATTCACTTGTGTGAATTAATTATTTCCACATCATTTGTTGTGAAATTTTAAAACATTTTCTGTGCAACGATCACCAAGGGTTCTCTGCATTTGGTTCTCATTTAAGACAGCTCATCAAGCTGGCTATTGCCATTTCTTATTTTCCCATTTGGAAGTTTTTCTGTGTGGAACAGTTGCCCAGGCTGGCTGTTTCAGGGCCCAGGGGGCTTGAGTTACCTGGGGACAGGTGGTCACACCGTGGCCAGCCAGCACCTGCATGGTTGGAATGACCGTGGACAGTGATGCAGTATGACAACTCTTGAGGGCCAGCATATTTCCAAATCAGTGTCTGTGTGCAGGTTGGAACAGTTCTGAGAAAGCAATTGGTATTGATGTCATGCAGTATATTTATGTGGCTGAGGACAGAAGGGATTTTAGTTCTCAGGTGGACAAGACGATCCTTTTCTCACAAATTACTCTGCCAGTTCTTTTTTTTTTTTTTTTTTTTTTTTAATTATTGAAACTGAAGTGTGATTCAGGTTTCACCTGGATGTTGATTGACACTGGCCCATGACTAGTTGCTACAACTTTCTGAAAATGTGCCTTCTTATGTTTTCTTTAGAAGTAGACATTGAAGGAATGGAGTTTACTCCAGGTGAAATGGACAGTATTGGAAGTGCCAGTGATGCTGAAGACCACTACAGTTTGCAGAGCGGTTCGAGTGACGGAGGTTACACACATTCCCGCAGACTGAATGCCAGGCTCTCATAGTGCCTGAGTTACCTGCTCAACTCAGGACCATCTGACTGAAGCACTTATATATGAATATTCCAGAGGTGTCAACTGCCACTCTTCCAGGAAACCCCAACCACAATACTCTGACATGGAGGTTTCTTACCCACGGTTCCCTGCACTGTAACCACAATATTAGATATTGTAAATCATGGGTTTGCTGCAGAGAACTGTGGTTAGGTACAGTTGTGACTTAAAGCTAGCTTGATGTAGCCATCCTGCAAATTAAAGGAAATAAATTATGTCATTCCATTCAAGAAGTATTAAATTCAAACTGTTGGAAGCATGGTGTAAGGGAGTTTGACAGTTTATTTTGATTTTGCAGAAACCATTTTCAAACATGGGAGAATAAATGAAAGCTACAATGTGTTAATGATTCAGAGATACAAAAACCTAAAACTACTTTTTGTGGTATTTTTTCATGAAAAAAAAAACCAAACCCAAAACATTTTGAATGCTGTATAGTGGGCTCCATAGAGTAAATTCTTTCAGCAGTTGTTGTTTGGGTGAAGCAGGCAGAGAAATCTTCGAATCTCAGATGATCTTTAGAAAAGGTCGTATTTACAAGTCACTACTGTACTTTAAAACAGGGGGAAAGCCAGCTCTAATAATGACTTCATGTGGGATGATCTCAACTTTCTTTTGCTTTTTGTACTCAATATCCAACCAGCAGCAAATCATTCTGTCCATGTTAACAGGAGCAGTAGAAAACAACATGGCAGTTTTAACCTGTTACCGTGGAATGGATGACATTTGAAGCATTTCAGTGGTTTTATGGGTTGTTGTTTTCATTTCTTTCTCTGAAGAATACTGAACTCAAGTGATCCAGTTTGTGATAGTTAATCTTTCCTTGCAAGGAAATGAAATCTCTGTTTGCTTGTATTTTTTTTTCTTTTCTTCTATTTACACATGTCAATACATTTTTATGGAAGGCATGGCTTAAAATTACAGTATTCAGCTAGAAGGTAATTAATTTTTTTTCTTTTGCACACTATAATTGCATTTTCTATTCTTAAAAAAAGTGCAAAAAAATTAAAATGTATGCTGTAAAACAGCAAAGTTTATTTAGTACTCATCAAGCTGTTCAGAACATATTTACCCAAACTGTAGCAATACTATGAAGATGTATTTTAATACAACTTCTGCTTAGTGAAGTCATTAGAGCTTGGCTTGCCGGGTAAGAAAAAAATGGACCAGTCTTTGCATTATCTGTTTAAAGAAGGTCTTTTAAAAAAATTTTAAAAAGAAGAAAAAAAAAAAGAAAAAAAATTGAAAAAACAAAAAAGAAAAAAGCTATAAACACTTTTAGGGAAGTGATTTTAGCAAGTGTAGTCTATATTTCCTGTAAGAGATTTTGTATTATATTTTCCTAAATGTTCTCATTTACTTGTATAAGGAGGGGAATGGTACAGACCCAGACCAGAGTCTCAGGGACTCTTCACCTTTGTCATATTGTGCCTTGGTGACCATTTATGTATGCCTCTCCTTTTCATTGTTTAAAGGACAACTAAGCTTTGTTTCAAGACCCTGTGTTCAAATGGTCAGTTGTCCACCTTCTTACGGATGAAGCAGAGAGGTGTATTTATATCTTCACCCTCTCACAACTGATTCAGTGTGGCTTTAAGTAAAATCATGAAATTAGGTTTTGGTGCGAGGGTTAATTGTCTTTGTATGAGCCCTCCCTTGGATTCTTCAGCACCCAAATCTATTTTTTGTTAGCTTATAAAGTCAGGGTCTCTGTGAGACCAGTGCTCAGTGGCTTGGGAAACACAAACGTACTGTGTAAGGCTATGGGATGTCCACGTGTGGTGCCATTTTTAGCATTCGGATACAAGACCTCATGACAGACTGACCATAATGATCAAAAGCAAAGGTTCAGTTGTTCTTTCAACATCTGACATATGTGTCCTCCCTTTGGCTCTTACAACACGGAGTAGAAATATGAATACATTTTGTGGCAGCTTACAGATCCTTGTTTGCACTCTCGCTTACTGCTTGGAACTTGCCAACAAGGAAACATTTAATTTACATAACCTAATGGATGGCCACCCCTACTTTGGCTCTGGGGAGGGGCCTAAGGTTATCAACTCTGGCAGCTGAATAAGAAAACAATTAACCTTTTCTGTGATGCAGGTTTTGGTATTACATTCTATACACCTTGCATATTACTAAAATCCTCATTGTTGGGGAAAGCACACAGCAATATACTCATTGTGTGTAGCTGACAAGCAGCAGAAATTACTAGCTCCTTTGGTGCATATGTAACTAATTTCCAAATCATGGAAAAAAAAAAAAAAAAAAGAGTTTACTTTAACACACGACTGTTAACAGGAAAAAAAAAAAGAGGCTAGTATATTGTTGCTGTTCATTTATTATATAATGAACACATTCATGGATTGTAAAGTGTTTCCTTTCATGACAAGCAGCTCTTGCACAGAACCTCCTAATGAAAAGAGATTTGAAACTTACAGAAGGAAAAACGAGACTTTAAATTGAACATTATTGTACCTTAGGTCAACCTGAAATTTTCCTTTTAAAGATGAATGTGCTAACTTAATGAGTTCTTCCACGCTGGGTATCCATGGCTTTGTAGATCTTATATTTTCAATAAAAATTACTCGAATAATCTTGAGTGGAAATAAAAAGGGTTTATTTGTTTTTACTTTTTCAGTTATTACAGCTGGGAGCTATTAACGCTGGTAAAGAAAAATGACACCATACTGCCTGTGTCATTCTCCCTCAAGCACAGCCCAATTTAAGGTGGAATTTTCAGGCGCAGCCCCCGGACAGCAGCAGCCCCGTTAGAGGCGATGGCACCGCAGCTTTAGGGTCAGGTTTGGGGGCTGGGTGTCCCTCCCGCAGAGCTGCAGTCCCGTGGGGACGGCCGGGGCTCTGACATTCCTGCAGGTTGTGCCGCCGAGCGCTGCCTGTGGCCACAGCACCTTGGCATGCCAACTGCGTTATTTTTATTATTCTGTCTCAGCTGGACACTGGCGTGCGTGCCCCGTGCGTGTGCACAAGTGTTCCTGTGCCCACAGTGGGACTGCAAAAAGCAAACTGTTTGCTGCAAGACTAAATCCTGCCACCACCTTGGCAGCTCTGCCGTGTCGTCAGGACCGCGCTTTTAGCAGGCGAGGAGGTGCTGCTGCTCAGTCCATCCATTTCCTCTGCAGTTACCGCATCGGAAAAGGAGCAAGGACAGGATTACAGGGCTGCTAGGTCTTTTTCTCTGTGGAAGGGGCTCCGGAGAGATGAAGTCATGGCGCAGTTCTTTTTGTGGAGACGTGGAGGTTTGGCCCGTTTCCTGGGGAAGAAGAAAGGAAGGGCTTTCCCTTGCAGCATGCAGGTGTCGAGGATACGCCTCTGTGCCGCTCCTGGATTAGCGCTTCCTCCAGCTCCGTGCCTGCACTCTGGCATCACCGCAGGGAGGCACGAAAAAACAGCCAGAACTGTTAGTTCTTTCTGCATATTCTCCGGTGCAATTCAGAGGATGAATCCTCCCTCACATCCATCCTCTCTCTGCCCAGCTCGTACCCTGCCAGGCCCATTGCAGCCGATTTATTTATCTTCTGAAAAGAGCAGGTTTGGCAGTAGAAGCTGTGCAACACATTATTAACCAGAGACTGGATCCTGTATTTTTTTCTGCAAAGAACAAACGTGATTCAGAGTGAGTTTTAGCAGGTTAAAACAGAAATTAAAAAGCCTCAAAAAAATCCATGAGAAGGACAGTTTTCCATGTGGTGTTTATAGATGAGTTTCAATCCTACTTTACTAGTATAAGATTTGGAGTTGAGAAAAACAACTTAAAATCTAACACATCTAACTTGACCTAACAGAATTAAGACTCTGACTTCAATGGTGTTATATTTTTGACATGGATGAGTATGGGTTCAAATATACCACACGCATATAATAATGGAAGTAGAAAAAAAGTTACTCATTGACCTACAAATAAATTACAGTTATAAATACCAGTATTCTGAGCATCTGGCTGTACACTTTGCATAACCCATTTCAGTGGATTAACTTAAAATGCCAAAAGAGGAGGAATGGGCAACAGAAAGAGGTGAAGTTATGAGTGAGGGCTCTGCCTGCAGACCTGCTCTGGGCAGGTACTTCTCCTTTTCCTGTAGGTACTTACAGCAGTCTCTGCTCCTGGACAAGTGATTATGTCACCATTTTACCAACTTTCTGGCAGACTAGTAATTAGTGGTGAAATTTTTCATTCTTGCAGATCAGCCATGTGGAAAGAAACACGTTTTTGAAAAGAACCACATAATCACAGCTTTTAATTAAGTAATATTAATTTTATAAATTTCATTTTATGATCCTGTTGATAAAGGGATGTCTTCCAAACAAATTACTCTTTCATAAATCTGTTAAATTTGTTTTGAAATGGTAGGGGCCATTAGTTGTCTGTGGTATGAGCCAGTAACAGTGCTGATATTTAATCCACTAACTTAGACGTTTCAAAATTGATGGCAGAAGAATTGAAACACTTTAGGAACCCTTTAAGAGCTGTACTCCCTACAAATACTAATGGGGCAAACACACCAGAAATTAATTTAGCCAGCAATGAAATGAGCCAATTTGCTTAAGTGACTGTCTAAATGCACTGTTGTTAATTGGTAGCTGTAAAGAAAACATCCAGGTGTGTTCTGTAGCTACCCAGAATTAAAATGCAGGGGATATATGAAACAGAAAAGACCATTTTGTCACCTTGGCTGTTCTCTCTGCCTGAAGTATTGTAAATAAGCCCAGGAAAAGTTTCCTGGGGAGGCACGGCCAGCCAGAGGCTTGCCTGTTGGCAAAGCAGAGTGAAGGTGCCCCAAGGTCAGAATTCCTTTCTTTCATTTTTCACGAGAGGCATAAACTGCGGTTACATAGGATTTATGGCATTGGAAGGGTCTGTGCAGTATGGATGTTTAAGATGCAGTTTTGGTGCAGGTGAAGCACTGACTGAGAGCCTTCTGCTGCTTACTGGTGAAATTGTTACCTAAAGGTGTTAGGAGTGGGTTCTATGCCAGAGCCTCTGGGTCCCAGAGCCAAAGGAATGGTTCATAGTCTGTGAGATGCATTTTACTGTATTATACAGATCCATTTGTACACACGTACATGGCGCTTGCTACGTTCTGTAGCACACGGACTATTGTGTTGTATCATTATCTCGTCATAATATAAATACAATTTTTTATATCTTTTTGTTGTGTTACTCAGGTTTTTTTTTTAACTTTCTTCACCTGTTTTTTGTGCATAAGTGTTTCTTCTCTCCACAGTTCTTTACATATTGCAAATCTTTACATGTCAGCTTATTTCATGTTAGCTATTTCATAAGGAGCCCGCTGAGTTTTAGCAATTCAAATTAATAGCATGGTATGAAGATTGGGGTGCTGCTCAGAGTTCTTTCACACACACTGGCCCATAACCCCAACAGTCATTAATCTTACTTGCCTCTAACCATGGGTGCTGTATAAATTTCCACTATTACATTTCTGAAGAGAAACTAACCTGTTTGCAAAGTGCAAATTGAAACGCATTAGTGTCTGTTCTAAGTAATTATACTTGAAATCATTTCAGCTCTGTACAAGACAGGGAAAAAGCATTAAAAGGCAGCCTACAAGTTCTGCATGTTTATTTTGTCAAATATGAAAGTCACATCACAAGTGATGTGCAGCCAGAGAAAAACTAGCATTTTAGCTGATGAGAGATGAGAGGAGGGATGGAGCTGAAATCCTGTGAATTACATTGTTTACTCCCAGCTGCAGTGTCTGACATCCCCTGGTTTGTGTTTCAGTTTGTCACACATGTTGGTCTTAAATACAGTGATATCTTAAAAATACAGAAATAGTAGTTTCACATTGAAATCATGGCCAGTAGCTAGCTGATATGTTTATATTTGATTTGAATAAGCTGAGCTGCTGAATCAGTAAGATCCTCATGTGCAAAGCATAGTAAACTAATTTTTCTAGCACAGTTTTCTTTCAAATTAACATTATCACAAACATAAAATACAATCTAGCACTTAAAAACTTATTATAAATTAATCTCCTGATTAGCAGAAAAAATAGCTATAATAAAATTTTAGCAGCGCTGTACTTTGTGACAGCACCAGTTTTCTCAGCACAAGAATTGCACTGGGTAAAAAAAATATTATAAATGTGGTGGCACTATATTTGTAAATTCTGTACAGTTTATGATCTGTACAGTTTTGTTTCTGACACTTGTCATATCATACCATTTGTTTATTAAAAAAATAAGTTTCCTCATTTCACTAATGATGGATGTTTCAAAATTAATACTAAACATCCAGAAGCTTGCCTTGCCTGTCAGGAGGAAAATTGGGGTTTTCATTCAAAACAGGGTTAGGAGAGTATAAAAAAAACAATTTTCTAAGAAAAAGAAAATATCCCTTTGTGCATTATATCTTTAAATATGTTAGGAGTGGTAGCCCAAAAGTATAGGAGAGTCCTGTATATTTATGGTACTGAATCCAACAAAGCTGAAGGAAACTAATCACTCTGACCTGCTTTTCTGGGAATACAAGGTCTCAGAATGAAATCTCCCATTCCTCTGTAGAGAAGATACATGCACTTGGCAAAGAAAGCAAGCTGGTGCCAAATTCCTGTCTTCTGACTTTGTTATAATAAAAGTTCACATGGCACTTCAAAAGTTGTGCTTAAACCAAAATACAAATTTGCTTAAAGCAATGAATTACATTTTAGGACAGGGTGTTTCCAAACAGTGATTGTTGCTCCAACAATCTGCAGCAGGACCTTTGCAATCTGTGAGCAGATGTGCAGTATGATGCAAAATCAAAAAGCTGCTGTACAGTTACAGTTCACCAGTTAAAAGCCTACTTCCTCGCCTCCTCTGTGTTGATTTTTTTTTTCCCCAAAACCAAACCATAACCAAAACGAAACCCTGAAGCAGTAGCAAGCAAACGACTTTGAGTTTTTTCATCTGACAGACGCATCCCAGGGGGAGGGTTCAGCCTGGGCAGCTGCAGTGCCTGTGTGGTGGCACTGCACTCCTTGGCTGTTTGCTACAGCCTCGGAGGATGGGTAACCGAGAGCTCCTCTCTGAGCTGGCAGGCACAATGATGTCATATTTTGCAGTGGAACAAACACAACATGGTATGGATGGAATACTGCAGAGCTTGCAGACATCTTTCCAGAAATGTTTATGCCTTAATCTGCTGGAATTCATGATAAAACGGCTTGTAAAGGCAGTATGCTATCTAAGCAGCCTTTCCAATTCTAGGAAACAGATGCAAAACAACTGCTCCTAGAATGGAAAAAAAGGGTAAGGTAAGCCTTAATTATGTTTTGACTGAACACAACAACAACAAAAAAATGAATCAGAGGAAAATAATCTTGACCTAAGAGGAGCTGCAAAAGCAAATGCTGAAGCACATGGGTCTAAGGCTGGGTGGGGAAAGGGGCTGTCAGAAATTCTGATGATATGTTTGTAGAAGGGTGTCATTTAATCTCTGCCCTAAGAGCTGATCAATGGTTTAACAGATGAAAATTTGTTTCTCTTTAGAGGCTTGTTCTTTCAAAATGAAAATTTTAAGTGCACAGTGTTCTGACCTAAAATATTTCAATTCTAGCTTGAATTCCTATGCCAGCAGGGATTATGAGATCATGCTGTCTGTCAACTCCTCTTTCGTCCATCTGTTCCCTTCCTCCTTTCCTTGATAACTTCTGAACCTTCTGGCTAATTTTCACCAAATTTGACAAAGCAGAGATAGAATGGAGCCTGCAATTAATAATCTGTGATGGAAACTTTCATGGAAATTCCATGTCTGGGTAGAAGGGAAAATAAATTATTTCCTGCATTGACCATGGCCAAATTTTGAGCTCCTCCCTGGTTTCAAGAGGTGGCCAATGGCCAGCATGGACATAGCTCTAAACCTGCTACAGAATGAGCATGCAGTGCTGCTTTCCCAGGTAAACAGATGGGGACACAGGTTTTGGGAAAGGCCATGAAGGAGGTGGGACATCACAGCTGTGTGAGTCTGGAAAGAGGGAGAGGAAAAAGTCACAAAGGGAACTGAAGGCATGAGTGGCAGCAGTCCAGGCAGACAATTTGATAGACAAAAGACAGGCAAACTTTTATCAGATAAGTTGTGGACTTCATTGGCAGAGCAGAATTTTAGAAGTTTTTCTAGGTGTTTAAAATTTGCTTTTACACAGGCATTTTTTTACATGAGTAACACTGATGTTTTAAAAAAATAATAAAATCCCCAAATCCCAAACCACAGCACTGTGAAGCTCAAGTCTGCAAAATACTACTCTAGGAGAAGCTGATTTTGGTGCAACAGACTGAACTGAAACAGCAGGGCATTATGAAGTAAGCTGGTGAACGCTTTTGTTCCTTCCCCGTTGGGCAGACACAATGCACTCTATCTGCAAGATGATTTGAAAACTTCAGCCAGCATAAATTGCAGCTGCAGATCAGGCTGTAATCTGATGGGGAAGAATTCAACACTACAGCTCTTTCTGCCCATAAGAACTCACAGCCAGATCAAGGGCTCAGTCTAAAAACGTCTTGCACAGACCACATTATACCAGAAATCAACATTCTGCCCTTTGCAAGTGATACAAGTGCTGATTTTGATCAAGAAAACCTAATGTGAGCTTACCTTAGCTGTGCTAGGCTGCAAGGTTGCTCATTTCCCTGTGTTGGTTCATTTCAACAATTGCATTAAGTGAGATTAGAGAAGCTGCACATTTAGGACAAGTAGTGGGAGGGCTCAACCACCCACATACAGACTGGGTCAATGCTTCATCAGGGTGAAATGTAGAGATAACATTTCTGCAAACAATAAATTATTTCTTGTTAGAAAAACTGGCCCTATGAACCACAACAAAAAGAAATGCCATTCTGAATTTAGTCTTCAGCAGTGCAGAGGATCTAATTCAAGAGCTATTAGTGGGTGAGCTGCTCAATAGTAGCAACCACAATATAATTAAACTTAACACTAAGATGAATGCAAGACAAATAAAGCAAACAGATACTCAATTTTAAGAAAATGACCTATGCAAAAAATGGGGAAAAATGCCAGAAAAACCCTAAATGAGCAGTTCCAAACCAAGAAGCCTGCAAACACCCAGAAGACTTAAAAATACAGTTCTAGAAGCCAAGCTGTCTGACATAAATAGAAAAACGTGGCATAAACCTCCCCCCCCCATGTATGACTCAATGAGAAATTTAAGGAGGCTATTGCAAGGCACGTGGGGAAGCCCAGGGAAACGTGGCATGGGAAATGGAAAGAGGAAGTGAAGATGGCTAAACTCGAGGAGTGGTTGATAAAGGATGCTCAGAGTGTTACTGACAAGTTTACATGATGTTCGTCTGAGAACCAGCCTTTGCAATGCAGAGGTCCCACAATCCATGTCAAGAACTTTCTGGTAACTTCACAGGCAGCAGCAGCAGCCAAAAAGCCAAGAAAAGAGGGAGCATTGTAAGGAAGGCACTGGAAATGAGGATTCCGTAGAAAACCTTGGTACAACCTTGCCCTGAGGACTCTGTGCAGTCTCATCTCTGCACCCTGAGCAAGGCACAGGAATGCTGTAAAAGGTCCAGAGGATGGTTGGGAACAATGCAGGGAACGGAGCACTGGCTCTACAGAGGCCAAATTTTGGGACTCTCCAACCTGGAGAGGACAAAGATGAAGGAAAACGCTCTGGTGGCTGGTAAATTGCTGTGAATACCACGGGTAAGGTACATGCGGAGGTGGCAGTGACCAAATCCTAAAATGCTAGTGACAGGCATCATTTTAGAGAGTTACAAAACAATTAGGGAAGTGCCTTTTCAAGCAGCACTTACTGACATTCTGGGATGTTACCTTGTGAAGTTATGTGTCAGCATGTTCAAAAACGCACCAGGCAAATCCAGGGACATCAAACCCATGAATTACCCAAAGGACTAAGCAGAGGTGAAAACCAGCACGACACTGGGTACGGACGGCGAAGGGCCCGCCGCTAGCAGTG
>VXBU01013514.1:1202738-1221263 GCA_013400315.1 Bombycilla garrulus
CTCCCCTCAGCCTGCCCTGGGTCTTCTTTCACCCCTCCCTCGGCCTTCCCGCCGCCGCCCCTTACCCTCCCTAAGCCTCCTTTCAGCCCTCCCTTAGCCGCCCCTCCGCCTTCCCGCCGCTTTCCCTGAGCTCCCCCCGAGGCTCCCTTCAGCCTTCCCGCCATTTCCCGCCTCGCTCCCTCCCCTGTGGCCGCCGCTGAGGCAGAGCAGAGCGCTGCGGTGAGTATGGGGCTGTGCTGCGGGCTCGGCACTCGCTCCCGGCGGGACGGGATCAGCCGCAGCGTCCCCGCTCCCCTCCGAGCTCTGGTCCCGGCCGGGGTCCCTGTGTGGCTGGAGGCAGCGGCTGCCCCGGGGCCGGGACGTGGCCCGTGAGGGCCCCGCCTGTGCTGCAGGCGCGGGGACGGGCATCGCGGGTGCACCCTCAGGGCTGGGAGTTGTTTGTGGTGTTTGATGGCAATGCCGTGGTGGCCCGGCGTGCCCGCGCACAGGGCTGTGTGGGGGCCCATTATTTCACAGAATCACAAAGGTTGGGAGGGACCTTTGAGGACCATCCAGTTTAACCTCTCTACCGAGTCACCTGGAGCAGGTTATCCAGGAACGTGCCCACGTTGTTTTGGAATGTCTCCAGAGAGGGAGATTTCACCACCTCTCTGAGCAACCTGTTCCAGTGCCCTGCCACCCTCAACGTAAAGTTCTTCCTCATGTTAAAGTCAAACTTCTTGTGTTTTAGTTTATGGCCATTACTCCTTATCAATGGGCGCCACTCAAAGAGTGTGGCAGCATCCTCTTGGCACCCGTACTGATGTATTTTGAGGACAACCCTTTTAAGCACGGATGGCAGAGGACGCTTGGAGCGCTGCCCCGTGACACGACACTCACGCAACATTCTGTGTCGTCTGCAGTCTCTGAGCTAAGTCAGACACATGGGGAATTTTAGAGGAGTGGCTTTACTTGTTCAGCGCTCCGGGCTGGCTGGCAGTGGGCGTGGGCTTCTCTGGTGAAATGTATGTTTTAGAAACAAAGTATTAAGTAATATCAAACTGAAAAAAGGTCCCTTAGTATTACCAGAGTACTGCAGACAAGGTCTCCTGACTGTTGATAATTTGTCCTATATCCTTTGCTGTCTATTACATGCACTTTAGGATCCCCAAGCTGATTATTTGTCAGCTGGGAAACAGAAAAGCAGCAAAGTGCCTTTTCACGACAGTATTTTTACACTCAATTTTAATTTTCTATTATCAATCAAAAAACCTGCAATTTTATGTTTAGGTAGTTATATGTTAAAGTATTTCTTGTTCCATTTTCAGAAGAAACTTTTAAATAAAGGTTTAGAAGACAGGATTCTGCTTGCTGTTGAGGTAAAAAATCCCTTATATCCAAGATCTTGAAGTGCAGTGTAACATCACTGTAATTTTGTTTTTAGAACAAGCTGAAAACCCTGATCCTTTTGGAAGATTTAAAATAATTGTGGGTGGTTTTTTAAATGAATGTGCAGAAAACTATGTAAGTAAAATCACTTTTGCAGGCCAATGAATTGCTCAATATTAACCCCTGTTGCTTTTAATTTAAAGATATTATGCTGTTTTCATAATAAGCTTATGTGAATTAAGGAAAACATAAGTGCTTGCAATGACCTGGGATGTAATTTTACAAAAATATGTGCTGATTTGATCAACAAATTATATTAAGATATCTGAAATTAAAATTAATTTCTAGTTTTTGAATAGCCACTTTAATCCAAAACTGGATTCAGGGTTTTTGTTGGGTTTTTTTTTTTGTGTGTGTGATCTGACACTTCCTTTTTCCTGTACAGACTCTTTATATTAAAATACTGAATATTCATTTTAAATGTTTTTTAAATTAAAGCTGGAATAGTACCCCAGATTTTTTTCATGTATTTGGATCTTTTCTGCTTACAAAATTATTTTCGTCATGAGCTGTGGAAAGGATTTTGTGGAAACTCTTAAAAAAATTGGATATCCAAAGGCTGATGAGCTTAATGGAGAAGATTTTGACTGGATGTTTGAGTCCTCAGAAGACAAATCATTTTTGGAATGGTTTTGTGGAAACATAAATGAGCAACGTGTGGTATCTGAAGAACAACTGCAAGATTTTGATAATCTTCTCCAGTGTGGTAAGCCTGTTCTGGAAGGAGATGCACTCGATGAAGTCCTTAAAACCTTGGAGCCCACGGGTTCAGCAAGCAGTAGCCAAGAGGAGGACAGGGAAGAAGAAGAAGAAGAAGTGAAGAAATTAGAGGATGAGCTTCAAACTCTTCAGAAGTTAAAAGACCTTCAAATTCATCGGCACAATAAGCTTCAACTGCTGGTTACTACAAACAGCCACGTGTTACAAACATTCCAGAACAGAGAGGAGGAAGCACGCAAGGAATGGAAAGAAGGACTGGAAGTGTTTACTGCAGCGAATAATAAGCTTGACAATGAACTGCAGTCTCTTATAGCTGCAGTGAAGAAATTGGCCTCTTTCTTCACTGCTTCAGATTCAGAACAAGGGTCCGATGCACATCCAGTGTTTTTTTCCCAACTTTCTTTGGACAGATATTTGTCTGTGGAAGAACAAAGCACTGCAGCACTTACATCACACATAAAAAGGCATTTTTTTAAAGGTTTGCCTGAATGCGCTGAAAATTCACATGGAGGCAGCTTTCAGCTCGAAGATTTAATCAAGCAAGTCCCTTTTGATGATGCTAATGAAGTTTGTGAAGAGAGTCAAGAGATAGCCAGGCTGCAGGCAGCATATATTTGTGGTCAGAACCAGCTAATTCAGCTGCGAGCTGAAGAGGAGGGTGTGAATTCAGCTATCAAGTGCGCAGAGAGCCTGCTGCAGTCCTCCGACAAGGTAAGGCACTAAAGGGGATAAAAGGTGCTGGAGTTTGAAACAGACAGGCAAAGTCCACTGGATCCAGTGAAAGGAATTGCTGAGTTATTGTTATTTCAGTTATTTTTATGTAGTGTAATTGCACTTTCATGAAGTTTTAGTCTTGCTCAGAAAGCTGCTCTTGTGGAATACCTTTGGTTTCTATCGTTAAAGGTTCTTCAGTGTGGTACAGTACCTTTAATTCTACTTTCCAGCATTACTGCCTTTAAAATCCTAGAATTTATAGTAGCTTTGTAGTTTAGTTTAACTTTGAATTTTCAAATTAGAACTGGCTCTTTGTACAATAAATGGAATTTTAGCTTTGGTTACAATTTTGTGGTATCAAGGAGCCAATATGATAAATGTATTCCTGTTTCTATTGCGTAGCATAAGCTTAAAAAGTTTTAGTTCACTCACTCTGGAAACTCAAGTATTTGTACCAAATAAATGAATCTGATAGTTGAAGCCCCAGAAGTCTCAACAAGTGAGTGACAGGCAGATGTGGCTAGTGGAATTTGTAAAATCATAATGAAAGGAAGGGTATTTGCTTATTCCAGTTGTGGAATAACTTGAGGCATCATGTCAGTTTGTATATTTTCACTTATGGATGACTAGTATATAGGACTTGGTTGATTAGGGAAATTTGAAAAAGATTGATTCTGCCAGCAGTGTTGGTCATCCAGCTGAATACAAAAAATTATGCTTGTTTGTGAGATTGCAGTTAGACATGCTTGAAGTAGGTGCTAGGTAAAATGCAGCTATTTTATTTTTAACACAAAAAACTCTTTTGTGACCCTGTGACAGAATGAAATTACTTTTACTTAAATATATTTATTACATAATTTTTTCATCTGTATTTGCATTATTTTGTAAAATTCTGTAAAACTACTTGTGGAGATTTCATTTAATTTTGTAGCTAAATGTAACATAAATACGTAAGTTTTATATGAACTGAAGAAATGTTTGGGAGGTGGCTTGGTGGGAACCATGAAGAAATTCACAAATATCTTGTGTTGTGCAGGATATTGGACAGCAGGAAGACATTGATGCTAAAATATGTAGCTTAAGTGCTGAAATTTCAGCACTTAAAGAAGATATAGCTCAGATAAATGATGAAGAGCTGCTTCCCCTTCTTAAGAAGAATGCACAACTTTTGACTGCACCAGTGGTGAAAGAATACTTAGATCACCAAATTGCTCGGCAGGACTGTTATGCTGCAGTTCAAGATAAAATAGGCAGGCATTTGATAAGACAGAAAACATCATTTGAACTGATTCAGCTGGCCTATGAAATGGAGATGAGGAAGCACCAGGAGATCAGCTGCCAACTTGAGAATTTGCTAGAATCTCTGAAACAGAGCACTGATGAGTTGCAGCAGAGACTCCAGGTGATAGCTGAACGAACTGAACAGGCAAAGCCAAGGAGCACTATTAGTTCAGAGGATGGTGTCTCTTCCAGGTGAGTGTTACAGTCACTGTTCAACTTGAACTTCTTTGAAATAATACCGGGGAGATGAAGGCTCAGGCAAGGTAAGCCTTGCCTGCTGCCAAGTTCTTACTTGCTGTAGCTAATTAGAAATTTGAATTTTCAAGAACTGAAGCCTTCAAGATGTGAAATTTGTTTTTTCCTTGTCCTTTGAAATTCTTTTCACATTTGCCTGAGGAAAAACTGTTCAATTATCAGTTCTTTTAATATTGCTGAAGCATTGCTAATTAATATCCATAACATGAAGAACGTTCAAACCCAAGCCTGTCTTATCTAGCACCCCTGATACTCTAGATTTATAAATGTTAGTAGCAGTGATTTCCCAGGCTGTGTGCACCACTGAGCTGGCAAAAACCCCCCATGTGGTAGGAGGGAGGAATGACTCCTTCGAACTATGAAATGTGTTTAGCTCATTTTAACTGCTTGATTTCCGTTTGGTTTGAGTGTCCTGGCACCCATGTAGGATTCTGGTTTTTCACCGGAAATAATTTTCATTAATTTCTAAATAATGAAATCTCCTTAAAATTCAGGTGATGCAGTTAAGGATGTGTGCTGTGCTGCTCTTCCATCAAGGCTAAACCTTTTGATGAGATATATGGTATAATTATAGGTGTGTTACTGTCAGACTTTTCCTCCTTCTTTAGAATGCTGCTTTAAGCAGGCTTTCTTTAATAATTGATAAGTGATAGCTGAGTATAGTTTGGCACAGTGAATAACTGGAAGAATTAGGCAGCATTAATTTTACTCCTATTATGTGTTTGTGTCAGCTTGTTACAGTTTTGTTCAGGTTTGTTATAAAGTCTCCATATCACTGAATGTTTCTGGCTGATTGTTGTTGGTTTGGGGTTTTTTTTTGTTTGTTTGTTTGTTTTTTAATTGTTTTGTTTTGTTTTTTGGGTTTTTTTTTAGAAAAAGGGAAGGGAAGTTGAAAAAACTAAATATCTTCTAGGGTTTGTAAACAGAAGACACTTGAAAGACATTCAGTTACTTCTGAAGTATAGCTCCTGCTCTTAGTAAAACCAGTCTGATTTTATATTGGGGATCAGCTCCTGATGATTTTGTTATGTAGAGGCAGTAGTAACATTTGGACTGTGTCATATTGTCTGTAGTTGTGTTAGGCCCATTCCTGATGCAGTGTAGGGGTACAGTTTGCTATAATGTAATGCAAATTGTATTGCTGTCTTTTGCATGACTTATAACTAGTTGAAGAATTTCTTAGCAGTCCCTTCATAGATAGAAATCAGGAAATACTTCAATAAACTTGACAATGTTACTAAGATTGTTCTTATTTCTCATTGGCCTTTGCAGTCTGCTTTCATTCAGCACTTAAAAAAATTTATTTTATTTTGCAGTCCGTGAAGTGTCAGGAAATAGTTGGCATAAGCATGCTGTCAACTTCTGTTTTCATTCTTGATGTACTTACTGACTGTTACTTTAGTGTTTCATTGCTGCTAATTTGATATTGAAATATTTTGGATTCCTATTAATCAGTACTATATATACACTATATCTAGGAATCCTGAAACTATATCTAGAAATCCTGAAATCAGTGGGAGATACAAGTGCCCTCAGCAGTACTTACCTTACTCATTCTCTGATTTCTCAACAGACGTGTTCTCTTAACTAATGATGAAAAAGGAAAGTTTTAGTATTTGTGTGCCTAATTTCACTTGTTACAGGCTGTATCAACTCCTGGAAGGAGGAAGTAAAAAACAACAGTTGTTTAAAACATACAAAAGCCTGGAGCAGATGGCTCAGAAGTTAAAGCAGGACTGTGCTGCAGTACAAGATCAGCTGGCAGCATCTGCTCAGGAGCAGGCGTTGCTGTTGTCCAGCCTGGAAAGGGATGTGGATGCCCTTCATGGTGCTCTGTATTGTGGAACAAATCAGATACAGCTCCGCAGCCCGGTAAGCCCCTAATGATTCTTTCAAATTACCACATTGTGTGTCGTGTTCTTACTGATAAAAGTGTACTGTGAAGGCTCTAGACACACAAACTGTCCCCACTTATCAGCAACAAATTTATTAACACCATGGTGATGGATGCTGAACATTTGCTTTATTGTTGGCAAATGTTGGATTTTTGGAAATGCTGGCAGGTAATAGTTTTTTTTGTTTCTGAGCAAACTGTTGCATCTAACTGAATTTCTTTCAAAGGCACGTGCAGTCCTGTATTCCTGTAAGCTTGTGATGTGGGAGATCCTTTGTCTGGATAGAGTGTCACTGGAAAACTCATTTAAGTTGCTCTTCATTTCATATGGGCTTTCTCCACTGTCACCTCTAACACCCCAATAGTGTGGCTTGGCCCCTTAAAAGCCTAACCATGGGTGGGTCATTTGGACACAATAAAAATACCAGAATTTTGAGGGGCAGCTGTAGTAGGAGAATCCTGTTACACAACTGTCAGGTGTTATGTTTAGAACATCTTTTAAATGGGCACAGGGTTTGTTAAATGCACCTTGTTATGGTTTTAAAATCATTGTAGATACATCAAAAATGCATCAAGGGAAATCGTCTGTTATATAATACTTAATTGGTTAATTACATAAAAACATATTTAACATTCATCTGTCAAATGAATTTGCAACGTATAGAACAGTTTTTATTTAAAATGAGACTGTAATTGGAACAGTATGTATTTAGGGATTGCACATTTTTAAATCTATTGATTTAAGTTATTTCTTAAAATATAACATCTTGCTCTGCTGCTACTGTTTCTCAAGAAAAGTAATTCCTTTAATAAGGGAATTATGTGCAAGTCGACTATTAGTCTGCTTATACTGAACTATCAGAAGAATGCCAGTTGAGAAAGTTGTAGCTGGTATTTAATGAATTAATTGTAAAATTGATTTGGGTTTTCTGTTGTGCTGTTTGTTTGTTTGTTCCCTTTTAAGATTTGACTAGCAATAGACTTGTAATTTGCAGAAAATGTCATTCACTCATCTCTCTAGGTCAGATTCGTATTCTTATGTTCTTAACTCATCTAGTCAACAAGTAATTGAAATGACATTTGCATAATACTGTATGAGTTCTGTTACATGGAGCTCAAAAATTACATGAATTGAATGGAATCCCTTATTATCTTTGTTTCTGTGTTTTTGTTTTTTTTGTGGTTACTTTTTGATTGTAATCAAGTGGCTTCCCAAAGCAAAAAACCTTTTATATTTCTAGTTCAACTAGTGTATTAACAATAGAAAAGTAATTTTTTGTCTTTTATTTATTGTTAGGAACTTACTGAGCAGTTTCACCAACTGGAAGTGGATTTAGAAGAACTAAATCATCTCCTTAAGGATCTGGTTGCTGATCTGAAGTCGAAGAGAAGCTTTTTAGAGTCCAATAGGCTGCATCAGATGGAAAGAGACTTGTATGTGCATTTTTTCAAAGATGAAGAGCACTTGAAAGAGATGGTGGAGAAGCTTGAGCAGCAGTCTCAGGCTAAAGCCAGTGGTCTGGAAGGCAAGAGTTTTACAACCAGTGGAGTTCTTAATGTCTAAACAGCAGTGTACTCTTAAGAAAGGGAAATGTTAATGCAAACTGTCTATGAGTTTATGGAATAATAAGCATTAGCTTGTCAAGGCTGACACTTACCTGTCACTGCAGTGAATCTTAACTGCCACTGTTATCAGCTGAGACTGTGTGCTGCTTTATGGCTTCTGCCCACTGAATTCCATCTCAGTTTTGTCAGAACTCTTGGATATGAACTAATTGTTGGTTATTTGAAAGAAGTATGTTCAGGCTGCTCTTCTGCTGGCTTGTGTGTTCATTTCTGCTGCACAAAGCATAGCATCAATAGGAACGTGTCATACCCTTGAGCTGGGTCTTTTTGCATGCTAAGAACTTTTGATTGAACTGCAAAATAAATGTGGAGAAGGCATTCCACGTTTTGGAACAAGAATGTAATGTGCTCATAGTGAAGAGGAGAGTTCTCAAAGGCAGCAGATATTCCATGGCCGTTTCCCTTACAGTTCTTCTAAGAAGACTTGGTTTTGTTAAAAGTGTATTGGAATATGTAGCAGAATCTGTTTTAACCACCAAGACCATCTGTTTTAAGACCATTCCAATATCTCTTAATTTAACTTAGGACCTGTCTTCTTCATTGAAACAGTGCATACTTACACTGGGCTTGTCAATGAAGAAGAGTTTTAAATTTATCTTCTGTACTTCTGAGTTTGCCTTATAATCTATAATGATAGGCATTTCAATTCAGAGTGCTGGTGCTTTCATGCTTGTGCTGTCATGTAGATTGTTAGCCTGTTTATCAAATTTTTATATAGTTTCCTAATATAAATTTTATAGTATGATAACTTCCAGTCTTTTATATTTTAATGGGATCAGCTGTGCTTGCTTTCAAGCACTGTACATATTGATGAAGGTTAGTATATTAGTTTAAATTCAGGAACATTAGTCTTAAAACTGTTTTGATGGCAGACTTTTAACTTATGTGATTATAACTTATTTTTAAATGTGGAATTTTAATTTTTTGTTTTAGCCTACTGGTTGGGTGTCTTTATGTCTGGATTTCATGCTGCTTAACTCTATACTTTGTGTTTATTATTAAATGCTAAACTCTGTCAATTCATTTCAGTGTGGTTAATATTTGTGGTGAATCTGTGTGGGTTTTTCTAGGCCTGTTCTCAAGCATGGTATCTTGTTTACATTTAGTCTGAGGGGTTCCCATTTTGATCTGCCCCTGGAGCTGTGAGTGCTGTTTCCCAGTCTGAGAATCAGGGAACACTTTAACCCTGTGTAGGGAAGAAATGTTGCTCTTAGTCGCAGAGGTTAGGAGGAGTTGAGTGTGGGGAAAAATTGTACTTCTGACACCTGGAATGTCAGGGAAAAGAAAACCATTCCACCTCTTATCCTTTCGTCACATGCTTACTAATTAGAACTAGATAGATAAAGCCAGTGCTAATGCAGCCTGGTGGATGTTCCTCTTTGAATTGGATGCAGATATTTGCACTTGTAAGTATTAAAAGTTGCAATGTACCTGTGGTCTTGAGCCGAGAAAAATATTTCCATGTAGCAGAGGAACTGTTGTTTGCTGATGGTTAAGTTTGACTTAAGTTTGCTCATGCACTGAGTCTAGTGGGAGAAGATCAGAGTAACAGAACTCCAGTTACCCACTTGTATAGGAATAATTGAGTTCACAGCAGGTTTTGGTAGGGGGATTGATTTGTACAGCTTGGATCCTTTAAGTATTTTTTAAAATGTTGGATATTTCTCTTGTGTTTATGTCAAGTTTTACGTGTTCTGGTCTAACTGTAAAACAACAAGTCATCAGTGTGGACACCATTACTTGTCATTCTCTGGTGTGTGTTGTACCTAGGGATTCCCCAAGCATTTTGTGGGTATTACAGAATATGGACAGGCCAGCTGGAAAACAAGCTCCTTTTCAGAAAAGGATAACATTTACAACAACAGTAGCTGGGGTCAAAGCTTGTAGAGATTATAGGTGTTGCTGACCAGTCTCTTAAACTGACAAGCCATAGTAGCTATTTTAAAGTTAACAATATATATCAGTATTTGAATGCATCAATTTCACAAAATTTAAGAAAGTAGAGGCCTTTTATGATAAGTATTTTTCTGAAAAAGCACATAACTACTGGCTGTGTATTATAATAGTAATGCTTGCCCCTTTAATGTTGTGTTGGCTTAATTTTGACAATTACTTGCAAGTTAATTGTGTTTTTCCTGATAAAATCCAAGCACTAGTAACAGTAAATGTATGCACATGCTAGATACAGACCAGTTTAAAGATGCTGGGAGGGGGAAAGTATCTCAGACATACATACTTCTTTTTTTGTCAGATTTTTTTTAGTATAAGTTAGCTTAAGATTGCTGATTTTTAAGTCGGTTATTGAAACACTATTTCAAAGAAATTTGTTTTTATAAATTATATATTTTTATTTCCAATACAATACTGGTAGGCATGTCTGGGAGCAAATGTAATTTTCCATTGAGAATGAATGGCTAGACATGTTGACTATATTTTGGATTTAATTTCAACAGAATATAAGTGAGGGTCACTCATGGCCCTGATTAATTCATAATTTGTGTGTTCTGTGTTTAGGTTTAATCTTAAAAATGGAACGGTACATAGGATGTGAGATTTCTAAAGTGCCCTTATCTGATATTGCTCAGAGGATTATGGCAGCTTTGCAGTCTATTCCTGTAGAAGCTCAGACTAACAGAGAGAATAACCAGAGTGAGTAAATCTTAGCCTGTTTGAGTTTTTCTATTGAAAAATTGAAACACAGCAATATCAAACCTACAGTCCCTGGTTTTAAATAGAGGAAAAGAAAAGGTGAGACTTTAGGTTTACAGGTTTAGAAAAGGAATTCTGTAGAATAGAAAAGCTGTTACTGTGACATTTGCTGGGACTTTTCTGATTCAATAATGTTATATGAGTGCAAGGAATTGTACCACCAATTTAATTCTTTCTCTTTCTGTTCCTGCTATGTGGTACAGAATTATATGGGAATTTCCAACTGTTGCTTAAGTACTCCAATGTCATAAATTAGATGCATACATTAACTTGTCTCTGGACTAGTTATTTAAAGATCACTGGAGGAGCTAGGAATTTAATAGGAAACCTGTGAGCTCTCCAGACTCATGTCTGTCCTTTAAATACATATTCATTAGCAGTGTGCTCATTGTGTAATTCTAGGGGGAAGAGTGAACAAAAGTCCCAGTGAAAGAACAAATTAGGTAATGTTAAAAATGCCTCAGCAGATCTAGACCATTGTGGATACTAAGGAGGTTTTGCAAGGTGCAGGTTTTGTTCCCAGTTCTCTGCAAGTCCCAGTCATTTGGATTGTGATTCTGAGAAGAAGTAGAAAGTTAAGAGTTTTGCTTAATTTCAGTTGTCTGTTTTCTCCTGAGAACTAGATCCTGGAATATTATATGATCAACGGGCATTAAATCTAACATTTATTCCTGTGTACATCATGGTTTTTGCAGCCATTGTTCTATATTAATTATGGTTCAAGCTCTTCTTTCAGTAAAATACTGGATCAGTGGAGCCTGGTGGTGTAGCAGTAACAAAGGTAGTATTTCATCGGTGTGTAACTCAGTCATACACGTTTAAAGAAATATGGGACGTGTTAATTTTAAAATGTTACATTGTATGTGGTACATCTGGGACCAAAACCCAGAGGATTTTAAAGAAAATTCGATCTCTTTTTAGCCTCAGTTTGATCTTTTACTTCTCTTGCTACTTTGTCATTGCCTGTACATACATACATATATATATGTGTGTGTGTATGTATGTATACATATAGCTTTAGTGTGGGTCTGTAGAAAAGAAATTTGCCTCTCTTAAAAACCCAGAAACATCTACAAACCTCTAATGTTAGATGGTCTGTCTTAGACTGCATTGAACTGTATTTTATAGATAGATTTTTAAATTTTTAATGCTACTTAATAAAAAAAATGTTTATCTTTGGAAGGTAAATATTGGGCTCGAGTAGAACAAATACCTGCAGTGTTGACCTAGTTGGTGAAATTCTGTGATTATCCTGGCAGTGGAGCTCTGATCTTTCCATCAAGCCTTGAGGAGCTGGAAGGCAAGGATGGGTTTCTGCTGCCATCTGGTGACACTTTGTCATAATTCAGAAAATGGAAGTTTGAGATCTCTTCAATGCCTGTCATACTGATTATTGTGTGCTGACTGGAGAAGAGAAATGTAATCCCCATTGTCTTCTCTGGGGGTTGGATTTGTCAAGGGAAAGTGTCTAGCTGTGAAACAATTAAAAACACTGAATATAAATTCAGATGCTATCATTCTTAATTTATTATCTCGTTGTAGAGAGTGTCACAAAAACCAAAGACAAAATGTTTGAAGCTACAAGCTCAGCTTTGCCGTATAGGCTGTTCTAACAGCTTAGGTTAGAAGTTTGCGCTGGACCTAAATGTCTGATTCTATACTCACAGCAACATGCAGAAATAAGCTTATTTTCTTCTGTAGACAAAGGTCTTGATTTCTGTAGCCACTGAGATGATGACTGCTAGCCTGTTACCCTGGCTCCTTCATTCCAGGCTTCACTTGTTTCTCCTCTTCTTGGGACTAGTGGGCAGTGTTAAGGCAGAAAAGAAATGTCCCCTGATGGTTTCACTTGCCATGGTGTGAGTCTGAGGTGCATTTGCAAAGCCTTTTTGGACCTGCAGCACCTATGCTTCCAGAGCCATGGGCTAAAGGTCTCTGGGAGTTCAGTGGGGGCTCAGACTCCCAGCTGTGCTGTGCTCTGTGTCAGACCCAGCACTGGTGGCTGGCCTGCTTCTCCTGGGATTGGTGTCGCCTTATCTGAATTCTCCTTGCTCTCTCTTACCTGGTCTTAAAATGCCTGTTCTGTTGCAAGATGAACAATGGGAAAAAATTTCACCCTGCCGGTGAAAGATGGTCAGTTTGTAAAACATGATATGCTAAACTCAAATACAAATAATGTTTTATAGAGCAAAGATTTTGTGGAATACTGCTGCTGAATTCCAAGAAAGCAGTTGTGTAAAGTTTCTAGAGTTTGGATTTTTCTATTTTTCTTTCATGCTCATACACCCAGCTTTAGTATGACAAAATGAGTTGTGTTTTCTTGAAAGAGGGAAATTCACATAATTATGGAATTATTGTAATGCTTCCTCTGAATACAATAGAAAATGTTTTTCTGCTTTGTAGTGATTTTTAAGTAATTTTTTTCTTACTGGTGACAGAGCAGTCTTCTGCATATGCATATTTTGGAACCTGCAGGGCCCTTTTAAGCATGAATACTAACTTGACACTAACTTGATAAATGGTTGTTGAGGGTTTTTTTTTTCTACAATACTTTCAGGTTTGGTAAAGGTGTGAGTAATATAACCCTGTATGAAACTTAAGTTATATGGGCTGCTTGCAGATTCATTTGTATTGTAAATTGTTTCTTCTTTTTTAAAGGTATAGAGAAGACAAAGGAGAATATACTAGGTGATAAGGATTCACATCTGAGAAATGAAAAGGCAAGCATTTTGTAAGATTGAAAACCACTAAAAGCAGTCTTTTTGTAGCAGGTTTGGAGTTTTAGACTGTTTTTTTTCTTTCACAACAAGCTTTGTTATGGTATATTTTGTACAGTCATAGTTCAGGTATCTTCTGTCTTATTTTCAACTTGGCCTATATTTACCTATGAGAGCCTGGGCCCAACTTCTGTTGGTCTTTTATGACAGATTGATCAGAAATGAGGTTGCCACATTCAGACAGTCACCAGAGTTTAGAAATATTCTCAGACTGCTGTCGCTGAACAATCATAAAGTGAGCTGATTTATATGAAAAATTACTTCATCTTAGGAAGCTTAATATTGGGTTTAATCATCTCTCTGAATTTGCTTTGATGTGCATGGGAGTGAGTGTCAGTGCAAGAGTGGGAACAGGTAACTGTGGCAGCCCCAGCTCAGGCTTTGTTTGTAAAATCAATTTAGTTGATTGATGAGTGGATGGATGAGTTGGAGATGCTGCTACTAATTCCAGCTGTGAATTTCACAGCCTTCCTTACTCTGACTCTGGTGCATGTTGCACACTCCAATTCCATTCAGGTTGCTTAGATGCAGAAAACTGATGTCTTGCATGGAATGCAATAGTTTCTTACAAATTTGGCTCACAGGTGTGCTCACATGTGCAGCTGTGGGTGCACATGGATAGGAGTGGAACACCTTTCTGTAATGATGACACTCTAATTTTGACTCGCTGCATCTAATGAGATCTTCCTACATTGGCATAAGTTATGAAACTACATCCTGAGACTCGTTTTCTCTACTTCCAGCCATGTCATTATTTCTAATAGAAGAACAGTTCTTCACGGGAGCTGCTGTTTCTCTCTGTTTAATTGTAGTTCCAGCTGTATTATTCTGACTTGATAATGAAATTGCTTTGTTCGTATTTTTTGAACCTTTAAAAGAGAATTGCTTATTCCTGGCTCTATAATTACTAGAGTGTCCTAATTTAAATTCTGCTGTGTTAAATGATTAAACTATCTGCAGTTTGACTGGAGAATACACTTGAGTGAATTAGTTGTTTTTCTATGGCTCTTAAACATTCGGCCCTTCTGTGATATGATTTTTCCCCTTCTGATAACTTTATAGTGCCCACCTTTTGATTAGCATTGCATGAGTCCAATCAATTTGTCTTCATTCAGAACAGCCACTATTAATTTTGCTAGTAGCAGAAGATGAATTTGCTTTCTTTTCCTGTTTGCTTAGAATCTCGTGATTTTACTTTTACTGTAGAGTTGATCCTATGAAGTATGATCTAAAGCAGTCTTAAGCCTTTTGCATCACTTGACTATAGTTCTAAGATTTGGAAATATGGCAACTGGGTTGAGGAACATTGTGAAAACATGTAAAAGCCCCAAACTTACTGGCTGTGTTATTCTGGCTTGCTCAATCAATACAGATGGGATGGAAGTGGACAGTAGCCTTTGATCAGGGAAAACTGTCATCCTGGGGACTGGAGGGAGCCCTTCACAGCAGGACCTTGTGTTTCTTTTGAAGTGAGGAGGTCTCAGTTTTTGCAGTGGTAATGACAGCAGATGAACTGAATGAGACTGGGCTAGAAGAGACCAAAATACAGTAATTATGAGACTTCAGTTACTTTCCAGTGAAGTCGAGGAATATTAAGGTTATACACGATACTCCAACTGAAAATTAAGAGACAACTGCTTTGTGAAAGTTGGAGAACTCACAAGAAAAATTTGTTTTTATTTGATTCTGTGTGAGATCAGGTCCAAAATCTTCCCTGCTGACAAGTGCTCTTACAAAGACTATAGTCTTTTGGAGGCATTGAAAGATAGGTAAGACAATAATGCTTAATTTTCAAAAAGAAAACTATATGAAATTGAAGAAGCTTTTAAAATAAATTATAAAAGAAGCTTTTAAAAGAGCATTTGTAGGTAGTATAGGGATTTATTCAAAGCTGAATATTGAAGATTTGAAATTAGTACTAAATTGTGTCTGGAAAAAGTAGTATGGCTAAGAGACAGTATGAAGGAGACTACTAAAAAATGTCATCATTCAGAAATGTGAACTTAGCAGAATTTGTATTATTCTATACTTGAATCATTTGGCTAAGGTAAATGAAATATACAATCCTATAATTCAAAATAACTTTGAGGAAAAGCTTGCAAATTTATCACTAATACATAATTTTTTCAAGTGCCTCAGGAGTAGAAACTTTGCCAGTTCCTCTAAGGCCTGTTGGTGATTGAGTCATAAAAAGTATTGAGGGAAGATGCAAATCTGTATATCTGTAAATAGCTAAACACACGTGTACCTTGGGGAATCTTGGAAAGGTCACTGATTGCCATTCCAGTGTCCTTGTTCATAAAATCAAGGCAGAGGATCTGTTTCAGTTGTGGAATTTGTAGAAGAAACTAGCAACAGTAGCATACCATGGAAATCTCTGAAGGAAATAAGGATGCAGCAGTAGGATTCAAGCACTACCATGCAGCATCTTGCTTAGTGCTGCTTGGTAGCATGCTGCTGTAAAGGGATCCAGGGACTGTGGGGTAGGAAAACTGTTCTGGGTATGGTGGATTAAACAAAATACAATATAGTACTTATTCATACAGCTCATAATACTTCAATGTAACTTTCTTATGTATTTTTGTTATGTCTTGCAATACTGTAAGTTGCTTGAAGGGATCCAGTTGATTTGTGTACTTGAAATTCCAAAGCAGTCATTAAAGTCCCTTGCCAAAAGTTCTATAACAAATGAAGCTGTCATGAAGAGCTCTGAATGTTGAAGCTAAAGATGAAGGCTCTCTTCTCTCTTCAGACAATAATAACCTTGTCGCTATGGAAGACAGGCTACTGCACTAGATGCATCTTATGCTGTTAATTTGCCATTTTTAGTGTTAGACTAATACTAGGTTAAAAAAAAAAGTGGTTGTGGATTTAAACAGTATATGTCAACAAAATTTCTACTGATACATACTTGAATTTTGGTTTATGTAATGTGGTTCCCCTAAACTGGCTCTGTTTTGTTAGTATCAAGAGCTTTTCATAGAATTTTGTTTTCTTGAAAGCTTATCTAAATTAACTTTGTTCAATTTTTAGTTTCTCCTAATAAGTCAAATAATTGGTTTGCTAAAAATTTGTGATTTTCCCAGGAGGATTGTGATTCCAGAATTGCTATATTGAAAGCAACTGTCAGCCCTGAAAGAATAATTGCTGGTCAGATAGTCAGGACAGTGCATATGGATGAAATACTTGGCTGTCAAGATACCAAAATATTGAGCTGTTACCGGGATTCAGGCTTCCCAAAATGGGGATATCAAGAAAGCAGTCTTTCAGTAGAAGAAAAAAACCTGAAGGATGGGAAAAAGAAAATAGTTATTCCTCTTAAAAGAAAGCAAAATGTGTCTACATCTTGTTCAGAGAAAATAAGAAGATTACATGTAAATACTTACATGTTCTCACATGAAAGAAGATACAGCTGTACTCCTGGACAAATAAAGTCTTCTGGAAGGTATCCTTGTGATGTCAGCAGTTTAGGATATGAAGAAAAAAGTGAACTGCTTGCAACTATAGAACAGGCAGCAGCTTTTGTAACTGCTATGATATTTCAAGATGGTTCTTCACAGCTTAACTCGGAGCAGGTTAGTGAACAATGGGTTTTGTTTAGAGTCAGTTCTGTAGAACCATTGGCAACATAGTTGTGTAGGACATACCAAAATGTACAGTTAGATTACATTTTATTTTAAATTACCAAGTAAAACTTAGAGAAAACGATAGGACTTTTGTTTCAAGGCTGAAACACTTGCATGCTCCTCTGCTATGTCAATGGTGTATGCAGTAACTGTAGTGTACATAATAGGTTTCATATTGTAAAGCATTTGGGAATTTTTCTTTCTAGGACTGCACAAAATCTGTCAGAGGAAACACTATTGTAATTGTGCTTAACAGGACTCTACCTCCTCAGTAAAAGGAGTTGTTGTGCTGGTGAAGAATCAGACTGATGATCAGCCTTGCCCTCCCAGTTGCACTTCAACTGGCTATACTTGGAATGCTGCTGATGAAAATGATAAATTAATTTATTTAAAAATCGAACAGTCATCTCTCTGGGAACAAGAACAGGCTCACAAGAAATTTTCTTGGTAAGAGTATGTGGGGAAAAAGTACTGTTTTGCTTTATATATGCTTTCAGCAATAATGATGTTGGTTCCTTAGCACAGGCCTAATCTCCTTACATGTCAGGCTCGTTGAAGTTCATTTTGGCTGTGTTTGTTCTGTATCAAGTCTGGACTAATAGAAAACAATTAAGAATAGACTGTTTCTTTGGGCTCAGCATATCACTGACTGCAGCCCTTGCAGAATTAGGTTGGGATTCTGGTAGGAGCTGTTTACATTCACCTGCAAATCCTTTATGAACAGTTCAAGCAGGATAGCGCCAAAGAATATGTTTTGTCCAGGTTTATCTTTCTTGTATTTTATCTTCCATTTCTGGAACTGCCTTTTTGATGGACATTATTGTGACAAAAACCCTTTCTGAGCTTAGTTAATACTTTAAATCTTTTTAACACAGTTTTTTTTTACTGACTTTTGACATTGCAAATGAAGTTTTACTAATATTCAATAATAATACAATATAATTTTGGAAGCAAAGGCTTTAAGTATCTGCTTAATACTTGGACTGAATTTTAATAAAAGGTTGGACTATGTTTTAAACTTCCAGTTATTATAACCAAAATCCATTTTTATTCCTATTAACTTGAAAATCATATCCCAAAAAGGAAGAAATGAGTACTGAATCTGATTCCTGGATGCAATACTCTAGCCTGTTAAAACTACATCAGAATATTTTATGACTTTCAGTAATAGCTGTCTTATTGTAAACTACTGAATTTGGATTATTAAATGACAAAACATTAATTTCAAGATGTGGGACTTCGTTCTTAGTTGCATCTCTTCCACTGCTTGAAATCATGGCTTGAAACAAGTCATGACACTGCTTCTCCAGCTGTAATACTGGGGTTACATGACAAGTAGTTTAATGTCATGTTGACAGCTTAAATATAGGTTGTTATGAACTGAGAATAACATATGAACAGTAAAAATTCAATAAGTTGATTGAGTATTAGCATTTAGATGAAACCTGTAGGTAATGACTTACTGTAAGAATAGTGCAATTGTTTAAGAGTGGAT
>VXBU01013514.1:1221268-1328245 GCA_013400315.1 Bombycilla garrulus
AAAAATGACTCACATAGTTGGTAAATCTATATACTAATATATATGTAGTTGGTTATATCTATTTAAAATATCATGAATGAGGGAAATAGACATTTTCAAGAGGTATGGAAATACATGAAAAAGATGAAGCAGTTTGGATTTAAACAGCATATTAACATAGGGCAGTTATGGCAATTTAGATTTTCCAGTAACTTTTAAATCAGTGTTTTATAATGCTACATCAGTTGAGCCTCTGTGATCTTATTTGGGTATATTGAATATTACAGGGATGCCAGTTGGTGTTTTGGATTAAGGTTGCCCTTTAAGAGTTAAACAAGCATTTGTTTTCTTTATGTATATGTGATAAAGCATATCTGCTAGGATGTTTTAATTTCTTATAGAATATAGCTTTGAATATTATTGAACTTAGAATTTAATATTCAAAAATTATATTCTGTTCTTAGAGTAATAAGGAAATGTCTTGGGTTAACTGTTTAGTATGAGGTGATAATTAAAAGAACAAAGTAAATAGATTGACTAAATCTAGGAGCAGTATAGTGTGTGTTAATGAGCTACTTCTGTGCAGGCAAGTGTTGTTTCAAATGCTACAGTGCAAAGTTCCAATCATTTGCTTTAATGCAAAAGATTTCCTGAGGACTCTACTTCAAGTTTATGGTAATGAAATCAGCTGGAAACAAGGCAAGTATTGAATCTGTGATCTCATCCTGTAATCTCTGTGCTATTGGTGTTTTTGTTAAAATCACTAACTGTACAAATAACTAAATTGGTGGTTAAATAATATATTTAAAAACAGAGTTTAGTACCATGAAAAAGAGCACCCTTCTTGGGGGAGGCTGTGACCAGAGGCTTGGCATGTCAAGATAATGTATTTCTTCTCAGAGTAGGAATCAAACCATTGAGCAACTTAAGGATAGCTTCCAATGGAAACAAAAGCTCTCAACACAGTCCTGACTACAGCTGAAAAGGTCAAACTACTTCATGTTTCATATTTCCTAGAAAAAAAACTTCCTCTGCTCAAAGGAAGGGCTAGAATAAATCCCAGACTTGCTCTTAGTTGTCAGAAGGAGGAATCACTTGAATGGGCCCATGTACTTTTGATAGAAACAAGTAAGACTCTTCTCTGTGGATTTAAAAGCAAGTACAAGCAATAGGCCTAAGATATAAATATGTCTTTTTTGTTTTGGGGTTTTGTTTTTTTTTTCCTTTGGGTTCCATATATCAAATTACTGCTGAGTGAATCACAAAAATACACATGACCTTTCAAGAAGGGCTCCCTGTATGGAGAATCATCAGCTTGTGTTCAGCATCTGAAAACTTTCAATAAATCACAGTAAACTGATGATGATTTAAAATCTGGTGCGAAGATCTGTACAAAAATGAGCACTGGGAATGGAAAAGGTGGGAAAAGAAATGCTGTAATGGGACTGGCAATAGTGACAGTTTTATAAATTGTACACACAGGAAGTACTTGATAGGTTATATCTACCTGATACATGGGATTTGAATCTGAAGTGTCTAGTAACCAAAAGACTTCTTGTCCAGGCTTTTAAAATTTCAAACTTGATGCTTCCTCACACATTATTTCTCCTAGGAAAAAACAAACAAACAAAGCTCCAGCAAAACAAACAATCCCCCTAAAATTCTCTTTAGAATAGTCCTGTACCTGTAGCCTGCATTGTGGACATGAAAATTTGCTTCCAGATAACTGAGTCTGCAAGGCTGTGTTGCATTGTGTTCTCTATAAATGTACCTGTAGTCATGGCTTGAACTTACTTAGGGGTTACTGAAGAGGGTACTTAGGATTACCTTTGAATATATCACAAAGCAGTCTAGGTATTAGTTTCTCCTGTTCTTTGTAGACCTGCAGGACACATATTGAGATTGTAGTTAAAGGAAAGTGAAACAGCACTGGGCTTGGCCCATCCTATCCTCTGTGTGAACATGAGCCTGCAGTGTAAGCTCATATGATGCTAAAAGACAAAAGTTTCTGAGTTTTGGCAACAGTGCATTGTGCATCTATAAGTGAATTCATATATACATTAATCTTGGTCTGATTGCTAGGAAGCAAATCTCTCCCTGATCCCCGGTAACAATTTTGTGGATATCAGTCAGGTTAACAACAACGATAAGAAAACTGTACCAGAGGGAGACTCTCATAAAGAGAAAAACTTCAGCTTGAAGTTTTTCAGTTCTAAGAAAGGGAGGTTTTTACAGTAAATATAAGGAGCCAAAAGTTTACTTATATTTGAAAACTTGAAAAAACCAACCAACCAAAAAATTCCACCCCAACCTCAGAAAACAACACTTCAAAAAACGCAATACTGAACTTCCTTCTGTGTAGTTGTGATATTGACCATGTGTTACAGCTGTGAATTCAATGTTTAATATTTTGTCGAGTAAATACTTGTCCTTTTATGATGTGTGCATGCAGGAAAGATGGGCAAAACTTTAAAGTTATTTCTTAGCATGGGAGGTAATTTAAGTATTTTGAATAACTTGTTTTTGTAGTTGCCAGTAGTGTTGTGTTAGATCCAAGGATTGCAGCATGGCTGATAAACCCCAGCGACACAGTTCCTTCCTTTGAGTGTTTAATACAGAAGTATTTTGAAAAGCCTTTTTCAAAGGGAGCAGAAAATACAGATACTGGCACTTTGAGAAATTTATCTGTAAGTAGTTTGTTTTCAGTTGTTTGTGATTGGGTTAAAAAGGGAAGAAAATAATAGACTTGCTATTGCTTAGAAAATATTGCAAAAGAAGATAGATAATGCTTTTATAATCAAAGAAAATTATTCTATTAATAATACATGTTGGAAATCTAAAGAAAGGGGAGAAGGGGAGGATTTACTTCATTTACCAAGATGGGAACTCATTCTCCAGGAACAGCTGTGAAATTTTCCTTTAAAACTGTGAATTTCACAGTTTTAATATAATTTAATATTTTAAATACAATTCTAATATTTTTCTCTTCACCTTCCTGCAAAATGATTTCCACCTCTCCTTTCCAAAATGTCTAATGCTGTGTTCTCCAGTTCCTGTGCACTTGTAGCCTGTATTTAGTTGATTGTTATTAACAATTTTGCTAAATTTCACAGCTGGTAAAGACACCGCATCATAGGCTGAGAAACAGCAGGGAGTCAAATGTGGACTTTGATGTATTTGTATGAAAAAATCAGTGAATTTTAATTCTCAGTGTGAGAGAATGCATGATGAACTTTTTGAGATGTTATCCCCTACACTATGGAAAGTTCTTCCTATATCCTATCAAATGTCTTCTGCATTTCTATTGAAATGTATTTTCTGAATGTTATAAAATATTTGTATCTGCTTTGGGCTGTGGTGATCTACTGTGGACACATTAGCTTTTAGAGGTTGTTTGAAGGATAAAAAGATATAGAGCAACCTAAATAATGTTTTTATTGATGCCATTCACTTTTCAGAGGCCTTGCTATTTCAGACCAGGTACTGCACCATGATTATAGGACTTGTAGGATACAAACCCACAGATGTCAAGTGGGCTTAGAGCACAGGCAGAGGTCAGTTGTATTGGCACCTACCCATCAGTGTAGACATTTCTGAGAAAACCAGAGGCAGTTTACTTGAAAGCATTGGCTGTAAATTGCAGTTGTTGAGAAGCTACTTCATGAATTAAGTTCTTAGTGTAGGGAATAGACAGGCAAACAGACAGGAGTTACCTAGGGTTATTTCTATGTGATGGCCCTGCTATGAGTCAGCATCCTTAATCTTGTCTCTTCCCTTAGCTTGACTCAGTCTTTTGTTCTTCAGATATCACATCTGTTCTTAGTTATTTTTCAACTTTGTCATCCTGATTCCCAGCTCTGAGTTAAATATTGAAATTTTATTTCCTTCCTGTCCTACTTCAGGTCTAGTTTGTTTCCTTGCCCCAGCCATCTCCAGTGTCTTTATGCTGACTTGTTCCCTCAATTCCCAGTTAATGCCTCCTTGTGACATCCTGTGATTATTCCCCTCCATTCCTTATTCTTTAATTTGTCACTGCAATCTCACACTTCCTTTTTGGTTTTTCTCTTTGCTTAGTGAGTCTGAGTTCTTTCTGTGTCCTGGCTCTTTGCCAGGTTTATCTCTTCAATCTTCTTGCTCTGTTTTTACTGGTAGATTCCTAACAGTTATCTATCCTGCCAGAGGGATCTGTGGTAAGTGATAAATCATCTTGTGCCTCACTGCTTCAGTGAAGCTTCCTGTCTTACGCTACTCTTGTCCACCCACCACAGTACTTGGGATGACTGCTGGTTTATTCTGGAGCCCACAATGCACCCACACACCTCTAGCATAAAGATTGCCTGTATATTTGGTGCTATGCCAAAGTGGTCATGGTCCATGTTCCCTGAAACATTTGCTGGAACAGGTGCTAAACATTATGCTGGTCATGTCATCACTGCATTTACTGATGGGGAATTTTGGTATCAGTTGAAGCCTGTCACTGGGCTTTCTTCCACCTCCAGAGAGGGATCAAGCAAGCTGTCTCTATTTCACAGACAACTTGTTTGTTCCAGAACAAGTTGGTATGGACAAGGTTTCTTGGAGACAAGTTGGTGGCTTTTCACTGCAGTATGGACTCTAGATTGTTATAGAGCAAGGATCATCACCAGCGGATCTGCATATTTCAGCTTTTAAGAGAACCCTCTGCACCCTACCTTCTGGGGCAGGCTGTTCCTCAAGACTTTATTAAGTTTATTTTAATGTTTGTGTTCTTGGAGCTAACATTCATTCTCAGTATTTGTGTACTTTTCAAAATGGTATTCTAGCCTATTGAAGGAGTTGACCTGGTGCTATGTGGAACACCTCTGGAACAGAAGGGAAGGAAATGGACAGCTCTGGCACAAAAGTGGCAGTACTTATGTGAGAAAAAGAATTTTCTCATATAAGAAATTTTTCCTCGTTTTACAAGTAGTGAGGGAACTCTTACTTCAGTGTCAAAGGCAGTTTATTGATACTATATTTCTTTGTACTTGATACAAAATGTAAATATAGGAACAGGCAAAATCTGAAATATTCATAATCTAGTGCTGTGTTAATGATTTGGGTTTGATGGAGATCTAAGAACGCTTCTAAAGTGTTAACAGAAGGTATACAGAAAAGCACATTTTTACAATTTATACCCTTAAAGAAAGATAATACTCCACATATTTTTATGTTAACAATGAAGTTATTGATTTATTTTTGATTTAATTATATCAGTATCAAAACTTAGGTGTGAACTTGGAGAAGCTTTATAACATAATGATGGACCTTGCTCATGGCTTAAAGGTAAGACAAAAAGAATTTACTCAGGAATAAGTAAGTATTGAATATGTAAGTATTGAATTAAAGAGAGTTAATGACATATTTCTCATTCAAATTAGAATAATAGAATACTTCAGTCCTTACTGGTTTACATTGGCAGTCAACATTTAAAATAAATTGCCCGTCAAATCTGCCATTTTTTCTAGAAGGAGATGGTGTCAAGGTTAATCTTTTGGAGAAACTTTTGCTCTGCTACATTTAGCTAAATGAAGATTCTGAGAACAGGAAAGGTTCAGAATATTGGCTTTTCTTTTAGTATTTTAAATCTATATATTACTGTCTAAAAGTGTTAAGAGAGGTAGAACACAGTGTGGCTATTTTTTTCTACGTAGTCCTTGCTTAGAAAACTCTCAGCATATCTTAGATTGTGTTAACCAAGCACTGGTCACACGCTGGGCCAGGCTGCCCAGAGAGGTGGTTGATGGCCCAGGCCTGTCAGGGCATAAGAGCCAATTGGACAGTGCCCTTAATCATTTACTTTAAAATTTAGTCAGCCCTGAATTGACCAGGCAGTGGGACTAGATAGTCATTGTAGGCCCCTTCCAAATGAGCTATTTTATTTTATTTTACCCTTTATTGCAAGATTGATCTCAAGAAATCTGTCGGCATGTGTGTGTGTGTGTGTTTTCTGCCTGTGATCGTATACCTGGAAGAGGGACAGAATTTAAGGATACAGCCAGGTTCTTGTGGAGGGGGCATCATGCATTCCCAGGGATTGTCTTTGAAGTTGCTGGTGGCAGGTGTAGGGCTTAGACCATTAGGAGATGGAGCCATATTAATGTGGATATCCAAGTGGCCCAGCAGTATGGTGAGCAATCTGTGAAGGGAGGCAGCAGGGAAGCACAGAAACACTGAGATCCAGCCCACAAAAATTTTTAGACAAGTCAGATTACTTCAGTGGTTAGAAAAAAACAGACTTTCTGTTCTCTAAGTAAGTAATTTGGGGATATAACCTTTCAACTCTTATTTTCTCACTAATGAAAACAAAATTATGAATTATGAATGGTTGCTTATCCTTTCAAGTGAACAAAGGAAAATGAATAACTGTGTGTCCTATTATAATGAAGCTTGCTTTAAAAAGAAACAGTTTAGAAAAAAAGAGAATTTAATAACATTTTTGTGCAAAATGATTGCTGTTGCAAAATTCCTATTCGCCACACAAAGAAGTGACAGCATTTAGATATTATAATTTACACTAAGGAGTATTTCATGCCACAAACAGTGTTGTCATGTAAAAAGGGAATATATAGAAAGTGCAATACTGCTCACTGGAAAATATGTTCACCTAATAACTCTACTAATGTTTTGAGATCAAAATTAGCTGGTACTGAGGAATGTATTTATATCTTACTTTACAGGATCAAGGTTTGTGGAATTTATTTTGCACATTAGAGCTTCCACTTATCAAAATCCTGGCAGGTATGAAAGTTCAGTTCAAAATATGAGTCTTCACTATTTTCACACATCTGCTGACTATGCTCAAGTGGAGTGCAATTCCTCAGAATATGAAATGTTATCTTAGCCTCATAACAGTTGTGTGAATTTGAGTTTCTATTTCACAGTCTAAGAAGAATGTAATATTTCAGTTGTGAATTCTAGATGTTCTTAACCTAAAATTGTATTTACAGTGATGGAAACACACAAAATATATGTGGACAAACAAGAACTGAAAAAAACATCAGAGATTCTAGGGGTAAATCTTGTATTAATTTTTTTTCTTGAAAATTAACACATCATCTTTGTGGTTTTACTGAGGATTAAAAAGAGAAGGAACTTTTGCCATATTTTATGTAAGAATGTGGTGTTTTTACTATATTGTTATAAATATAACTAATTATATTTACATTTTAGTATACTTCTGTATTTATTTATGGAAGTAAAAAAGATATTTGCTTCATCAGCCTTGCCCTAGAACAGAAATTGCGTTGCAAAATGCGCAGGTCCTTTTGGATTATGTGTTGTAGAGTAAAAATTGTAATGACTCTTTCTGAGCCTACAGTTTTCAGTAACAATCTTTCTGAGGAGTGATAGACTTCTTTCCCTCTTTTTGTGAACGATACACTCTTTAAATAAGTGTTCTTTGACAAAAATAGCTACAAGAGAATACCATTTTGTAACTTAAAATTTGACTAGATAATCATACTGGTCTGACAGATTACTAATTTATCAGAATAATTTGCGTAACTGTGTTTCTCACAAGTCTGTATAGGCTTCAGTAACCTAAATTCTTTAACCACAACTGTTGGTACTTCTTACTACAATAAATTCCCTTCCCAGATCATGAAGCAATATAAATTAGGGAGTATATAAGCAATCTACTCAACCAAATGTTGATAGCCAGCAGTGATTACACAATATCAAGTACTCCATTTTAAAATAAAGGTCCAATATTCTCATTAACCTTGGAAGTAGCAGATATTTAAGAAAATATTAATGTGAACAGAATAATTTTGATGTCCTAATTTATAGTTGCGGCTCAAAGAGCTTGAACAGGAGGCTCATGAGGTTGCTGGAGAACGATTCCTTTTGACCAGCAGTTGTCAACTCCGAGAGGTATTATTTGTACTACTGTTTCTACTTAAAGTGTATGTTCTATAGATTTATTGATACAGAAGAATTGTAAAGCATATAGATCCTTACCACTTCTGACTTATTGTCTTCTATATTAATTATCTTGCTTTCTGATTTTAATGAAGGACATATCAGTTTTTCATAAATATGACAATGTTGAATCATCCATATTTGAATGCATGTACATAAATAGTGCATTTTTTTAGTAAATATGTCACTTCTGCAATAGCTCAAAAATACAGATTTTTCAATTCTGTGTTAGTTCTCTTTGCTACAGTGTGCTCTGTTTACCTTTAAACTTCTTTGCTGTTTAAGTTCAAGCACACAGTAATTTTCCTTTATATTTCAGTCTTGAAACACTGAAAGATTTATTGTCTTTTTCTTCCTTTAGGTACTGTTTGATAAGTTAAAGCTGCATATGCTGTGTGACAAACTTCACAGAACTGAAATACAGCAGCTCGTATCCACCTCAGAAGTTGTGGTGAGTCAGGGAAGGGTTTTAAAACCAGCTGCATGATTTAGCAAAATTTCTAAGTTATATTCCAGTGAAATTGTGATTTGTCTAAAGTTTTTCAAATGATCTTGGTTTATTTTTTTATTATACTATTTGTGCTACTGTTACTTGTGCCAGAAAAGGAGGTTGCACTCCCGTGATGGGGAAAAACAAACCAGCTACTCTAGGTCTCCCCTGAGCTTCCTTTTCTCCAGGCTAAATATCCCCAGCTCCTTCAGTTGTTCCTCCTCAGACTTGTGCTCCAGATCCTTTTCCAGCTCTGTTGTCTTTCTCTGGACTTGCTCCAGCACCTCAAGGTCCAAAACAGAACACAGTACTCACTACTGAGTACAGGGTGACAGTCACTGCCCTGGTCCTGCTGGCCACACTATTGCTGACCCAGGGCAGGTGCCATTTGCCTTCTTGGCCACCTGGGCACACCTGGCTCATGTTCAGTCACTCTCAACCAGCAGCCCCAGGTCCTTTCCCAGCCACTCTGGCCCAGCCTGCAGCACTGCAGGGGCTGTTGTGACCCAGGGGCAGGACCCAGCACTTGGCCTTGTTGAACCTCAGACCCTTGGGCCGTTGATCCAGCCTGTCCAGATCCCTCTGTGGAGCCTTCCTGCCCTCCAGCAGATCAACTCTTCTATCCAGTTTGGTGTCACCTGCAAACTGAATAAGGGTGCTCTTGATCCCCTTGTCAGATGATTAAAGAATCATTTTGTGAATATAATAATAGCAATGGAGATGCTTTTTAGAAGAGGAATAGCCTCTGTGCAGCTGTACACGTTTCTGACTTGGTGCCACAACTGAATTGCACTAGTTTATGTAGGAGTTGAGTAAAGTACACAACTCATTGCTGAACATGAACATCATAGGGGAAGGTAGAAAGGTAATATTTCCTTCTTAAGGAGGAAATTCCACTTTTCAGTTAAGTGTCTGAACTACCAAATAGGATCTCCAGTAACCTCAACAGTATAACCATAAAACCCACACACTGCTCAAGGAGAAGGAGGCTTCATAAATCAAACATGTAATCTTGGAGAGTGACAGAGAGCCTTGGAAAATGGGAGGGATCAGTGAAATAGAATTCATGTCACCTTTTTGTGGGAACATAAGTTTTGTTGCTATAATCAAAGCAAATGCTTTTATGTAGTCCAGTATTCTCTTTCCAATAACTGCTGAGACTTGGTTATTTAGAGAAAGGTAGGATGAAACCTTCCAGAAGATAAATAATAGACAATTAATCTTAAGATGTTGTTTCTCCCCGGTAGCAAGAAAAAACCCTTATGTTTTGAAATATACATTCTAGTACAGTTGCATCTGTTTTTCACCCTGGACTATTGTAGTTCTAGATTTTTTTGCTGTACTTACAAATATCCAATCTCTATTTTAATAATTTAATTATTTTTCTCTACAGAATTTTTGGCAGTTTCCAATCAAAGCAATCAGAAATATGCTTTATTTGACTGGTTTCTAGTTTGACAGTTTCAATTTCTCTTAGAGTTTTCCTGGAACTTTATTAAGGCATGAACAGAAGAAATTCTCCTCTTGGATTGTGTGTTTATATATGAGGGTATATGTGTATTATTTTATCCACCTCCATTGTTTTCTCTCTTGTCTTGGTTCTGTATAGCACAAAAAACAAACAAAGGGCCCTAAATAACAAACACATATCACACCCCAGACTTTTCAAGGTTGCTGTGGAAAAGCTTTTATGTCTGTGTCTTGTCCCTGTATGGGACAGGAGTGAAAATTAAATGGGAAGGAGTAATCTCCAGCCTTCCAAATGAAGGCTTCCTTGGGGCTGGGGTGGGATTGCTTGAAGGACATCACCCTTCAGCCAGTATTTTGTCCATTCAGCTTGTCAAGGAAATGTCTTCCTCCAAAATGTTTTCTGTTAAGGTTTGTTTAATAATATAACTTCTATAAAAGTATGTCAGTAATTCACATTCTTGATTTTGCAGCTAAATAAATTGCAAGATCTTCATCCTTTGCCTAAGATAATTTTAGAATACCGCCAGGTGAGCTGATATTTTTTCACAGAATCTGGTTGCATTGAGGCAAAATTTCGCAAAACGTATAACATATTCATGAATAAGTTGGCTCTAGTGAAAGTTCATTGAAATACTAATTTGAAGTAAGTATTATTAAGACATTTTAAATTTTAATGCTTGTAGTTGTTTTCCTCTACATTAGGTTATAGCTAGCAACCAGCTTGTACAACATTGCAAAGACAACTGGAAAACTTCACTGTTAAATTTGTATAGTGCTATAAAGCATACTTAGGGCAAAACATCTATTTTTTTAATTCTGAAGAAATGCTTTGCATAAGTTGAAAGAGATAACTATTTATGGGGAATTTTGGGGTGAGAAACCTCCTGAAAGTCCAAAACTATCTAGTTAGTCTGCTCCCACACTTAATCATTAGGTTTTCAGTGAATGAACTTCCAATAATTAAAAAAAAAAATTAAAAAGGGTGGGTTTGTGTTTTGTTTTAATTTTTTTTAAATTGGTCTGTGGGGTTTTTTGTGTGTGTGTGTGGTTTTCATGTAATTTATTGACCTGGGGAGATAAGATGTAAAATAATAAATTCCAACAGTTCATTTAATAGTACCTGCAAAGCCCTATCTTTAGGTTATAACCTAGAACTTACCCAACTTAGGTTAATAGGTTAAGCTATCAGTGAGTATATATCCATTATTTACTCAGATAAAACTCTCTTTAAAAAAGAAAAGTCTACAAACAGGAAGCATTTGGAAATTAGGATCTTTAATTTGAAAAATCCCTTAATTTTTATAAGTAAGCATTTATCTTAAATTTTATGTATTTTAGGTTCATAAGATGAAATCAACTTATGTGGATGGACTACGAGCGTGCATGAAAAAGGTAGAAATATATAAAGTAACTTGTAAAATCCTAAAAAGATTTGAAATTATTGCAGTGTTCACAGTTTAAGTACTTTGATTGCAATGAATTTTTATTACTGATACTTATATTAAATAAAATATAGCTGTGTGTCTTCATTCTTTTTTTTGTTGTTGTTTTTTACTTTACTTGCTTACAGGGATTTATTTCCTCTACTTGGAACCAAACAGGAACTGTGACTGGCAGACTTTCAGCCAAACATCCTGTAAGTGAGTTTATTGGAAGATTTGCATTTTTATTGAAATGGAAAAAAAATTAATGAATATTAATGAATATTAATTTTAAAAATAATATGTAATATTTTTACACGGGATATGTCTGTTTTCATGCAAGTGTAGCAGTTGCTGTATTGTATCTAAATGGTGGGCAGAAAAAGCTTATTAAATGGGTATTTACTGTATGACATCTGTTCTTAGGCATATTTTGTGTTATCTGTGGTCAGAATTAACGTTGTTACCAGAAGCAGAGGAGTACAATTGTGAGCTATGCATGTACCTTGAATACTTCTTTGTCATGAACTCCTGGTGTTCATGAAGCACTCTTTGATCAGTGAGCCCTGGAAGGTGGGTATTACAGAAAAAAAAGGAAGCTCTTCTGGAATTTGGCTTCAGGCCTCATAGCACTAAAGGGCTTAGCTGGTGGCAGTGCTGGTGCTCTGGAAGTCTTGCTTATATGGCTGTGGCACTTGGGCTCTCTTGTCTGTAATGATCTCCATGTACATGGTTGTGCCTGAAACATGTTTTATTTGACTCTCTGGACTGCTACAGGCTTGGGTTATCTTTATTTTTATTTTTTTCCCACAAAATGGCCTTTCAAGGGCTTACTTGAGTGTATTCTATGATCCCATTTCTCTTGGTGTTTATGGCCCCCATTGACCTTTGGCTGTACAGGCTGGCGAGGTCTTTGTGCCCCTCTGTCACAGCCCATGGCTGCAGGGATGAGAGTGCAGGACCTGGTGTGGGGTGAGATGGGGCTGCAGAGCTCCAGGGGCTCAAGGCATAGGTGAGAAAACAGTAGAAGAAAAGTAGTGACTGTCTATCTGGGGAAAGTTCCTGGTTGGTTTTACCATGGCCTTTTCTAGCAAAGACCTGGCCTCTGGCCCTGTGGCTGACTGGGAAGACATGCAGAGATGGGACTTGTCTCATAAAGGCTAGAGGGAATCTGTGAGGCTGTTGCCTTTTAACTCATGCCCCAAGTGTTGTCAGTTCCTCTCCATGCAGATTTGGTTACTGCTTATCTCTGTGCAGGACCCAGCCTTAAACTTCACAGGTACAAATGGCGTTAGGAGCTTTCTGCGCTCTTGGAGAAAGGCCATGCTCTTCCACAGCTCTGTGTGGGAGCAGAGATGGAAACCTTAACAACTGTGACCACTTTGCATGGATGGGCTCTTGTGGTTCCTGGCAAATCCTGCCTGCAGTGGTGACTTTGGAGTTCTGGCAGAAATCTGTCCTGGGAGGTTCTTACCCTCCCCACACCGGTGACTTCCTTAGCTCTTCTTTCACCTGTCTTCACAGTTCATGTTTCATTTGCATCTTCCTACCCTCATTGTACATATTTCCATACAATTTGTCATCAAACAATTTATAAGAAGTGCTTATGCTTTTTGCTGAGTTGGAGTCAGTGTTCAGGATTCTGAATTAATAACAGAATGGGGAAGTGTTACTGCTGCTCTCGTTTCTCATGCACCCAGATGGGGGAAAGTGAGAGGAAAAAATGATCATGAGGGTCACAGTTTGCTAAATTCTCTGATGTGATGCACAGGCATTTCCAAGTCAGAGCTGAACAGACAGCTATTTTGAAAAACCACATACAACACAAAGGGACCTTTGGCTCATCACAGTAAAAAGGACATGAAATTTATTTTTCTTTAAGGTTGGTTTTCTTCAAAATAATGCTGCTAAAGTTAGCATCCAGGGTTGCCTGAGGCTGGCTTTTCCTTTTAAGGAAAAACATTGGCATGGGTTTTTTTGTTTGAAATTTTTATGGAATTTATACCATCTGTTTCTGAATCATTTATTGATATAGAAGATAAACTGCAGTGCCCAGTCACTTTGCTAAGTGTTAAAAGATTGGAAAGATTCTTGCCAGAAATCATAAATATTTGGGATATTTTTGTGGTTAATATGATATTATGTCAAATTTTAGCTGAATTTTTTGCTGAGGTAGTTTATTTTTAACTGTTTTAAAATGCTTTAATCAGTGATTAAAGCAAAAGATAAGTGAGTATCTGTGAGAGTTCAGATGGAAAAACATCCCATATTCTGCAGTGCTCCTGAGAGATGGGATTACAATCAAAAGTTTCTTTCTGTTTCTTTTGTTCTGTCTAGATAATGGATCTATCTGTCCTCTGTCCTTTAAGGCATTTAATGGAGTTCAGGAGGGATTTACTTATAGGTTTGAGGAGAAATGACTAGACATTGGATAGAGAGCAGAATTCCTTTTTCAGATAACTCTGTCATCTTCCTTCAGACAGTTCCACATTTGCTATATGGATGACATATATTTTTGGCTTTATGTGGGTTTTTCTCAATAGATAAGTTTATTCACATGAATTTTTATGACTTTTGTGTTGTAGCAACTTAGAGGGGGTTTCTTAGCAGCGCATTACTTCAGTGGCTCTCCATGTGTTCATCTATTTTAGTTTAACTGTGCACTTCATTTCTTCTCATTTGGTTTCTTCCTCTACAGTATGAGTGCTGTATAAATCATGTATTTTTCACAAATAACTATTAATGTATTATTGCTAAACAGGGGACACATTTGATCTTGCAATCTCCTGTTATTGCACTGTAGATGTCTATTTGCTACTTTTTGAGAACCTCAGTATTTGAAACCTAAAAGTAAATAGAAGTGCTAGAAATTATTTTATAATGTGCTGGTTTTTTAATATGCTAGTTGTTTTTTTCTCTATGATGGATTGCTTATGACTATTAAGGGAATTTAATTAGGTTTATTATTTGAATGTGTTATTTTTGAGTAGTTTTTGTATAAATGTGTTAGTCTTGTCAACATTAGGATGCTCTTTGATTATATTGCTCATAGATGAATTTTCTATTTGATATATCTATGACATTCATAAAAGCTTGTTTATGTTCTCTAAACCCACTTGGAAATACCTCTTTTCAGCCGCTCACGTTTTAAAGCAGAAATAAGTTCAGACACAAGTGGGAAAGCATAAAACCCAATAAAGATCAAGCCCCTTTCAGAATGAAAAGGGAGAAGTCCTAGCTTGAGATATAAAGATTGCATAAAACTAGATGTTATAATTTGCTTTAAGATGTAAATTTCAGTGCTAGAATCAGATATTCTGTATTAAGGTTTCCTTCCTCCAGGCTTCTGCAGCAGAGAGAACTGAAATGCTGCTAATGAGTTTCTGCTTCTCTACTTCAGAAGATGTTTGTATCACTAAACTGAAAAGCATAAAGTGGTGGGCTTCAGGGAGCATTTCCTTCCTTTTAGTAACAAAAAGTTATGCTGAAGATAAATAAGAAATTTTCACCTTCTTGGAGCAAGTGGAAAAAAACAAAATAGCATTCCTTTTTTTTCCTCAGGAAAAATGCTTTTACAGCTTGTTCAAAAAGGCAAAGAAATAAAATAATTTAACCTACCAGTCGAAGAAACGTGTTAGCCTATAATTAGGAAATCAGGAATGTAATTTGAAAGGGAAACTAATTAGGGCATATTGAATGTTAACATGTTTAAGGAAGGATTGTAAAGAACCTGAAATATAGCATATATATCTTAATCTCTTCAACAGATGAAAGATTTTCTGTTGGTGAATGCACAATAGTGAATTGCATGCTTGTTTATTAGGAAACAAGTGTTGCAAGTAGTGTTTGGAATATGAATAATGAATTTACCCATCTGGTTTTCACTCTAAGGGGAGAGACAATCCCTTGAAGTAGAGGCCCCCTCTGAGCAATTGCCATCCAAAATGAGTCTGTTCTCTCAATTAGCTTAGCAAACCAGTATTTCTAATTATCTGTACTGTATCCATGTTATTTCGCCTCTGGGCTGATTTTTTGGAGTGAGAAATTATCTAATTTTCTCTGAGATAAAATGGAAATGTGTTTTTGGTGTATTTTTGGGATTGTTTCTGGACAGTGTGGATGGGATGCTGCTTGTTTGCCTCCCTTTTGTAGCAGATTCCCAATAGGTTTTACATCTTGGCATCCCCACATGCACACTCCAAGCAGGGTGGTCTGACAGAATTGTGCTACCAACGCTTTTGTGACAGCTCCAAATTTCAGGCAGTTTGTCCAAGGCCTCATTAAGTCTGCAGGCTGATGTGTGGCACTACGAATATCTTTTCTGAGTTTGAAGTCTGTGGTCACTATCGGATTCCAGCAGAAACAGAGTGTTCTGCAATGTGTTCTGATAGTGATGAGATTCTGCACTGTCTTGTTCTATCCCTGCTCCTCTGTTTCACAGCTTTTAGAAGGTTTGGCAGAGACTGAGCAGTGTGAGGAATCACACACCAAGTCTGGGAGCAGGGTTATGCTTGCATTTTGCTTTTTTTTTTTAACCCACTCCCTAGAAATGAGCCAAGGCCTTGGCTGCTTTGGAAACTGCACTAGTAGGAATAAGATCTTTGTAAACTTCTTTTCATAAACTGTCCAACTGGGAAGAATATTTACTTAAAATGGACAAATGGTATGGGCCTTACATTTTCATTGATCGCAGAATGTGTTTTCTATTTTTTTTTTTAAGTATATTTATTGGAAAGCACTGGGGATAGACATGTCAGACACATTACAGATTCATATCAAACATCTTGTCTAAAGTCTTATATTGTGTCATCTAGGCTAGCAAAATCATTTTTAGGTAAGTATTCCCTAATGTGGGCTTCCTTTATAATATGGGTGGGTTGTCTTAATGGATATGAGAATGTGTCTCTGCTTTCTTGGGCCTTTGAATTAAAGCAATTTGATGTTGTATTTTCTAGTCAGTACAAACCCCTGTCACTCAGATGAGTTGATGTGCTGTTAGAGGATGCCAGAGTGTGCTTGCTGATTGTTGTGGTTCATTGGTGTTCTCTTTTGTATTCAGAACATATTTTCGTGCCATATTTCTTTTCAGTATGTTTATTCCAATACTCTTGAGTCATATGGTGATTATGACTGCACTAATAGCACAAAAATAGTATCTCATTTTATGAGTAGAGTTATGATGTTTTTATAGACTCTTTTGTTGTTGCTTAGTGTTTTTTAAAGTAATCTTAATGAAGGCATCAAGAAACTATATTTACAGTGTTGGAGACAGAAGTTCTCTATTTTCTCTTTCTCGCTCATCATAGTTGAAGTTTTCTGACAGGAAAGTTGTACTTAAAAAGGAGTGAAAGGGCATGTTGATAAGACTTTGGTCCAACTACATTTTCAGGATGAAATTTTACACTACCTTAACATTGCAATAGGAAGTTCTTAGGTATTAGTGTGACAACTGCAGTGAGGAAAGTCACTGTTGGTTGCATCACAACACTCATATCTGATGCTCCAGAACATCATTGTGTTGATTTATTACCCAAATGCAGAAACAAGGTTTCTTCATTATAGACCTTTGTTCTCTCAGCATCTGGACTACAGTGTCCTTTTCTATGACATATGCACATCTTTGGCATTCTGCGCTGTAGTGCTCCTGAGTTGTATAGATTCATTTATCTCATGGTGAATGGGTGTATCCAATATATGGACAGCATTTTATAGCATAATTTGGCTCAGTTTCGCTTGTAGCATCATCTGGACTGTAATTCTGTAAAACAAGCAGTCCAATCCTGTCCTCTTCTCTTCTATTTGAGATTATCTTTATGTATAATTGTTCTGTGTGTTATTTAAAGCAAAGTAATGTGCAGCCGGTATAAATCTGCTTCCTTGCAGTAATAGCATAAAAGATATTTGCATTTTATTTATGCAGGATAAGGTAGTCTGTCATTATTTCTTCTACAGGCTAAACATAACCACAGAAATAAACAGAGCAATCAAAATCGACAGCTCGAAAATGAAAGATTCTGTAAAACTTGGTGAAATATCAGCCAGAGTAATTTTAGCACATTTTGAAGTATTGACTATGGATGGAGGCTGAACTTCTCCTTCACTGTCCTTTAGTTTCAGGCAAAATAAATTTTCAGAAAAGCTTAGATTTGAAGTAGAAGTGGGGTAAAAAAGTTCCTCTGAAATCTTCCTATGCTAGAGAGATGACTACATTGTATACTTCCATTTGTTTCTTTAAAATTAGAAGATAATATATTTCAATCCAGTATGTATAAATTAAATTGCCAGCACTTGAGCATTTAATGCTATTGAGTGGGTGTTGTTAAGGCTGATGATTATATGCTGATTCATTTTATCCTTTAAATGGCCTTTACCAGCCATCTTTTGGGAATGCTCCAGGTGAAAGCCAAAACTATGATCATGTTTTAGAAATTCATCTTGGAATACAACTACTGCTACTTCCAGGTTATTTTTCTCTATAATATGAATGTGATTGGAGCACAGAGCTAACAAGAATCAAAATTTAAATCATCTTTGCTAAAAAACTTGTTTTGATTAAGGTCGCTTTCACTACCTTACAAATTCAGTTTTAAAGTGAAGTAGTTCTAGTAATATCTATTGCTTGAAGTATTCTGTTACATAAGTTAATCTATGCAGTTTGTTTTGTTTCTTAAAATTTTATTAATGTAATCTGAGAATAGTTTAAGAGCAATATTAGCATGGAGTTTAGCTTATAAGAAACAATTCACTCATAGTCTGTTGTAGTTGTTGTTCTGCTACTGTTTATCCACTCACATTTCAACTCCTGGCTGGGCACTTTTCCTGTGCCTGAGGTTGGCATATGCAGCATCCCCTGATGTCTCCACTGGTCACAGTCACTGCACCTCTGTAAACTCTGAGGAGTTTCATGGAGCCCCTGGGCTGCTGAGGTAATTTTTACTGTCCTCATCCATAAGACAGTTGCTCAGACTGAATCTTCAGCAACGTGCACAAATACTTATAGTAAATATCTCTGTGTCTATTTGTTATTAAGTTTTCTGAGTTTTCTGTTGCAACCTCTTGTGAATTTATTAAGATTTTAGAATTTCTGCCTGATGGTTTTTGTTTGTTTGGTTTCTTTGGTGGTTTTTTTTTTGTTTTGTTTTGGTTTTGTTTTTTTTTTTTAATTTTTGTTTGGTTTTTTTTGTTTGTTTTCATATGAAGCACTCCATTAGAGGTAGTTTTAGATATACACTTTAGGAACTATTCAGAGCTTGGAGACTTATGTTCTGACAGGACATTTCAAATAAAAATCTCAGACACACAAATTATGTCTTGTCTTACAAGCTCTCAAAAGGGGGAAGTGTTACTATATTTCTCTGGCAGCTGAATTCCTGTTTGCAAGGACAAAATACAGTCTTAATCTCGGCATAAATTGCATTATGTTTTAACATAGCAAAAATATTTCAATAGTTTATTTTGCTATGTAGTGTTCTTCTACAGTACAGTCTTCTTCCAGTTTGTATCTAAGAAAAAATTAAAAGATCTGAGAAGTCTGACAAAACCAGAAATGAAGAATGATTTTTAAAAAATGGTTTATAGGGGAAGATCAAAAATTGGGTAGATTTAAAGAGACTTGTTGTCTTGGATGGACCAGTTTTCATGCAGTAATGATTTTCCAAAGCTTTGTCATTGGCATTCCAAAGAAATTCAGGAAAATTATCTCAGTAGCTCTACATTCCTGTTATATTCATCTTTCTCTGCTGACAATTGTTTTTATTTCTGTGTCAATAACTGGAAAATTTGCCGATTCTTTATTTCCTCAGCAACCTTTCATAAAGCCTCAGGAGCTGTTGTGCAGAGTTTTGGAGATGGATGTGCTCTCTCTAGTTGGGAACAACAGTGGAAAAAAAATAGTGGTTTGTGTAAGAGTTGCTGAAGATGGACAGAACAGGACACAGATCATCTTGCTGATGCCCATGTGGCCTTGCTGTCCTTAGTTCTCCTATCCCAGAATTATCATCCACTGGCTCTGTCTCTTGGGAACTTACACTTAAGGACCATTTCTGTAAAGTCAGGAAGTGTCCTTTCCTCATTGGGAGCAGAGAGACATTACTTATTTGGGTTTCCTTTAACTCCTTCAACCAGCCTCCTGTTCACAGCCTTTTAAGAGGAATTCCCTGCTAACATATGCTCAGTAAATTCTTCAGTATGTGGAACAATCTTGTTTGAGATGCTAAATTTTACCCTTTTCATAAAACAGCTGTCACATCTTTTCTTTTAACAGTAAATTCCTCCAGCCTGGAAAAGTTGTAATTTTTTTTGTGCGGCAGAGGTCTGGTATTTGTGCCTTTGGACAATATTCCCTTGACACTGTTTACTTAAAAGCTATAATATGCAGCTAATCTACAACTATACAATATTTACTATCCCCAGCTGCCACTCTAATGGTTTTTATCTCTATGCCTTAGCATTTTTTTGTAGTATCTTTTTGGTGTTCATCCCAATTTGAGCTTCCCATATGAATGAATATTAGTGTAACAGAGTTAGTATTCTATAATTTTCTTTCAGGAAAATGAAATTAAATAAGTGATAAGATGTAGCCAGTTTATATATGGGAAACAAAATCTGTCTTTTTCTCTTGAAAGATGCAAAGAGCTGTGTCTCTACAAACTTCCTTGTTTGCTGTGCAAAGGTGGGTAATCTGTCAGGATGTAGCCAAGAATCTGGGCTGAACCCATGATTTGACAAAATAATTTGTCACAGAACGCAGATTTTAATCAAATCGGTGAGTAAATTTTTTTTCATTTTGAAAATCACTCAAAATCAAAAATCAAAACCTTTTTCATGTGCTGCTACATCTTCATTACCTGAGATCATTGCTAGGTCTAAATTTCAGGGAATATGGCAGAAAGAGAACTAGTTGTAGGAAATCAAACACACTATTCTTAGGGCCTTCTCTCTTCTTCTCTGTAAGAAGTCGTGAATTTTGGTTGCCCTTTTTTCCTTCCTGTGTTCACAGCTTTCAAAGCTGATTAAGCTTGTGGGAATGGGATGAAGAACTTCTAAGTTTCCCACGTGTCTGAGGTCTAAAACCTTGAAAATTCTTTGCTTCTGGGTAAGGCAAGAGAGGAGTGCCTTACCTTTGATTGATTGTTCTCTGCTGAAAAGTGGAAACTAGTACCAAAAATAAAAAGAATCCTTCCCCAGAAATCTGAATGAATCTGATTTTTGACAAGGAAAATGATGTCTTTAATTTTCCTCAAGCCACTAGGTGGCAATTGCAGACAAGTCAAGATCTAAGGAATGCATGTACACATCCATGCCAGGCTGGCATTGCTATGGTGACCTTGTTCATTTTCCTATTTTCTATGTTTATTGAGATACATGCCATATTTTAAAAATTAGATCTTCAGACTGTCTTGAAATTGTGTTTCATATAGGAGTCACAGAAAATAGCTGTTTATTTCTTTAGAACTATAAATTAATGCTGCTGAGGGCAATAATTAAATGTGGCAGTTTTCCAAAAGGTTTTTTAAAATTATTTTTGCTGTGTAATTTCTCATGGGTTAGTTGCCCCCAGCTTTGGAGGTTCCAGATAAATTGAGCGAGTTTGATGTTGTGGGTGCCCTCAGTCTTTTTATTCTGCATTGCAAAGATGCTCCTCTGGGCAGGGTGCAGTTTTCCTTGCTAGTTTTCCAATAGCTTTGGCTTTTAACAATGGAGCAAGTGAAATGCTATGGTTGAGGAAGCAGCTCACTGAACCTGTGCTTACATTTCTTCTCCAACTGATGAAATTAGATGTGAGAGCACAATTTATCACTAGGTGTGGTCCCACATAGAGCAAGAAAAGATGAAAATGAAGGGAAAGGAGTGAGGAAATTGAAGAAGCAAATAAATTGGAGGGAACAGTAAAGAACAACAAGAATTTTAAAAATAGCAATTAGAAATTTTAAAAAATACAATTAGAAATTTGGAATATAAAGCTCAGAGGAGTTGTCATCCACCTATCTATTAGCATTGTAATGAAGTCTAGTCTTACAGACCAAAGTCTTCTGCTCTAAAAGTATTGCAATGCTAGTCATCAAACAGATGCCATGGATTAGAACCTTACTTTGTGTTTCATTGTGTAGTGCTGAGTTTGTGTTCAAAGAGAATAGTTGTGGCCTAATTATTCTAATAAACTTTCTGGAGAAGAAGTTACTAAGAGAAACTGCAGGAACTTTTGACTTATAATGCTGGAGTACTACGTTTCATGAGAGAAACTAGAATTTTGCTGCTCTGAAATTATTTCAAATGCAAAAGAAAATCTGTGTATTTCTTAAGTATGAGGAAATATTTGGTTTCCTGAAGCAACATCTATTAGAGCAATTAAATATGGCAAAAAACAAAGTCCCAGTAAATTTTATTGATTACAAGAAATGCAATTAGTTTTTGCTGTTTGTTGGTGCTGGTAGCCACTGTAAAACAGTAATTAATTCCTTTGTTCTGCTGTAGTGTTTTGCACTGTGCCTCACTAACAGCAGGTGGATTGGTCACTACATCAAAGGATATGTACATGATAATTTTACCTCGTCTAACTCCTTCCTTCTATCTGTTTGGTCTAACTCCTCGGTTGTTTTTTAACTTCCTTTGTGACACATCCGTCCTGTATACATTTATGAATGGATACTCTTATCTTAGTAGTAAGTTTTGTCTCTGTTCTTATTTTTAAGTAAGGTCTTAGAACAGTGGAGGAATTAGTCAGAATCAAATGCCCACAGAATAATCAGCAACCGCCTCTGTGCATTCCCATTTATTTCAGTAACTACCTGTTACACTGCTTTGTTCCCCTCCCTGCAGTTTGCAGGTCTTCAGAGTGGCACTTTCCATAGAGGTTTAGAAATGCAGATCTGGGTAGTTATGGTTTAATGAGCCATTTTCTAGTTAAAAAATGCTTGTAACTATTGATGCCTTTGTATACAGACGTGGATGTCAATTCTGAGAGTCACTGGGGTTGAATGAGGTTACTTGTTCAAAGTAACAATTTATGCTATTGAAAATGTAAATGGGGAGGAAGGGAGATGTAGGGGTTAGCTGAATCCATATAGAACACTGAAAGGGGAGTCAGAATATAGGAAATATGATCAACAGTCCTACTTGATGTAGACTAAGAAATAATTAAAATGCACCACCAGCCTCTGTGACTAGATGAAATCTAACTACGCTGACTTCAAAGGTAATTTATCCAATATATGTCTGTATATTGTAGTCATTGGAAAGAACTGAAATAGCATACTGGTTTTAATCTAGGAAAGAATTAAAAAAAACCAAAAACAACCAGTGGCAAATGAAGATCTAGAATTTTGGATATCAAAAATAGAAAGCTCAAAAGAATTTAACTGACTGAAAAGAAACTCATAGAACTGGGAAACTCTCTGTTTATTTAATTTTGTTTAGGTATTGTTTCATTGATCATTTTACTCTCCTTGCATATAGTGACTTTCCTTATGGATTAGAGCATAATTTTTTTGAGGTTTGAAACTGTGTGAGGCTCTAAGAGAGACTTCCAGAGTCCATGAGTTCTGAGCCTCCTTGCCAGCATTGCTGGAGATTGTCTATTGAGGGTTTGAATATCTCCACGGGTAAAGGTTTTGGAACTTCTCTGGGCAGCCTCTTCCAGTGTTTGGCCACTGACACAGCAGAAAAGTTTTTCTTGCATTCAAATAGAATTTCCTGTAATGGTTTCTGATTGTCACCCCTTGTCCTGTGATTGGGCATCAGTGAGAAGAGCCTGGCTCCATGTTCTGTACGTGCTCCCATCAGGCATCCTGAGGAGAGGACAAGGATCAGTCTCTCAGTCTGCTGCTGATGCTCCTCCTGATGCAGCCCAGGATGCTCTTGGCCTTTCTGAGTACAAAGGCTCATTGCTGCCTCATGTTCAGCTTGAGCCAGCTTCTTCACCACAATCCACAAGTCATTTTCTGCAGAGCTGCTTTCCAGACTGTGAGCTCTGTGGGACCCTGACAGCTTGTTTCTCCAGGTGCCCGAGGTCTCTCTGAATCGCCCATCTGACACGTCAAGCACTCCTCAGGGTTTTGGATTGCCTGCCATCTTGCTGAGGTTGTATCAGTCCTGTTATCCAGATCATAGATGGAGCTGTTGGGCCTTACTTGTCCCTGGTCTGCTCCAGTAGTGACTGACCTCCAACTGGTCATTGTGCCACTCACCAGAGCCCTTTGGACCCACAGTTCACCTCACCCTCCACTTATCTAACTTGTACTTCATCAGCTTCTCTGAGGCTTTTATGAGTGAGTGTTTTGAAAGCCTTGCTGGAGTCAAGGTAAACAACATCTGCTGCTCTCCCTGCATCCACAGAGCTGGTTACTGCACTGCACAAGGCTGTCATTGGATAAACATGATTTCCCCATTCTAAATCCATGGTGACTACCCCAGATCATCTACTTGACTTTAATATGTTTGCAGATGTTTTCTAGGATTATTTGTGCTGTCATCTTCCTGGGAACTGAGGAGAAGCTCATTGGCCTGTAGTTTTCTGCATCTTCCTTCTTGTCCTTGTGGAAGATAGGAGTGACATTTGCTTTCTTCAGAAATCCTCCCTGATCATCATAGCCTTTCAGACATACTGAAGCTGGGATTTGGCTTCATCTATCCTTCTATCAATTGGAACCTCTGGAAGTTAATTTTGGATTACGGTGGTTTTTTATGTTTTGTTGGGGTTTTTTGTTGGTTTGATTGTTTTTGTTTTTTTGTTTTGTTTTTTTTTTTAATAATGCTAGGATTTTCTTGTTAGTCATCTCCGAGAATAGCTTAAACTTTTTTTAGCCTCACTCAGAAACAATGAAGAGAGTTATTATAGTAGTTAACTTCCACAACCAGCTTTTCCACCACTCTGTTTCAAGTATTCCTTCTTGTCTTTTGGAACATGATTTTTCAGAGAGGGCAATTTCATTTCTCTGTAACTTCCAACGAGATGTGGATATCCTTTTCTAACAATAAGGGATAATAATAAGGGATTCACATCTCAGTTTGTATCTGTGAAGGTTTTGCAGAAATAATTAAACTGTAATAATAATAATAAAAGCAAAAATACAGGCTGTATTATATAGCCCAAAGTGATAATCATGTGCCCAAACCACATTAATTTTCCACTTCTGATGCAGTAAAACAGTCGCCTGACTCAAGCAGAGGAAAACTTGATTTTTGGGAGACTCTTGTGAGATTGTCTCCTTATTTCCCTATACTTTTAAATATCTAAAGTAAATTTATCTCATCAAATTTGATGATCTAAATCTTAGAATACATCACCTCCAGGGGAACCTTAGGACAACCTGTCAGTATGTGTCTTATTCAAAGAGGTTCAACTATCCACTGGAGATTCCTGACTTTGCTGGCTATAGAGGGATTCTACACAGCTTGTTTAAACCAACAACTTGCCTAAAATTAATTCATCTAAAAGTAGATGAGAGGGATGTGCTAAACTATTCAAATAGCTTAAAGATGAGCATTACAACCCTCATATTTCTTGAGTTACCTCTTTTTCTGAAGATCTGGTCAAATTATGAGTTGTTAACTAATTTACAAGTGAAAAGACATTTTGCACTTGGAATTACTTGCTAGTGTTTTCCAGAATTATTAGTAACACTTTTAAAATTGTGTTGAAAGTAGACTTTGTACATATGCTCTCAGTGAAAACAAGATAGCAATGTAGTGATTGACTTTTACATGTTGATAGATTCTGAAATACTTTTTTAAAAAATTCACTATGTTCAGGATTTTGAAGCTTATGAGACAAGGAAAAATATCAGTGAGAGTAACTATAAACAATTTTAACCTGTGCTGGAAATTACCTAAGTACATGTCACAATACCAGTGCAGAGCCAAATGAAAAGCCTCTGTACATCCTCTGTTAGAATGGTTCTATAAGTCAGAACTAAAATGTTTTATTAATGTATGTAAAATTAGGCTCCCACATCCATTTATGTCCAGGTCCATAATATAGGACTAAATCTTCTGTATTTCTGAGGAGCTACTGCATGCCATGGCCACTTAGACTGCATATTATTCATATGAATGAGCACTAGTTCTCCCCAGCTTGTTATTGGTAGAAATCAATAGTTGCCAATAGGAGTGTTAGTTTTGTGTACAGATTAAACCACCACTTGCTTAAAAAAATGATTTTAAAATGTAAGTTACCATAAGCATTGCCACAACTGTGCTTTTAAATGTTTCTAGAAGCTAAAGATTAAAATAGTCCAGTTGGCAAATGTTTCTTCTGGATATTGATGGACTGAGTGCAGTGCTGCTAGTTTTTACCCATGCTGTGAAAATGTTCTGTATGTTGTGTGGTAGTTTCCTGTCTCTCTCTGCAGGGCACTGTGGCAGGTGTTCAAGTTTAATACATTTAATTGTACGTCTTTAAGGATGGTACTAAGACTAGGAATGGTACTATTGTGGTTTGGGGGTTTTGTTCTTTTGCTTCTGCTTTAAATTTCAATAGCTTTTGCTGTCTGATTACATCCCTCGAGTTTAAAATAACAATTTTTGAGTCGAAAATTGCATAGGAAATGATCATTCTGATTTGGAAATTATATAGCACTATTCCCACTCTCTGAACTTCCAGTATTACATAATATTAGTATGTTCATCTAATTCCTGAACCACTTGCAAATTAATGGCATGGAATGACAAAATCAGAGCTTGATACACATTCTCTTGTCATATGTTGCTTTTCTAGATAAGAAGCATAATGACACAAAATAACAGAAAGGAGTTGTCATGTGCATCTTTGATGCTTTACTGGAGATGTATGAACCCAGATATTGAAAAAAAAATCTGCTGCTGGTCCTAGTCCTGCATGTTAGTTGATAAAATTAGTTCAAGTTTTTAATCTGGACTATGTCCTGTAAACAATAAAGGGTTCCTTGTTTATTTTATCATGCATTTCAAAAAGTAGGAGTAGATACGACAAGAGGCTGAAGAATAATTCAATTCCTTTAGCCTCTGGGCAAGATTTGCATGTAGTAATGCACTATATCTAAAAGACACAGGTTAAAATAAGAAGAAAATTATTTTTGTTGGATTACTAATTATCATCTATGGTACATCCAGAGATTAGGCTTTGGAAAGGCCACAAGTGAGTAATTGTTCTTAGAAGCTTCCAGTTTTCATGGAAGAACAAATATTCAAAAGTGTCTGCAGATGCAGAGTGTGAAGATTCCTTTGAAAGGCAAAGTGGTTAATCTTTCTTATTATATGGGAAAAACTTGTAGGCACCAGTATCACTAATGCTGGTAATAAACTGTTCCAAAAAATATTTTCATGAACTTGCACTTACTAAGCATTTTTTTTCCTTCCTGTTTGTAGAACATTCAAGGTATCTCAAAACATCCAGTTACAGTCACCAAGAAACAGTACATAAAAGGTAAACAGTGTTTTTATTAAGATGAAAAGGCAGTTTTATCTAATTATTTTTCTGAGTGGTATTATATTTTGAAGCAGACTGATAGGTCCAGCATTAAATATCAGATGATTGATGCTTTGTTATGCATTAGCATTTAAACCATTTACTTTTCCTGGTTGTTCTGAAAAATATTTGGTATTTCAGCACTTATTTAAATAGCTACAAACTTTTAGGGCTTTTTTGTTTCCCTCACTTTTCCCAAATGAAATTATGCATCTTAAATACCTTAAATATCCTAGGGATGATTTTGTGTGTGTTCAGCTCATAAGGCTCTGCCTGAGTCAATGTTTAGGCTGGGTCATTTTAATTGTACTCACAACTAAACACCAGTAATTAGTCAGATGTGTTGTTTTTGATAAGAGAAGTGGATTTAAGGCAGATGGTTCAGAGAAAATCAAAGTGAAGTCTGGAAATCATGAGCCAAATGATAGAGAAACCCACAGTAGCAGACTCAAATATAAGAGACAAATTTTGGAACACATATTCTCCTCCTCAAATGCCTGCAGCCACAGCTGGGCAGTGCTGCTCGATGTGATGCTTGGTTCTCTGCTAAGGGCAAGCTTTGCCTTTTCACACTTCTTTGTGTTAGAAATAATACAGGTCATTAAACAAGAGTCTATGGAAGGTAATGTAAAATTTTGACAGTAGTCTTATTTTATCTCATAAAATAAAGTCGTTGATGATGAGTGGTGATGAGTCATTTTTATAAGTATTTTTTAAAACTTGCTATAATAAACAATGTCAGCAGGGGCAGCATAAACCTTAGGTGCTGGGCATAACTGTAGCACATGAAACTTTCTGAAGATTTTGTTACTGATTTTATGTTCTTTTCAAAAATATATTTCTAAGTTTTTCCTGTATCAAGACACATTTTTTTCTATTTTCTTCAGTTTTATGCAAACCAGATTCTCTTGTATTTCAAACAATCATCCCTCCCTACACAGTGTCAAGTGATATTCCCAGGTTGCACTCAGTTTCTAGTACCTTAGTGTTAGTGTTTCATGATGATATTGGGGATTTCTGTCATTACATTTTGGATGCCTATGACAGCTGTATGTTCTCAATATTATGTTCCTCTACCATCTGTAACTCAGAATTTGGTTATTAACACATTGCTGCAGCATAATCAAAGATACAAAAATACATATTTTTACTTATTTTTAGAGACCCTTCTTTATGAATGTATCCTTTATTAACTGATCTGTGAATAATGTTAGTTATTGTATGTATTTGATAGCTTGTGTTTAGGAAAGGATTTGGATTTGAGAAAGGAAGTAAGCAGCAAGGATGGTGGAGGTAAAATTGTACATGACTGATCTAGTGAAACAATTGTGATGCAGTTGGTTCTCTGCTAGTTTTCTTGCATTGCCATTTCTGTGGTGTTTGCTGTGTATTTGGTATAAAACCTCCTATGGTTTGCAGCTCAGTTTTTTTGAACTGGTGTTTGGGATTTAAATGTGTATCTCCTCTCTAGGAAAAGAAGAGGATGTAATAACTATTTCTCCGAGAACATTGTTTGTTTCAAAAAAAGGATGTACATTTTTAGCAGCAGGTAAGAGAGAGAGCGTGAATTATTATTCTCATACATATTAATATTCACAGTTCTGTCATGTCTTTTTCCCCTCTCCTTTGGATGACATATTTTACAAGGATGTCAAATCCCTTAGTAACAATTAATGTTGTTATATGATGTGTATTCCTTATTATGCTTTGGAAGAGGATGATGTTTAAGCCTTCTGAGTAGAAACAGAGTTAATGAGATTAATTTACACATGAAGATTATGAAGGATTGAGACACTTTGTGATCCATAGCTAGAATAGAACATCTTCAGGATGAGCTTCTTAGAGGCATCTGTCTTTTTTGAGCATGAAGAAGTGATTGAATACTCCAAACTTACATTTTAATTTGTAATAGTCTGATTAAAATGTAGGTGTGTTTTTATTTTGGAGCAATAGATGCATTTTAACACTGTTTTCTAGACTTTTCCCATATTGAGTTAAGGATACTTGCTGACTTATCATCTGAACCAGAACTTCTGAAACTGTTCCAAGAACCTGAAATCACTGATATCTTTGCTACACTGGCTTCTCAGTGGTAAGATTAAATGTTGCATATTTTAATAGTAATTAGATAAAATAGTAAGAACAACCTAAGTTATTGTATTACTGCATAATGAAACAAAAGGCAGTATTTTGTTACAGTATCTATAGTTCATACTATTTTAAGACTATGAATCCCCTTCAGTCTTTCTGACCCTTTTCTTTTCCACAGAGGTTAATTGCCACACACCACAATGCTGCAATCCAACTGGCTAGTATGAGCCTCGTGGCTAAAGCTGATGTAATGATATATTGTGAACAGTGGTTACTGATAGGTTTCTCTTTGTATTATTTTTAACCAATTCTTTTTAAAAATCCAGAGCACAGTTAGAGAGGTTATCCATCTGAAAAAATGCAGAACAGCTTTCCTCAGTAAAATTACAAGCATTTTTGAAATTTGTCTAGATATCCAATAGAAGTATTGGAATCAAATTACATATATTTAAGAAACAGAGACTAGAACTTATGGGATTTTTTTTTTGAACTAATAGGATTTAGTGCTTCCATATTCTGGAACGACTTGGAAAAATTGTTTCCCCAATAATTTAAAAAAGGTAGATTTTTTTAAATCTCCATATCTCTATAATTGTATACGCATCTCTTCAGTATGCCAATTAAAAGATTAACTACCAAAAAAAGGTGCAATATTAGTCACTTAGCTTTTTAAGGTGTTTTATATTGCTCTTTGTATCATGGTGATGTCTAAAAATCTCACTTGAGACTGGGACACCTTTGTACTCAAAAGTGCGTGAGCATTCAATAAGTAACAGGATAGATGGCAAGAAACTTGTGGTTTCTATAGATAGGTCAGAAAAAGATTGAAAAAAGTGCTGTAGCAAAAAGCTGTTTGAACAGACTGAAGTTCATGTAAATATTATGCAATTTGCTTATTTTCTGTTTGTCTCCCCCTCTCTCTTATCTTTGTATCTCCATTTTAGTTTGAAGATTGTTAGCTGAAAATGAAAGCAAAAATACCTATGATTGATTGAGCTCAATTCTCATCCTACAGTTTCTAAATTTTTGCAGGCATAGTCTTCCCAAACATGGTATTTCCTACACACTTCCATAGTTCACGGGCAGGGACACCTTCCTCTATCCCAGGTTGCTCCAAGCCCCATCTAACCTGACCTTGAACATATCCAGGGCCTGGGCATATTTGTTAATCTGCTCTGAAGTCATACAAAGAAATAAAATGGAGCTGGGAACAAAATTATCTTGCTACCAACAACTTAATCAGTGCTCGAGGCATGTACATTCTGGGAGAACAAAACTCAAGACCACAAACATTCCATCTAATATATCTATGGAAAGATCACCTTTCTTTTAGAGTTTCTTAGAAGCTTCTCTTGATACTGTAATAAATTCTTACCTCTAACATGATATGGCTAGAACCTCATGATAGAGTTCAATCCTTATTTTAGTTTGATGGTTTATTGGAAATGTATGCATGAAAATGAGTCAAATTTTGTCTCAGCTCTGGGCATGGCTCCAGAAATACCATTCTATTCAGCAATCTCACAGCTCTTGGCAGCCATCAACCTCTTCCAGTTGCTACATGGTAACTTTAAATTTAACGAAATATTACAGGCAAATATTTTTATCAGACAATTGTCATGGTGTGTCTACAAAGTCATTACATAATGATTCTGCTGACTCTTCTCTTAAACTTTAGTAAAGCTAGTGCTTGGAAGAAACTTTCTATTGAATCTGTTAGATGACTTATGAATCACAGAAACACGAAGGGCGTGTTTAATCTCATCTAACCTTGGACATCTGTCACATACTTGGAGAGATTCATTTGGCCAACTGCTGAAATGCTCTGTGTAATAAGATCAGTTGCAGAATAAAAGTGTTGTCTTCTCACTGTTGAGAACAAAGTAGGTCTGGGGTGGCCAGCTTAAATGCAGACATCTGTATTTGTTCTGACAAATTGAATTCCTCCTGTTGGGTCAGTTCCTACTAAACTCATCTTGGATTTTTGAATGTTGTCCTTAATTTCTTTGGTACCAAAGAGAAGATATAAAATTACAGGCTTCACAAATGCTTTCTCATTCTGGATACTTACTCATCTCTCATAGTCCACTATTGATAAATAAAGTATTTAGGGCCAAAAATTAGTCAATTGACTTTATTCTACTCACTGGTATTAGAATGAGTTATGAGAAGAACAAAATAAACAACAAACCTTTTATCTCGTCTTGGTCATCTAGTTTTTTCTGGGTCTTAATCCTTTAAAATCTGTGCAACTGATACACAGCTGCAACTGATACAAAATGTTTTGTTCTGTTTGAAGGAATTGCATGTTGTTGCTATTTGTAAATTTTTCCTGACATATTTTCTACAATTGGAAAAACCTTTACAGAAAGAGGTTTTTTTTCTCCAAGAGATCTATAAATTATGGATTAGTTTCTGAAGCTCCCTCTCCAAGGACAAAAAATTAAGTTAGTGTTAGTATCTAGTAGCATATCAGTTTCTGAATACATGTCAGGTGGTATATTTTAGCAGGTTTTCTGTATCTAAAAATCCTTAGACTGATGAATATTAAGTCAGAAATAGAAAAGGATACATTATTGGATAGAAATCTGAGCCACACTCCAGAGTCCAGCCAAGTTTTATATCAGTTTATTCACTTACATTTATTCACTCACATCATGGCTTCTTCACTGAAACATAACTCCATTCCTTAGCTGCCCTTCAGACTAAAGCCTTCTGTCTGAAATCCAACCTTTTTAAAAACTTTCACAGGCTTTTTATAGCATTTGGCAGGAAATACACGTGGGTGGGCAGTTTCTGCAAAGAGGTGAACTATATGAGTTTCTGATTAAATTAAGATCTCTTATGTATAAAAGCTTTCCTTTCATAATTTGGTTAGGTATTCTGTGCTGTGACTCAGCCTATCTCTGATGCCTTGAGGATGCATCTCTCTTGGAACCCTGTTGGATCCGTGTTTCTGTTAAAGTAAAAATAAATATTCCATCGTCAGTATGGAATCTTTACTCTGGTCAGCAGAGCAGGTAGGGATGCTGAGTGTGTGTCAGCCCAGACTGTGTCCGTACATGGCAGTAAAGTGCTGAGTGGAGTTTTGAACTTCCATGCTAAAATTCAATCATGTGCAAAACACTCCCCAAAGCCACCAACCCCAGTGAGAGGCAATGTGCTGCTCTGAGCTTGCAGAGGCAGCTCAGTAACTCAGCTCCACCACTCTGTGCTTCCCTGCACTGTGCTCAGCTGTTTGCTGGAGACACTGCTTGCTGTACAGAGTTTTTGAAGTATTGTGTATTCTCTTTTGCAGAACTGTTTTGAAGTGGCTATTCAGCTAAAACTATCAGAAGCTGCAGTTAACTGCCACAGAAGCACAGGATGCTTTGTGTTGCATGGGGTCTCTAAAGATCATCTAGTCCATCCCCTTACTATGGGCAGGGACATCTTCAATTAGAGCAGCTTGCTCATCTCTGCCTTGTACAGCTAATATATTTTCTGGTCATCTAACATAGTTACTTTACCCCAGCTAAAACTAAACACATAGAGATTTTGATGTTCACTTGTATATGCTTAGTGCTCTTCCTCCTGTTCTCTTGTGATGATACTCGCAAGGTATTACCAAAATTATCTGTTATCTTTGTCCTACAAAGAAAAAGCTTAGCAACAGGTCAACACCTGCTATTACAACAACACCAAGAGTGCATTATGTTAACGACACACTGAACACATGGCAGTTTCAAGGCTTGCCTAAACTTTTAAAAATTCATGATATAATGGTTTCTAGCTACCTGCAAGTTCACCTTGTGTTATGTTGCCTTGATGCCCTATGACAGCCATAATCCTTTTAAATGCAAATCATGAGCCCAGTGCTGAAGGTGATGAGAGCTGTCCTGGCAGCTGTCTGACCAGTCAAGAGCCCTAACTGTCATTAGACATCCAAATGACAACAAACCTCGGTGTGAACTTTCTCTCGCTTCTTTAGTTTTTGCAAAATAAATGAAAAATAAGTAATTGTATTTAAAATGCTGTTGATGTGCACATCTTAAAGTCACTTTCAAAAATAAATGCTGAAAAATAAGTTCAGTCTTTTAGGTAGTCTGCACTTACTTTGCAAAATTTCTTAATTTGAGGTGTAATGATTACCAATCTCTTTCAAACTGTTCTTTTGTCACCCTTCTCAGTAGGTGGTTGTTTCTCCATCATAGTATATACTCATATTGACCCCATTGAGTCAAAAACTAGGAAAAGTATCTTGATTTAGCTAAGCACTTAAACACTCCATAGTATGGGGTTTCATCCTGTCTGACTTATACCTGCTTTCCTGCCTGAGTGCTTTTTTGAATTGGGATAGTAGTGCTTCAGATTTCCTATGATGGGAGCATTAATCCAAACTTAAAATATTTGGGTAAGTCCTTTCCTTTGTTTCTTTAGAATCTGTCTCAGACACCTGGAGATCCCCAGTAGTGACGAGTTCAGCTTCATCCAGCAGAGCACAGTGGTGCCCTCCATCAAGGGTCCTGAGGGAAGCCTGGCCATGCAAATGCAACTCTATTATTTATGGCTCTGAACAAGCTTAGTCAATTTAAGCTTGATGATGTTGTCACTGTGATCTAGTATTTGCTACAGATATTCCTAATATCTGCAAATTATATTTATGTTCTATGTTTTATGATCTCAAGCCTGAAATAGAACACTGATGTGTCTGTCATAAATGGCCTAGCAGATTTATGAGACCATTTTGCCCTTTCTAAATTATAACTATGAACTAAGATGGAAAAATGTAGACTCTATATCCTCATAAACCAAGAGGTTCAGAGGAAAAGACCCCGTGAGTAGATTTGTTGCAAATGGATTGAAGTGGAAGCCCAATGCTCCTATATTCAGAAATTTAGGAAAGGGAATACCCAGGTGATTTATAGTCTCTAGGGATTATACTAGTGTATGAAACAAAGAGAATTTTCTTGACCACATTATTTCTCTGAGATTTAATAATATTTCTAGATTGTATATATTGATTTACTGTTATCTTCTAATGGTAAATATACCTTTTCTTTAGATGATATTTGCTATTTGAGATGGGGAGAAATTAAGAAAGATATTTAGTATATTGCTTTTAGTATGGTCTACTTGCAAGCATGAATTTATTACTACTATAAACTGTGTATTTCAGTTGTGTGTGAGCAGAAAGATAATTGTCCCTGTGCACAAACTTTTCCATGCAGTGATAAATTACCTGGGTATTTTCTGTCATATATTCTGTGTTACAGATTGTCTGTAGATCCAGTGTAATGATACCTAAGTTGGTCTATGCCTCAGAAAAATGCCTTTAATAGATAACATTGTCAGACAATTGTACTCTAATTCTTTTTCAGTATGGAAATCAGAGAGTAAGAATAAGAGAACAGAGAAGAATTTTGCCTGTATGCAATGAGTTTTCTTTAAATTCTGAAAGAAAAAAGAATAAGAAAGTAGAGAAATTTAAATAATCTCTATTAAAAATACTTAATGTATTACTATGTAGTAGAGGAATAGCTCTAATACTGTTGAATATACAGATATGTTGTGTATTCAAAGGTAGAATAATCTGATAACTGCTGCCATTCCAGTATGAAAATGAACATTCTCTTTAAAGTATCGATTTCTAGCTCAGAACTGTCATTTTACCTGTACACACTACTACTGATGGTGAATTAAAATAACAAGGTAATTAATGGATTCTCTTTTAGGGTGATATTTACTCGGATTATACCAATGAAAGGATGATTTGTGGCAGTTGCATGCAATGCTTACACTCATAGCAGTGTTTGAAAGAAGGCTGCAGAATTTGATAGTGGTCTAGTTGCTCCTGTTTCACGTTGAGACCTGTGTTTTGTAAAATCCAAACCACAAAATATTCCTTTCTTTCTCATCTGTCATCTGTTTCCTCATATTCATGCTATTAGTGCTTTCTTTTGTGTGGTGATGGAGAACAGCATGAATACATGTGCTTCTTCCAGGTATTGAATTTACCTTCTAGAAAGCACTGGACATAATAATTGTTCACCTGAGTTTCTGTGGCTTTCAGAGAGTTAAAAAAAAATGGCTCTAGTTAAGAGGACATATCTCATTATGTCTTTGTAACCATGGCAGTTTATATCTAAAATAAAGAAGTGTGTAATTATCCTGGAATTCCAAAGGATTTGTAAATTCTTTACCACCAATGATTTTGAAAAACATTTCCTTCCATTTTTATAGCGTAGGCTTGGTTGGCTGATGCTTTTAAGACATGGAAGTGTCTTTAGCTTATACTATCCTTGCCACAGTCAGAGGAACTTGAACACTTCATTTCCAATAACCTTGGGAACTGCAGACTGTTTATAAAATGTTCTGAACACAAAAGTCCATCTCTCTTCAGCTGATATTTCTGTCGGATCATGGCAATATCTGTTCTGAACTGTTTTGTTGGAGACTGACATGCTGATTTTGGAAATTAAGAAAAACCCTGGAGAGAAGCAAAGCACAGAACTACTTGGAGTTAGCATGTTGAAAGCAGAAAAGGCTTTTTGTTATGTTTTTGGGTTGTCTTTTTTTTTTAAAAATAAGTTCATTGAATAAAAAGACAACGGTGCAGAAAGGTTTGGTTTGTTCTTTGTGAAATGTCTTCCTGCAGGAAGTGGGGAATCTTATTTCTTTACTGCCTGCCAAGCAGGGGACTCATGGAGCTGATTATATCCAGTGATGGCCAGGTGAGCCAAACTGTTGCATACTGGCAGTTGGTCTGGTAGGAACTGTGTCAACATAGGGACTCTTGTTTTTCCAGCCTCTTGGTAATTCAGGATACTTCCTGACAATAGCTCTATCTGCTGACACCCTGCTGAGTTCTGAAGAACACAGGAAATAAGCAGAGAAATTTTGGATATTCCTGAAATTAATCAAAATAAGTCCTAATGTGCTGAATTATACAAAAAGATAACTAGGTCTGTTTGAAAAAGATAAGGTCAAGTATGCACAAATGCTTGGTGATAGACTGACTAAATATATATACACCTGCCCATATCCATTTCATGCAACTTTGTTTCAAATATGTCCTTTGTATTAAATAGATTAAAGATTAATCCTCCACAAAATAGTATTTTTTCAGGTTAATTCATATAACTGTATGATATGGTAGATATGGAATTCAGTTAGGCTGTCTACTCAAATAACAAGAGCAAAGGCCAGTTAATCAGGGATAAGATAAACAGATTTCTGCGAAGTGAACACCACATCTGTAACTGAATGGTTTTTAAACAGATATGAGTATTTGTCCTTCTATATTAATTTTATGAAAATATTATCAACAAGCTTCAATATTATCAACAGAGTCATTATTAATCAAGAGATGTCACCTGTGTGTTTGTTAGGTGATTAAGGAATAATTAAATACTCATGCTTATCCAGGTGGATTTTTACTAAGGAAACAGGAAGAGCTTTAGCTCTGCGCCTGTCCCTGTTAGCAGACATTCAGTTAAAAGATGCAGCCACAGGGTTACACAGCTCCCTCTCTCCCAAACAGACCTCTCTTAGTTTTATTCTTTTCTAAATAATGAACTACACCAGTTTAGGGTTCCTAGAACCCCATATTTTAGATAATCCAGGCTATTTCATACACTTCTAATCTTCTAGGACATGTGGTCCTATGGGTTCATTCATTTGTCTGCTTTTTATTAACTTAATGTCAAGTCTGAAATGAATTTAATTCATTTCACTTCATCCATTACAAAGTGGCAAAATCTTTGTTTTTTGGAGTTGCAATGAAGAAGAGACGTTCCTTGCCATTGAGCACATATAAAATGGTGAAACTTTTGCAATATTAAGACAAGTTACAGTCACTGGGGAGTATTTAGGGTTACTTCTAGAATCCTTTGAAGAGAGTGAAGTTTTGCTGTGTGTTACATGGCAGCCCCTTAAATAAGTGTAACTGAGAATCTCTGCTGAAGTCTCTGTTTAGAATGTGTGACTGTCTTGTGGTTCTTCAGCTCTGAAGTTTAGTTCTGTAACTTAGCCTGTATTGATTCACTGTAAATCAGGAGGTCCTAAGCTCAGTGCTGCCTGCTAGGACACTCACTAAGGGTTAATATAACATTTCTTCATTATCATTTACTTGGCTGGTTGTATAATCCTGTTACAATTTCTAGTTTGTTTCAAGGCTTCTACTTACTTTCCTTTGGTGAAATAGATTCTGAAGAAGCATTTTTTGCAGTATGTATATATATAATTTCTATTCTGATCAATATCTAAAATATATCTCATCTTGTACCTTTATTTAGAGTGATACTGATAAAAAGTGTGGAATCAGTAATTTGTTTCTTATATGCAGTTAAGAGAGATACAATTTCAGTTGGAATGGGAAGGCATACTCTTTGAAATCGAGTCACATATTCCAGGACAGGTACTATGTACAGGTACTACTCATTATGAATCTGGTGTTTATTAGGTTGTTTGGTAAAAACGTTGTGAGTGAGGCTGTGCCACTTGCAGCTCCTGAAGCTGCTGTATGTAGTAAAAGGGGAAGATGTTCAGTTTGCCTTCTCAGAATCAGAGTTTTAAAACGTTTTAAGTTCTGAGTTCAACACCTCATGGATGTTGGTGTGCAATATTTTAACAGTGGTACTTTTGCAGTGAAGAGATTTCTGTGTTTTGAAAGCTCATTTGCAATAGTTGATATTAATGAAATTTAATGCTTGTCTTACTTTGCACTCTGACAGTGTATATGGCAACCTGTGGAAATTTCACCTTGTAGTTTACACTGCCTTGTAGAAGTGCAGCTGTGGTTTTAGTTTAGACTGGCAGATAAAGCAGAGGGAATAAAGACTTCAGGAAGTATAATGGCTTTTGTTTTTAGAAGCTTTAAATAAACCAGGCAGTTAACTAGAAGTTCAATCAGACAGCTTAATTTTATATCACATTGGAAGCTTATTATTATTGCACATTAAATGCTTTCTTAGCCTTCTAGAGTAAGTGAAAAATAAAGGTTTACAATTGCCACCACCACAACTAACACAGAAACTAGAGAGAAAGTAAGCTGTGAGGAGGCTGATATTCCTCAGTTGTTTTATGGTGTCTGATAACTTTTGGCTTTGTAATTTCATAGAGCGGTTTTTTTGTGTATGAAGCTCTTATCTCCAAAAATCATGTCCTTCTAGAGTGACTTTGATAAAATGCTCTGTTTTATGAGCACACTCCAGACCTCAATAAAATATTTCAGTTAATTTAATTTAACTTCAACTCTAGTGTCAAGCTAAATTTTGATGAAGTCAAGAATGTCATGGCAATTCATTCTTGCCTTTTACTTTTGCGTTTAGTTCAATGTTGACCCAAGGCATAGTAGAAAGTTAAGCTGAAAGAGGTGTTTATAGAGAAGACTGAAAAAGATGGGATTGGACATTTCTTATCCCTCTCTGCAGAATTTGTTCAAGACCCTTATGTATAGGATGGCTGATTTCTTCCTTTTTTGATTACCTATTCAAGATATTTCAAAATCTGTCTCTTATTTTTTTCTGTATTGTGTGGATGTAGTTTGATGCAGTGTGACATCTCCTCTCTTCCCCTCCCTATTTTTCCTGAGCAGCCAATACACTGTTGTAACAACGATAGCTCCACGTTTTGTTCTGTGTAATATCTGAGGTGGCATTACATCATCTTTTGATTCTATGTTAAGAACGCTGATTTTTCTGTGTTACTTTTCTGGTATTTATCTAAAGGCTGTCTGAAGGTCCCTCTATTTCTTTATGAGACTTTTGGCAGGTCCAAGATGAGTAATTATTTGATGCTCTGCTGCAACTGCCTGTGTCATCTCCCAAAATGGCTGCTGTTCTCTTAGCTATTTGAAGTTGCTTGAAGAAAAGCGTGAAAAGTATTTGTAATAAGTAAAGAAAGAACTCCAAGGGCATTAATTTGCATTTGATCCCTGTTGTTTTACACAAATGGCCTCTGAGAATCTTTATGCCATCCCAGTTTGCATAGACCCCTTAATCCATTAACATTGGTTTGTTCTTTCAGTGATGGTGCCCATCACTGTGAATGCTCACACTGGCACCTGATGTGGGGAGTTAGTTACCCTAACTTCCTTCTCTTCTGTACTCATAGACCCAGAGACCCTAAAATAAGACTGCTCTCGTGACTCAGAAATAAAAAGACCATGGATATGTGAGGTGAAGCCTTTTTTTTTTTCCCTATGGGGTGAAGGAGAGGCAAGGTGAAGGTTGCAGGGTAAGGTGTGCTCTTTCAAGAACCTATGTCAATGTTGGATCTTTCTGTTCCAACTGACACATGTCCAGAATTGTGCATTTTTACAGAAAAATATTCCAAGTGGCCCCTTTCTAATGAAGAGCACTGAAAAATAAGTGCTATCTAATTTATCTCTTCAGTATCTGACACCTGAAACAGCAAAATGCAGGTAAATATCTTAATAAAGATAATGGATCACTTCAGTCCCAAATTAATCTCTCAGCAAATTGTTACTGACGATAGCTATAATTTATGACATAACCTTGTTGCAATTGCTTTATCTGGTTCCCTGCTACTTTAAAATGTAACAACAGAAGACTTTTGACCCTCATAGCAAACTGTGAAGACATGTCTTTATCTTCTTTCAAATACAGGAACTCTAGATACCATGCTCTTTAAAAGGAGGTTGAGGACTAATGAAATAAATCTTCATGCAGTGGATTATAGAGGCTACTTAGACAAAATAAATTTTTTTATGATTAACTACTGGAAGAAGTTTTAAAACACTAAAGTGCTTCTGGATTCTTGCAAGTGTTTTGTAGGGGTTGGTTATAAAGATTTTCCTGGTGCTAAATAGATATAAAATAAATTAAACCACAGTTTGGTAGCGTGGCATACCCAAAGGGAAAAGAGACAAAATGACAAAAATGTTTTAGAGTTGGCTGTAGTCTGGGAAGGATGATGTCATGGTGACAGCTGTAGTCTTCCATTCAAAGAAGCTGAACACAAAAACTTTTAAAAAAACCTCTTAACTAAATAGAACATAATGTTAAACTCCTGAATTGTGTATTGTGACCCTCTCCCCTCTGTTTTTAAGTACATGACCTCTATTTACATGGGAAGTCCATGCCAGAGATCCTCCAGCATGTACAGTGGCTGCTGGAAGACAGCTCTGTCTCTCCTGATCCAGGGTGGGGATAAATATACATGTATATATATATATGTAATACTGTGTATTGCCCTTTAGGTAAGGAGTAAGAGACGTGAGAGATCTGGTATCCTGTGGTGTGAGAAGTTTCTTTGCGTTATTCTGTAACCTTTTATCTCACTAATGCAAACCAGGTCATGATAAAATAGCAAATACCAGCATTTGACATAACCTCTGAATCAGACAATGAGAAATGTTTATAAGTGACATAGATAAAAAATAAAACACAAAAACTGATATATACTTAGGTTACATCAGAAATGTTTATCTTTCTGTTACCCTTGACCTGCTGTTTCCCTTCTGGCAAGATGTTAGTCTGCATTTCAGTCTTTGTAGATGCTTTTTTCCATAGAATCCTAGAATCCTACAGTGGTTTGTGTTGGGAGGGAATTTAAAGACTATCTAGTTCCAGCACTCTACCTTGGGCAGGGGACATCTTCACTAGGCCAGGTAACTCAGAGCCAATCCAGCCTGGCTGTGAACACCTCAGAAACAGGGAGTCCACAGCTTCTCTGCAGAGAGGTTTCTTTGCTATTTTTAGAAAAGTATCTTAACCGTATTTCCACTCTTCTGCACAGTCTGGAAAAATTTCATTTTTCATCCTGCTGTCTCCATGCTCTTATGCGAAAGATCATCTCACAACTTTTTATTTTGTACATAGTTGTGTAAATGCCTCATAGTTATAGAAAGCACAGAAACCATACATTTTACATTTCTGTATGTAAAAAAGATGGGCTGACTGTATGTATCTTGTGTCTAGCTCTTGAGTGATACAAGACAAAAGTAGTGATATATTTTGATATGACAGTGTCTTCAGGGAAACTGTTTCCCAGCCTCTTCCTTTTCTGTGTTTTGTAACAGAGATTAGCCAGGCAAAAGTAATTCCAAGTTCGCTTCCGCATATTACCTTACAAATGTCTGAGACAAAGTATTCCTGAGCCTTGTCAGCATTTTCCATGGGTCATGGAATAGCAGCTTTCAAAAAAATTGTTTATTCTTGCTCGTTGCATTAACAGTGAGTGACCTGGGTTACAGGTAGCCAATTTTTTTCAGTATGTCTTGGATATTCACAAGCATTGTTATAGATATTCTGATTGCCTCAGATATAACAGTCTGCTAACTGAAAAAGTGAACTTCCAGAATTTACCTCCTACATGATGTACCCAATGGTGATGCTGCTGTAAAACTGGGCTCTTCTAATTTTGCTGATTACATAAATTGCCTGTACCTGTTTCGTATCCCAACACAAAGTTTCAGGCACAAACTTACAGAATATAAAACCCTCATTTGCTATTAAACAGCAACAGGTGATGGAAAATGAGATTTATATCGTCCACTGATGAAAGTAAAAAAAAGCTGTAAGAGCCGTCAGATGAACAAATGTGTACTCACTCATACATTCACTCATTTATTGGACATTAATGACCGCATATAAAATGAATTTAATGCCACTCCATCTCATTTCCCACATCAACAATTTACAGCCTGGACTTGGATTAATTGGCAAATGCAAGAGAGCAGCCAAGGGTTTGTGGCTGTTATGACTGAGCTTAGCTTGGCTGGAGTGTAATGCAGATCAAGGCAACGCATGTCTGCCAGATATTGTGTTTGAGGAGTTTGTTCTGCCTTTTCCTGTGCATAAACAGTTGACTTCCGTTGCCACACAACATTTCCCAGAAATTCTGGAATGTCTTATCGCATTCCTTTAAGGCTGATTTCCTCCCATTTCTACCTGTTCTCAAGGTTTTATTTTGCTATTGCTCATATGTTTTGCCCTGTGGCCTCTTTAATATTTTTTTATGTGTTTATGTTGTATGAGCTCATTTCTGTATACTAAAATTATGTTAGTTTTTTTTAGTATTCTGTACTAAAAATTAATCCATTGAGGTGTCTATTCTGTATTAAATGTGTTATTACAGCTTATGGTTAAACTATGTTAAAATTACAGATATGATTGCTGTATTTTTCTTGGGTATAAAGAAACTTGGTGTTCATATGTATTAAAGACTTAAGACTTAATCCAGTAGAAACTCTTTGAGGTGTCCATTTGACCCCATTAATAAATGAAAATCCATAGTGAATTTTGGAGAAATTACAATAATATTCAAAGTATTTTCTCTGTAAAAGTAATATTTTGTTTCATAATCATAATTTCATGTTATCCTTCTTCACTGTTTGCTAGAAAATTCTTTTTCCATGTCCTTTTCTTTCAGAATTAGGCAGCTATTCTGTTTTAGACAAACAGCCCAGTTCTTAGCGGGGCCACCTTTTTAAAGACTTTGTGTGTCTCTGCTCTCACTGCATTTCTTAGATTTTCTACAGTTTTTGGCTGCAATTTGTTTGCTGCCCTCACAGACCTTTCCAGATTGTTTAGTTCTGCTAACTCCTTCCCAGGATGCTGAGATTTGCCAACCTGAACATGTGTTCCAGCACTGAGGGCTCTTTATTCTGCCTAAGAGATATCAATCAAATATAGAAATACATATTTGATATAGAGATATAAGGCAAAGTACTTGCAAATCAGTGCTAAACAAAGTAAAGGACAAACTAATCAGAGATGAAATAGCCTGAGACAAGTATGCAGGCAAGGACAGGAATGTAGGAGGTGAAATACTACACATTTAGAGATTTGAAGATGGTGAAAATACTGAACTTGAACTTTCCGCAGCATATTTGAGAGAGAGTAATGAGAAGGATGTAATAAAATGGAAATATGTTTCATGCTAGAACTAGTATTGCATATTTATTTCCTGCTGGACTTTAGGAATTTTTCTGTTTCCACAACAAAATCTGCAGCAAATTCTTTTTGCTCCTGAGCTATTTTCCTCCATCAATTTCTATAACATTGCATTAACAGTCTTCTTCTTACTCCGGCTGTACAGACAGTGCTGGGTGAGCTGGAGTTGCTGCCTCAGTGTCACTGCCTATTCACCTTCCTTTTTCAGATTCATGTTTATTTTTTAAAAAGTGCATCTCCACTAAAGATCTGTTACATCCTAACACATTTCATCTCTGAGTATTTTCATGCACTGTACGGCTTGCTCAAAATTTCTTGTGCAAGTATGCAGATAACAATGTCTTATCAATATCATGGTGTTCCGTCATGAGTCCAAAGGCAAAATAAAGGCTTTATCTTAAAATAAGTTCTCACAGTACCCATTCAAACAAATCAATTATCACAAATGTAAATTAGTTTCTGAGGGAAACAGGATAAAGCAGAAAGCCCACTGGGGATTTCTAACATGGCTGCTGCACTTCTGAGAAACTGAACACCTCCTGTTTAATTTTGTTATTCAAAGGAATAAACAGCCTTCGCCTCAAACTGCAGGAATGCCTGTCTGTATTACAGAAGGAATTAAACACTCCAGTAGAAACCAATCACTGTCAATACAAACAGAAAAAAAGCATTTATTAGGAAAAAAAGGGAATAGTTATGATTAATGACTTCTGTTTGCACAAGCAGTTTTGATTTATATGGCAATTTCATACCTTATCATTATGTATTCTTTTTTGTGGTATATAAATTTGCAAATACTCCGAGTGGTAGATGTCATGCCTCTCTGTCCAGTGCTCACATTTTCCACTGACACACTTGGAGGTGTTGACTGACCATTTTGGTTGTAACATTATATTGAAGGAAATATTTGAGATAAAGCTTGAAATTTTAATTTTTTCTGTGTGTTTCATGACTAACCACAGACCAGGAAATGCTAAGTGCCTCTTGGATTACCATGATTGCATGATGCAGGTACATTGCACCAGTAACTGTGTTAGGCAAGGTTTTATTGTGGTTGTCGACACTGCCAGTCAGGATTACAGCAATAAGACTAATTCTGTTTTTTCCAGTCAGCCCTCCAAGCTGAAGCTTGGATAATGCAAAATCATAATCAAAGTTCTAGCAGCAGTTCTAGTTGTGCACACAATCCAATTTAGTGTCTTCTTTCACTGCTAAAACTTCTCTAGAACTACCAGTCCCTCCCAGCAAGTCTCACCTTGTGCCTCCCTCAGCACCATGGTCTGATGAATACCTGCATTCCTCTACAGGTCTCCACAATTCTTACCCACTGTGTCCTTTCTGTTGTAGCCCTTCTTTTTCAGAGAAGTGAGCAGCACTGCCTCTCAGTTGTCTCTAGCCTCTGACTTCAGTAAATCTGCAAGTAAATTCTGCAGCTGTTCTCCCATTTCTTCCCCTGTCCAATCCTCTAGTTCAAATTGTGCAGTATTAGGGAAGCAGTATAACATTTTCTAGCTTTTCCCTAGTTTCAGCATTTCCCAGTCTTAGTTTTGTGTGTCAGAAAGGTCCTCAGGAGATATTTGCTCTCTTACCAGATTTATTTTCCCTTGGGATCGATGCTTTCTCATGTGTCTGTGTAGTTCTCTGCCAGGTTCTTCAGGAAATTCCTGCAGTCTTTCTACTGGAGATTGTTTCAGGAAATCCTTAATGATGTCTAGTTTCCTAATTCTGCACTTATTAGCTCCTATTGCCACTTTGTCGTTGTATTCAAGTGCAACTGGAATCTCAACCTCCTGTGTTCAAAAGATCCATGAACTTTTGACTTGCCACAGCTAAGAAAGTAAATTATAAGAGTTTCAAACTAGCAGAATGATTAAGTGGGAAGAGTCTTCATTAGAGGTGGAAACACTATTAAATTATTCTTGTTTCTCAACTAAACTGAGCGATGAAAAGTTTTGTTTAATTTTGAGCAGCTAGTAGTATTCAAAGGAACAATGTGAGCTTCTGCAAAAGCCAAGACTTTTTGTCCAATGAAGGCTGGAGATCATATTTGATTTTATTTTTCCACTTAAAAAAATCTGTACTGCTGTAAAGACTTGCTTAAATCTGACTTCATTCAGAGTCTGCCTGTTTATCATTCAGAATATTTAATTATATCAGCACTGAGCATAGGCTTGGCTAAAATCTGTGTATGAGGTAAGCAAGCAAAAATTGGAGGCTGATTTTCTAGGAGTTTGAATATCTTCATAGTAGTGAAGGACTTTCCTTGAAGAAGCTGCAGAGAAATACACCACTTTCTCTAAGCTTCTCAGCTAAAACCTTCACAACAAAGCATCTTTCATGAAAAAAAAAGCTTTTATAGCAAACCATAGAAAACTTGGCTTTTAAAAATATAACCAGACTCATGAAAAAAATTGACACTCTCATGGGGAGACTTTCCCAAATGTTGCAGATGTCATCAAGTATCTCTGATAGCAGTTAATCTCCATGTTTCAAATATAGTTTTTGTAGGTATTTGTTTTCAGAGAGTGCATATAGGGTTTCCACCAACACTCTTCCATTTAAATCAAATGGTCAATATTCTTCAGTGCTTTCAATTGTTAATAATCTCAGTATTCTTTCTGAAGCTGCGTTTTGACAAGGAAAACTATAGGTGGCACGTACTTGATGATTGCAGAGTCATAGGTTTTCATTTTTCCTGTTGCTAAATCCATTAGCATTTTTGTAGGACTGTTTTATGTCAGTTGGTGAGAGAATGGGAACTGGGAAGGAGGATCCTTGGCTGGGAGTAATCTGGATGCACTCTTGAGTTCAGAATCACCACTGCTGCTGTTTTATGGAGCCTTGCTATTGTGGAGCTCTGCAAGGCATATGAAGCGAGCAGTACTTGCTTCCATCAGTCATTTCTTGAAAAAAAGGTTGGATATTTCTGTTAGTGAAGCCCTGATAATAATCTTATTTAAACAAGCTTTAGGTCAGACTTATGCTTTGAGTCTCTAGACCCTCACATCTTGAAGAAATGCTGTTGCTGGAAATAAGTAATTTTTCTCATGGACCGCTATTAAATCCTCCTCAATCTGAAAAAATAGTAATAGAGTAGTAGGATTTTACCTAACCAAGAATTTAAATGAAAAGGAAAGGAGAAAATTAACATTTAAAAAGAAGAATTTCATTTACTATGGACTATCAGTACGAAAATTTGTAAAGAAGTTGGGCATTCCTGACTGACAACAAAAGCCCTTAAGGGTGTCTTTTCATACAGTACAATTTTGTGATTATTACATGGTTGTTGACTTTAAATGAGTTTTCTGTGGTGATAACAACTTGGTTTTAACTGAAAATGTGTGATTTTTGTTTGTTTGTTTAGGAAAGGGATTCCAAGTGAACAGGTGAAACATACTGATAGAGAGCAAGCAAAGCGTATAGTTTACTCAGTGGTTTATGGAGCAGGTAGGCATTTTTAGAAAAAAAAAACAGCTACTGTAAATTTATAGTTTATTCATAATTTATATAAGTCTTATATAAGACTGAATTTCTAAAGGTGAGTAAAAGTTTGTCAGAGTATTACATTTATATTTTTATCCAGGATTATTAAATTATCTACACAGTATAAAAATTATAAGATTAATGTAGTTACTTTGCTGTAAACAAAGATTATTTGGTGTTGATGTAACTGAAGCATTTATATACTTTTGAGTGGACTTTGTATTCTCTCAGTATATAGACAGAGATGAGAATAACTGCAATGAAATTTAAAAAGCTCCAATAGTGTTTTAAAACACACTTATAGAATCAGAGAGTAGCAGGGACTGTGTCCAGATTTTCAATGTCTCCATGGCCTCCCTGGGCAGCCTGTGCCAGTGCTTGCTCACTCTCACAGTGTAAAAGTGTTCCTTTGCTTTGAGTCTTAATATTAGCTGCCATTTCTTCACAACTGCAGAAGACTTGCAAAAATCCACTGTTACCTGTTCTGCCTGAGTTGTGACCAGGTCCTAGATAAGTCAAGATGTTCTTCATACTTTCCAAAACTGCTTACTATTTCTTAAATGATGCCCAGTTCTCCTTATGCTTCATACATGCTTAGAGTTACCTTTTCTGGGGAGATCGATGAGTGTATGTCATCAGCCTAGAAGCTCTTGTGAATTGGTTTCAGTGAGCAGCTGACTCTCTCTCAGAACTCACAGAGGATGAGTTTTTGAAAAAGTCATTTAGGAAATGAGAGCCCTGGGCTGCAGGCTTTATGTAACTTGGAAACACTTAATGCTACATCTTGGGTTCCTGGATGTGAATGCTTTCGAAGCCATCTTTTGCACTGAGTCCTTGAACCAGAGGCAGAATCAGCCAGGGTATTCCATTTATCATTTATGGCATTCAGTTGGGAAGAAATGCATAAAATTCAGCTCTCCAGAATATTTATTTTATGTTTAGTGGTATGTGTAGGTTATAGACACACCTATAAGAGTCTGTCTGTCTATCTATCTATCTATTCATCTGTCTAAGAAAATATATATATATATATATGCATACACACCTGCACTTTTACATTAAGCTGTATTGCATTTGAAACCTCTGTGTTTCAAATTTGCATTAAAAAAATCCAGCACTAGTACCCTATGCTGCAAATTTAGACCTACCTGTGCTGAGACTGGAATCAAATCTTCGATTTCCCACCTGAATGGTTTCGTCCCTGGGTTATTTTACAAAATGCCAGCGTTATCAACCCTGCCCCTTGGTCCATGCCACACATTTCCTATCTCCTCGTACCTGTGAGTGGAACAGGCAGATACCAGATGTAATCAGATGAATCCCCACCAGCTGAATGCCCTGTAGTTCTGTGTATAGTCAAAAAGGCCTCAGCTCCTGGGGCTCAGTGGAGCCGATGTCTGTCTACTCATCTATAGAGGACTTTAATGTTTACTTTTAAGCACAGTTTTGGTTCTCCCTCACTTGCTCTGAACCAAGCATGAAAGATTTCAGAGCAGCAGTTCTTGATATAAGTGTCTCAATTTACTTGTTTGCTTTGTGTCCCTCTCTCTCAAACAAGGGCAGTTGAAGCACCTCAAAGATAATAAGAAGTTTCCAGTTCATTAGAAATGTGATCAGATCCTAATTAAGACATGAAATGATATCATTAAACCACTTAGATGGAAACTGGGCTGACAAAAAGTAATTGTTAAATACCTGAAATTGATGGACTAAATTCCACCCTCAGTTTGTCTCCCTTCAAAGGACAGCTCACTTTTCATTAAAGAGACATTTTGATACAACTGAAGAGTGCAAATAATACTTCTTTTAGGACTGAAAATTACAAAAACACTCCCTGAGGGGCTTGCCTGTATTATGCTTACAGGAGTTAATAAAAACTTTTCATGTAGTAAATAGTAATCTTTTAATTTTCTTTTTGTTAACTTAGCTTCAGGTACACTTGGTTCATGTTTTCAAGGTCTTTAATTCTGAAGGATAATAAAGGAAGAAGAAGATTGGTTATTAGGAAAAGTTTTCACCCAAAGATAGTTGGGCACTGGAACAGACTCCCCAGGGCAGTGATCAGAGCCCCAAGCCTGACAAGTGTTCAAGAAGCATTTGGACAACACTCAGGCACATGGTGTGACTCTTGGGGTGTCCTGTGCAGGGCCAGGAATTGATCCTTGTGGGTCCCATCCAGCTCAGGACATTCTATAACTATTTTTGGTTGGTTTGGAGCAGTTCAATTCACCTGTTTCTGCCTGAGTCATCTTGTAGAGTTAAAACACAGGCAACTTAAACATCTGTAAAATAAGAAATTCCTTCTATTCAATGGCAGCATATTCAAGATCTGAACTGACATGGAGGGCTATCACAGTGTTCAAATCAAAACTAATGCTATTTTCGTTTTTGAAAGATGATATTGCAGAGTGGAGAACACCAAAACTCATAGGCTGCTGTTAATAATTCCCCTGGCACAGATATCTCAAGAAGAGTGCTCAGAGAAGGTTTAGTCCACTCCTGGGCTTTGCCTTGCATGGCCTGTGCTCCTGCATTGTGGAGCATGATCTGACACAATTATGTGACTGTTCATTCCTCTCTTTTTGCTTCCTGCATTTCCCTGGGACCTTTCAGACATTGTTACTAATACTGTGCTTTAATTTTCCTAGTATTTTATGCAGTTGTTCTGTATATTAATAGTCCTTTAAATGGATAATATGGATGAACTTAGATGTTACAATTCTCTAAGGAAGCTACAGTGTCTCCTAGCTGTTAGCAATGTATATATTACTATACTGCTTTATCAGATAGATTTGTCATTTGCTGTCCCAGGAAGAAAACACAAATTAATTAGATTTGAAAAAAAAAACAAAAAACCAAACAAGAATACAGATCTATAATAGCTCAGCAAATGTCATCCTGGATGTCTGTGTGAATTTCTTCCTCTAGCACCTTGTCCAGACTGGTGTTCTTGCAGCTCAGTGCAAATCCTGGTATGACTGATAACAAAATGCTACAAGAATTGTTCTGAAATGCACATCAGTCTGACAGTGATGGCATTTAGGTGGCTGAAATCCTCTCTCTTTTAAAAGTGCTAGACAATTTTGCTTGACAGTCTAACCATGACAATGACTATTCTGTGCCTTTGGTGCCTTGAGATGTCTCCTCTCAGCTCACTGTGTCTGTTCTTTGCAGACACAGTGCTGGTTCTGTGTTGCTGTGCAGCTGACATTAATATATCTGTCTTTCAAACTTCGTATGACTAATGTTGATGTATTTTTTTTTTACTGGAACTGTTTGATTTATAAGTGGGTTTAAACCCACTTAGCTCTTAGTTTATATTTTCACACTCTGGAATATCTTCAGGTTTTTTCCACCTTTTCTTATGAATGCTCTTAGATCCATCATAACAGATATTGTGCAACTATATCCTGTCCAAAAGCTATTATTCATTTCTCTCTCTGTTGAAACACTTTTTCTGTTTTTTCTTTTTCCATCTGTTTTTTTCCAACTCTTTTATCTCAAAACTTGGATGCCAATTTCTATTGACATTGAGGAGCCTAAGACTGTGGGACTCAGACTCCAAATATCCTTTCTAAATTCAGGCTAAACTCTAAAGCTTCTAGCTAAACTCAACCTCAAACATCTCCATCCTTTTTTAGGTCTTCATTATTTTTGTATTATGTTTAAAGTTAATTTCTAAGCTTTATCTGCACTTCAAAGTTTGGAGATTGCAACACTGAACCAGTAAAATGATACTTAAAGCAATAGCATTGCTCTGTGAACAAAAGAGATTTTAACCACATTCTATGTATAAATTATAACTAGGAATTTCTTATTAATACTTCTTATTAATTATATACTTAATCCAGTAACTTCAGTAAAACATTCAAGCTCAGGGTTAAACATTAATTTTGCTGCAATATGATTTTAGTGTATCAGATCCATCCTATTTCATTGAGGTAAATAAAGTTAACTAATTCCACTAACTGTGCATGAAACAGTGCTATTGAATGTAGTGGTTTTCTGTTCTGCTTTATTGCATAATAGAGATAATTTCTGTACCACCAGGTAAAGAACGTCTTGCTGACTGCTTGGGAATTACTCCTGTTCAAGCCAGTCAATTTATAGAGAGTTTTATGCAAAAATACAAGAAAGTACATGAATTTACGAAGAAAACCATTGAACAGTGCCGAAATAAAGGTAATCCAATGTCTGTGACCATATTTTGTGTAATGATCTGCACCGTGTGACAGTGGTGAAGACAAAGATTCAACTTGACCCAAATTCAGATAGTTACAGAAGAACAAAAAAGATGGGATATCCTTTCTTGGTGAATCAGGTTTAAGTTTTTTTCTTTTTTAGCCCTAAAAGGAGCTGCTTAAGTCTGCCTTTTCTCAGAAAGATACTAACAGAATAAGACATCTGCTCTCAGAATGAACCCCACTTAATGTCAAGTCACACTGCATCATTTTGACATATAATGTACTCCAACAGAAAAAAAGCCCAAGGAATCTTCTACCTAATAAATTGGGTACATGGCTGCTGGACCGTGGAAGTTCAGTCAATTTACACAGCCAATTTTTTAAACTTTTTTTTTTCTTTGCATCAATCAGCATTTATGTTCTTGAAGTTCAGGTGGTAGCTGTAGTGACAGATGTGTGCAGAGTGTTTCTGGAGCCAGCAGCTGCAAACTCTTCTTGCATCAAATTTGTTTTTAGTCTACATATTCATTTGTATTTAGTGAATCCTAGGAGTGCAGTAATTTGAGATGAGAAAACATAGCTGCTTGAAATATTGTCCTTTAAAAGCTAATTACCAGAACTGTCAAAATTGACTTCTTTTGTTTCTTAATAGGGCATGCAGTGCTAAGACATGTCTTAGAAATAAATGGGAAATTTGCAATATAATATTACCATCACTGTATGTGTGAGTGTCATGACAGAAACATATAATTCACTTCTAGTTATGAAAATTGGTAGTATTCTTTTTTACTACTTTGTAGGGCCTCAAAATCTACTGGAAGTATGAACTGTCATTGTACCACACATTTGCATCCCTTTGTTTATTAATATTGCTCAAGAAAGTGAAGTTACTGAACATCCATTTTTGGCTGTAATTAAGCTATGTTATGTATGTAATTACATAACATACCTAGTAAAATATTACACATTTATTATATATTTATGATATATTTAAAATAACTTAGCATTCTTTTCTTAAAAGTGAATGAATTTCAATAAATAGACTTCTGTAGACAGGAATGTCATGACCGATGTTCTGAAGTCATCAAAGCACATTTGTGTGATTACTTCTTACTCCTTCCTATCAACTGTTTTTAACCATTAATGGTAGTAGAGCAAGCTGGTTGGGTTGTACAAGCTTTAGAAATCTGCAGCAGATCAATATTATTTAATATTTTTCTTGTTAATCCACCTTGGATTCTAACTTTCCAACAAAAACATTCCATCTTATTGAGCTCATTAAAAGGTAATTTTTCTTAACTTATCTGGAGTTCAAAGGTGAGCAGCACCCCCTTGACTAATCTTATTTGTTATCAATGTCTGATACTCCATGTAGACGTGATAAGCGTATAAATAATTCTTTTATGAGGAAGATATTTGTTAGTGTATATATTACTATACTGCTGTTGTTTTTTATGAAATTATTACATATTGAAAAGACTACATTAAGACCTCTTTCAGGCATGCGTTGGCAGATTAATCATTGACACCAGGCACCTTCTCTGCCACTGTTACACGAATGATGGAGTTTGTTTGGGGATGCTGTTCAGTTATGAGGAGTCACACCTCACAGGAATAAGGATATTACAGCAAATCTAATTTTACCTGAGAATACAGTGTTTCAAGAATTACATCTTTAAATACTGTTCTTCAAGGAAAATGTTAGTTACATTGGGAAGACTGATTTGCCAAATACCCTAACTTCCAGATGGTTCTATTCCTTGTTTCAAAACTGCTACTTTTGGTTCAGTGCTCCTGGAAAAGCACTAATTCACAGAAAGCTGAATTAATTCATCCTCTGCACACAAGCCTGGGTATGTGTTGTCCATAATAAGATGGTAACTTTTTGTTTGAAGAGGTCCCTTCACCTCTGCACAGCAGAGGAGATGAAACTGTGTCAGTCTGAACTTCCATGGTATCTAATGACACTTCATGGGTAGTCAAGGTGATCAGAAATATAAAGAAAAATTTTTGCAAGATGTATTTTTAACATGAATATTTTTTCATTTTTCTTAAAATAAGAAGTTTATTTTTGAGGATAAGTTAAGTTTTGTGTGTGTTATTTTGACAAGAGGATCCTCACATATCTTTTCCTCTCTCAACTCCTCTCACTCACCCTCCAAATAGGTTTTTTTTTAGCAAAATACATCATTAGGCCTAACATAAAGCTTTAACTGTGTTTTAATGTTTCTTCTAAACTAAAAAAACACACCACAGCAGAGTTAAGGAAGTTTGGCTGTGAAAGGAGCACTGCATAAAGAAAATGGAAAAAATACAACTTTTTCCCCCCCAAAAAAACCTATTTTATATTTTTGGGAAATATTCATTACTGATTTAATTACTCTACAAATTGATTTTTCTTTACTATTCCCAAGTAAACTATTAATTGTGTGGAAAGCTCTAATTATGGCTGCTAATAGATAGCTAATTCTATTAGGTATTTATAGTTTCATCTCCCACAGAGAGAGTTTGCTGGTTTATCAGTAGACATTCCTAATAAAAATTTAACGGCCTTAAAGAACAAAAGTTTTCCTTATGTAACATGTACCAATTCTCTGAATGAAATAATTCTTAAACCAAAAATACAATGTGTTGAAGGTTTAAATAAGCTCTGACTATTTTCAGAAGAAAAAATATTAAATTGACTCAGCACATAATTAAAAATCTGTATTATCTTCAAAAAGAATTTTTGAAATTTAGTTTTCCTCACTCTGTATCACATAACAGTAATGTTTATTTAAATCCTGCTAGGTTATGTGGTTTCCATAATGGGACGCAAAAGGCCACTGGCCAATATCAATGCACAGGATTACAAGCTACGCACTCAAGCAGAGAGGCAGGCTGTCAATTTTGTTGTTCAAGGTAAAGACCTGCCTCCCTACCTTCCTGTCTACCCACCTGTCTCTATCCCTGCTTGGCTTTAGTGGGCAGCAACTCTGATAATCTCAGAAGAATGAATATTCCAGTAGTCTGCTAGAGTAGGCGTGAGTTTTACTGTGAAAAAGAAGTTAAAATTATATATTCCATCTACCTTGAAAATTGCCAGTAAACAGAATAATATAATAATAATAATGATAATATTAATAACAGCAACAGTATAAATGTTCTAATACACTAGAGTGCTCTGTGATAGTTAAATGTAGGTACTGATACAAACTATAGAGAGAATATCTAGAATTCCATTCTTTAGATGCATTGTTTCTTTAAACACTTTACTTTCTGGTTTTTATACTCTGTTACTCCAGAAGGGTGATTACGTTTCTTACAGATTCCATCTTATATTTTGCCACATAGCTTTAGTTTCAGAAATACAGAATGTTACAATAATTATGCACTGAAATTATTTATTTTGAAATCCAGCTCTTTCTTTCAAAATTAATTCTCTGGAGGGAAAGAACAAAGGTTTTTTTTCCCACAGACAGACATTTAACATATAGATTGGAAATGTAAAAGTCAGCATTCTGTGCTCACATTTTAGTTACTCTGATGCAATAACATACTCTGTTTAAGTCGCTTGGGGCTCAGATGTGTACAGAATTTAGCCACCCAAAGGAAAAAAAAAAACTGAACTGTCAGCCCAAGACTGAGATCCCTCCTACCAAGCTGTCCCTTAGAAGAGTTATTTTTTTAATTGCATGATGCTGACAGGGTTTTCCTGAAGTTATCCTGGAAGCATACAGTTTACAAGCAAGGAAAAAGTGCTTTCTAGACATGGTGATGGCATGCTACTTCTAAAGTTATTTGAATTTTCCTTTTGAAAGTATCACTTTTCCTCCAAATATTATTAATTTTAATGTTTCATTTTAAAAATGACTTAAGTATTTATGTCATGTTTGACAGTCCTTAAGTAATGTCTATGCAGAGATACCTGCAGATCTAGAATTCTAATTCTAATTCTCATTCTGTGAGTCGTGCAGAGCACACAGTGTAGCACCAATAAAGAGACACAGCCCTCTGAGCAGCATTTGCTGTGTCCATCTGTCCCAAGAGCTGGAGCAAGGCTGTCATAGGACTGTCTCTGGAACGCTCTATGTACCTACAATAATAAGACCGTCAGATTTCACTGTCAGTTCAAGTGATCCTGGAGGACAAATCTGATGAAAAATAATGTAATTGTTACTCAAAATACAATATTAGAAGATGTGGTGAAGCAAGGATTAAAAACGCTAAAATATTCAATATTCCCAAATTTTATTAAAAAATTAATTCTTGACTACTATGATGTTTTAATTTTAAGATTTAAGCCATAAGACAATATTTGAAGATTATAAAAACTTTCTAAATTAGGATAAAACCTTTTATCACATTTAGTGTACTAAACTGCATTTAATATGTGTTTTATAGTTATACCTAATAGTCTAATTAATTTAAGTAATTTACATTTTTATTATGGTAGCAGTGACTGATAGCAGAACACTTCAAATGCATGACAATATTGAGAGGAATGTAGAATTGCAGCTTTGAATTATTACAACTGGGTTTCTCACAATTCTTTCATAGTGTTTTTTCTCTTTTTGAATATTTCCCAGTTCAATAGTTTACACCAATGTACACCATATTATTCTTCAGTTATTGTTCAGTTGTCCCTATCCCCATAGAGCAAACAGTTTGTTTTATCTTTAATTCTTTATTTATAATTATTTTCTTTTTTGAAAGTTTATAAGATAGGATACCTCTAAAAAATAATATTTCAGTAAAAAATTATTTCGAGAAGTCTTTCAAATTTTATTACTCTACAGTGTTCCATAAAGAATATATCTAGAACATATCTTTTGTGATGGACTGAATGCTCAGTATAGTTCTATTCTCACAATCACTAAGAAGATATTTACCTGACCTTTACTGAAACATCCTTTCTTTTTATATCAGTTGTCCCATTTTGTATTTGAACAGGAAAACGAGACGGGTGTTTGAGGCTAAACCCACAGATCGATGATGATTGCCATCTCGATCATCAGCTGAGGGTCTGCACGTGGCACAGTTCATGAGCGGAGCAGAGGCTCAGCATGGCTCACAGAGGAGGCAGTTTGTCATAGATGACTGTGGAAACGAGGCCTTTGTGGCCTTTGTCCTCGTTCCCTTAGCTTTCTTCCCTAGCCAAAAGGGCCCACTGCATCCTGGGGGACATCAGGCACAGCCTCAGTGGCCGGTCATTGTCCCACTCTGCTCTGCGCTGGTGTGGCCCCACCTCACATCCCGTGTGCTTTTTTGGGTGCCTCAGTGTAGAAGGACATCAAACTGTCAGATTGTGTCCAGAGGAGAGTCACCAAGATAGTGAGAGGTCTTGAGGACAAGACTCATAAAGAGCAGCTGAGGTCCCTTGTGTTGTTCAGCCCTGAGAAGAGAAGGCTGTGGGGTGACCTCATCACAGTCTCCAGGTTCCTCAGGGAGGCAGTGGAGGGGGGAGATGCTGAGCTCCTTTCTCTAGTGACACCTGTAGGACCTGAGGGAATGGCATGAAGCTGTGTTGGGGAGGTTTAGGTTGGATATTAGGAAAAGGCTCTTCACCCAGAGGGTGGTTGGGCACTGGAACAGGCTCCCCTAGGGTAGCAGTCACAGCCCCAAGCCCGACAGAGTTCAAGGAGTGTTTGGACAATGCTCTCAGTCACATGATTCAGATTCAGAGTTCTGCAAGGAGCAGGGAGCTGGGGAGTTGGACTTGATGATCTCTATGGGTCCCTTCCAATTGGAGATATTCTGCAATTCTGTCATTACCTCTCAGCAGAGTATCCTTATCATTTGGCTACCTGGCTGTTCTCTGCTTCTATTCTGAAAGTTGAATCATTTGGAAGAAAAAAATCAGAATTCATTGAGTTACAGGGTTGTAGAAAGGACCATGATTTAGGACATTTAGGATGTTTAATGGGACAAGGAGGATTATGGCTCACACTCTTTACTCAAAGGATTGTTTCTATATTTGATCAGACAAATCTTTTGTGTAAAATGTTTGGATCAGAACAAAACTCTTCACCAAACTGCAGGTCTGGAGAATTATTCTGCCTCTTGATGGCCAGAAATGTGTCATCTCTTCTGTGCCATGACACTGTTTTATGCACCACTGCTCTTAACACTGTAATGTAACGAATATACATTACACACATATGGAAACATGAAAATGTGCAAAATTAAGGCTCCAAATTGAAATGCAGCACTGAAACAATGTTTTGACCTTTTGTGACATTAAATTTTAATTGATTAATGGGTAAATTTTAATTAAAGCTTAGAGATAGATAATTTCATACCCTTTTTTTATAGAAAACAATTTTTCAACGTATAGTCATGAATGACAAATTCACCCTTAATTAAGACATAATTTCATATTGTTATTTTTCTAGTTTTAATTAACATGTAATTACTTCCTCTGTTATTTATTAATCTTATAATCTGTTTCACATATTACATTAATTGGATCTGCTAGTTTTGAAAATTCCTATAATTCTGAATCTTCTGATGTTTTTTGTTCCTATGCCATAGTTCCAAGAAGAATATTTTCCTTTTGCATGCTTTAAACTAAAACCAGATCTCTTTCTTTCGTAGGCTCTGCAGCTGATCTTTGTAAAATGGCTATGGTGAAGATTTTTGCCTCTGTTGTTTTTTCTCCGACTTTAACAGCCAGGTTAGTAATGAATGACTGAAAAACTGTTTGGTTTTAAAACAAAATTAGTTGAAGGAGCTCTAGAACTACCATGTGTACCTCTGAATCTTTTAGCAAGCAAGGACATGCATAATGGTTTTATACATTTAAGGTTATATCTTTGTGCTTAAATGGTTGGATCTGTAAATGCATCCCAAGGCGCTGAAGTGCCCCGGGGTCACTTAAACTCGGTCAGACCTAATTCACTGGTAGTTCTGCACCTTTGAAATCAAGCCCACTGATCATATCCTTCCTGTATTTGAGTGTATTGTACAGTGGGAATTGAACATTCAATGGGCTGGGAAAAAAAACAGGAATCAGGAAACCAGTGCTCAAACGAAATAAATGAACATATTTTTTTTATTCTTATATAGATGGCTTTTCTTTAGAGAAAAGCTCAGTCATCATGATTCTCTTCTGTTGTGACTGCTCAGAGTTGGGTGAGAGATCACAGAATGTCCTCAAAGAGTTCAGTAGCAGAAGTAATGAGGTCTACTTTTCCTGTGGAGGAGTTTGTCCAGACAGCCAGTGAGCATTATTATGCTCACTGCAATAGAAAGAGGCTTTGAAGTCAAAGATGTAGAAAAAAAATCAAATAACTGGTTTCTCATCTTTGGTAATGCAAAGATTTTGCAGCAAACAATCCAGTAGAACATGAATTGATGCAGTAGAAAAGACAAAAGCAGAGTAGTGCAAGTAGTGCAGAACATCAGTGTTTCTGTTTTCATCTAGAAAGGATGATAACAACTTAGCTGTAGCAATCATGCATTGAGGACTTCTGTGGGTGTTTAGCTCAGTACAAAGAAATAAGGTTTGTCCTTCTGAATATACTTGGCAATTATGGGTATTATCTAACCCTGTAAGTAATTTGAGTGTGTTATTGTGTGTATTTACACACAGCAGTGTTGTCTTATTTTATCAATGTTTGAAAAGACAATTTCTAATTACGAATACAAGTTCAATTTGTTGAGTTCAAAGCAATTGGACTCATTCCTATGCTAAAAATAAAGCAACTTCTGAGTGACTCTTAAATGTTCTTGCAACTTTTTAAGCAAAATGCCATTGAACTATTAAAAAAAAAAATGTGGCCCACTAGTAGAAATCTGAAAAAGGAAATTGTTCTTTGGTGGAGATCCTGCCTGCACTCAGACAATGATACATTTATGTATTAAATGTTGGATGATGCGCTATCACATATTGCACTGTACACTTGCAGGCAAGTTGTCTGCAATGATTATAATTCATTTTGCCACCTGAGTTGAATGAAGAGCCCAGAATCTGTCAGCTGTGGAATGGATGAAAATTTCTGCAGCAGTAGCAGGCGTAACTGAGTTAGATGAGTGACAGAGAAGCAGCCAAGAGCCTTTGGTGGAGGAGGCAAGTGGAGATGGTGTGAGGGCAAAGAACGTACTACATTCTGTAGTTTCTGCCTGGCACACAGACCTTTGGGCTCAGTAACTGGCTGTTTGTTGTAATTCTGAGAAAGCCAAAGCTTTTTGCCGCTAATGTCATGTGTGATTAAGCTTTTGAATGTTTTTTTTCTCTCAACAGAAAATTTTACTTGGGTTTTTCTTTCTCAAAACTATTTATTTTAAAGAAGTAATGTCAGCAAATGGCTAAGGAGGTAACAGACATGGGGAAGTATTGGAGCTGGACATGTTGAAATTCCTGGTGTTGTGAAAGCATAGGGGAATGGCTACACCAGATAACAGAAAAATATCACTGCCTATCCTGCTTGTTCCTATCATAAATGTCACAGCTGGAAAGACCAACACTGCAAGGGCATTTAAAAAGGATAGGCTGTTTTAAACAGGGGTTTTGAACTTCTGCCAGCCATTAACAACTGGATGGCTTTGCTAGAGGAGAGTGTTTTAGTAGTCAATAATGGCTCCTTGCTGTAATATTTAGTAGGTACTTACAGGCCAGGCTTGTCAGAAAAGCACAATCAATGCCTTTGTAAATTCTGTGAACACTTCCCTGCTTGGACAGTGGCATTTGGAAATGTCAGAAGGATCTTGCCAAAAGAATATCAGACTGAAACTTGAAATATTGTGTTTCTGTTTGTCTGCCAGGTGACATTCAGTTAGTTATTTTTTCAGTGGTCTGTTTCTTACTTTTCTTATCAGCCAGGTCAGGATAATGATCCTAGCATCCTTTACAAAGCCTTTTGAAAAATATTATTGAAAGGAAGCGTGGACGTAATTGGTGCTATTGTAACAGTGAGAATGTACAGTAGCTCTTCCAAAATGAGAAATATAATCAATCTCCTATTACCACCCCATCAGATCATATTCATTCCAAAGATAGCACACTACTATCTTTTCTTCTATTTCATCCTCTTGTAAGTATCCTTATTTTTCTGTTAGAATTTCTAATTTTGGAAGCAAAGTTTTCACTTTGAACAGCATATCAAAGAGAAATATCATTTTTACATGCTTTAGAAGTGATTATGAACATTTACACTGGGAGACAGTATCTTATTAAGCATAGCTAGGTTTTGGCTAACACTCAATATTTTGTCTTCCTTAGAAACAAAGAAAAAATAATTCTAAATAAAATTTTACAGTTTTTAATGTTAGTGTGCAGGTATGTTTGCAGTCTTCACTCACAACACTGCATTCATTGTTCTTGGAGGCTGCTCAGCAGTGAGCAAGCTCTGACCCAATAGTGTGAAGCTTCATTTTTGTGTGACTAGGAGTCAGTAGATTTTCAGTTATTGTTTGCACATATGATACTGTGTTTGGAAGTCAGGAATAGTGATCAAGTTACATTTTCATGGTGCTTTATCAGAGAGGTGTTCTTGATGAAACAGTGCATACCACTGTGACTGATCAATTCTGTCAACTAGCAGTCTCATCTTTCTCTCTATGTGTCTTTATATTTTAATTTAAATACCAGCCTAGCAGCTTATGCAGTTGACAATAACAAGTCAATCAGTTACTTGGAAGCAATTTTACAGAAATCAGGAAAAGTAGTATTAAATGTAGTATATATGATACAGATCTAATATTAGTATGGGTTGACTACTGGCATCAGTGTTAATATCTCTGTATTTTGTGTGGTGCTGACAAATAATCAAAATTTTTCAGACTTCTCCCATATAAGCTAGATCTTTCTTAAGATGTTGTTCTGCTGCTGCTTCTGGCCAAGTTGCTCACTGAAAATGTGCTGCTAGCATAAATTATTGAAGTGCCAGCTTTTACCTGTCTGATGCAATCCACAGAAGCTCCACACAGTGTTTCCCACAGGCAGATAGCAGAGAAACTTCTGAAATAAGATCAAGGCATACAGCAGCAGCTGAAAGAAAGTTTTATGGAACTGATGAGAGTGCAAAGGTGAACCTGGTGAACTCAGATGGACAGCTGTAGTTCTTTTCAGTGTTTAAAACATCACTGCAGTGACAGTCACATGGAAACTTGGTGAGAAAGAAGGATGCTGGTGAATCGTGGGGAAGAATTGCTGCCTATGGCATTGCTTGTACATGTTATCATTTTGTAAGCTGAAGAAGCACTGATATTACCCAAAGTCTATCTGGTATTACATGGACTTCTCAGTATCTCAACAACATGCACATGAATTTTAACAAGTATACAGAACTATTGAGTAATCTGGTGTGAATCCACCAATTCTGCTTTTGCACGAAATTATTGTTCCTTCAGCACTGGACCTGTGCTGCAAACACACAGTTTTACTTCTCAGCGTGTCTGGAGCCTAGTTAGAGACAGGTTCAACCACAGCCCAGATATAAATGAGTAATCTGAAAAGGAGAAACCACCAGCAATTAAAAGCAAAAGGTTTATTTTCTTGGTTGGTCCCAGCTGCTTTTTCAATAGCAGTGGATATTGGAGTTTTGTATGTCTTTCTCAAGGATCAAACACCTTAATCAACCTAATGATTTTCTGTGCTAGTGAGCTGTAAATGCAACTCACTTCTACAGATAGCTAAATTAGTTAGAAACAGCTCTTACTGTCCCAGCAGCAAGTATTGTTTTATGTGACCTGGATTTTTTCAGATACAAGTCTTGTAAATCGCAAATGATTCATTTCTTGAAAGTGGCTTCAGTTTTAGTACAACACAAGAATCTAGAGGCATTTTTATAAGGTGTGTAGGGATTCAATAATTCTTACTTTATAAACTGCTTATAATCTCAGATTTTTACCAGAGGGCATATTAATAAACCCAACTTCCTGATTACATCATAGTTTCTAACAAATACATTAAATAAAATAGTGCTTCTGCCATTATGTTGATCTTCTTTAATTTTAGATGTAAATCTTCTGTCCCTTTATCTGTTTCCTCAGGAGCTGAAGGACTGTTTTTACTCATGTTTCTTCTTTAGCAGTTAACCAGGATTTTCAAATAAATGCATTTTGCTCTGGTATTCTGCCCACAATTCCCACTCAGTATATGCCCAAACTTCCTAAATGTATTAACTCTAGCAAGATGGTTAACTTTTATCCTTAGCCTAATATTGGAGAAATTGAACCACAAGGGAAAGATAAGTTTTGGATTCTGCTTGAGAGGAGAATAAGATTGTTGTTTTACAGACAAATGCTTTTGTTTCTGTAGCAGAAGGAAATTTCCGAGGTCCTATTGCACTCTCCATAGCTGTTGTCCAATGTGTAGCTATTTGCCTCCCAAAATAGCCAAATAACGCTGAATTTCTGTGCCAGCTGTAACTTAGAAAAATCATCACTTTGCTTAAGCAAGCAAAGCAGTATTTTGCATGTATCCACAAGATGGTGAGCTGTTACCTGAACACTTCGTGCTCAGTGAGCCAGAGCAAGTCAGAGTAATTTATTCTTTATAGAAAGAGCCAAGTGTATTTAATATGCTGAAATATCACAGCCAAAAAGGACATGCATGATGTAGCAGGTTTTTCACTATTCCTTTGTGTAAGACATTCAACACAAATAAATGTATTTCATTATAAAACCCTTCTGTAGGTCACCTTTTAGATTGGTATGTTTTCAAACATTTTGGATACATGCAAAAATTCTATTATCTTTAATTAGCCATCTGTTCAGTTTCCCAGTCTTCATGATGTAGATGCTGAGAAAACCCATTTCACAGGCTAGCTGAATTTTTATGGTTAAAATGTTAAAATAATTTGGTCTCTATCATGAAAACACTGAAAGTGGTAGCTTGAAGTTAATGCAAGTAACATCAATTCAGGCATGATGTATCCTGAGCTATAACTTTTGTATTACAACATTAGGAATACACATAGGTGCAGCTTCAAAGAAAATTTAGAAAGAGAAAATTCTACAGAATATTACAATACGCTAATAATCTTGTTCCTTACTTAAAAATTACAATAGGCATTCTGTCCACTGGATCTGTGGGCTTCTGTGGGGAAGCTGTGTCACAATTAAACAACAGGTAGTATTAGTACCAGAAAATAAATGAATAGTGTTTCAGTATAGGGAATGTGGATATTTCTAAGAGGAATTGGATCCAGCTTCCATCTGGTCCATTTTCACTGAGTGTGGCCAGGAGCAGATGCTTCAAGAGGGAGGTGTAAGATTTGTAGTAGAGTAGCCTGTCTGCAGATTTTTATCTTCCTCTGCTTGTCGGGATGAGTCTAAGTTCTGAACCATAAGATTTAAAAGTCTTTCCACAAAATCATTATATGTCATAATTTCTAAATGTTCTTGAAATCCATGCAAGTGTTTGTTACATGAGCAGCCATTCTGGCTTTGTCTGGCAAAGTGTTTCATTATGTGCCTTTTAAGTCAATATTTTATTTTATTAAATATTAATTTAAGTGTGAATGTGTCCATTTTTCAAATGAATTTTTTTTCATTTAAAAAGCATGAAACATATTTCCACTTCATTTTTGGTTTTGATGGCTTTTGGGTTTTTCCATATTCCCCCATTTGTCTGATTTCATAATACCGTATTATTTTTATATTTTTCTTTTTTTTTTCCTAACCACTTAACAGTTTTTATACTTTTTGAGTTTATTTTTAAACTTTATATACAAAGCTTTTAACTGTGGACTCCCATAACTGCAATTTTGAAGTCTCCCATTAGGCATTTATTGGTTTCAAATTCAAAACAAAAAACTTAGTGTTACTAGTTGGATTACTCTTTTATTGATTGGTTTGCTTATATCAAAAAAGGGGAATAACATAGGATGAAAGTCAAGGATATTCATATTTGGGATGTAAAATCTGATACTGTTGTATGACCTTCATTTCAGTGATCAGAGACATAGGGCTTTTTTAAATAAGTTGAAAACTTTGTGGGAATAGAAAAATGAGAAATATTTTAAAAGTATTTTAGAAAATGTTTTACAGAATATTTTTTAAAAGTACTTCAAAGTTTATTATGCTACCAAGTGATCATTAATGCTCTATTTAAAGTGGTGTACTTTTAGTAACTCTTTAATTTTTATATTTTTATTGTTCTTACATAAATACTTAACTACTAACATGATTTTAAATTCTCAAGATGTATTATAGGATTTTTTTTCACTAGGATTTTTACTCAGACCATTAAGTTATGATGGATTTCAAATAATTCATCTTCTTCACTCCTTCTCCAAAGACAATCCTTTTACTTTAGGAAATCTCTTTTTCAGATATTATTTAATTCTCAGTATATCTTCAAGTTAGAAATAAAATATGTCATTTGTGGTTGAAATGTTACATTGGAGTGCTCTAGTTCAGGAACAGACCTGTGACCTTGTCCTGCACCACTTTTTTTCTCAAATGTTCAACAGGAACCATCTTAAACTTTAGCCTGAGCTCTCAGCCTGGCTCTTGGTCACAATAAGGTGCCCTCAAGTCCTTACATAATTATAGTACCAGTTAGGTGGAAAAGACCTTTAAGATCATTGAGTCCTGCTATGTTATGCCTGATGATCAAACCCTCTTTTTTAAAGCTGTTCCAGTTGCCCAGTTTTAAACCTTATTTTAATTTATTTTCTATTCAAATTCTTAGAACAGACAGCTCAATGTAATAGAGAATCATAGAATCAGGTTGAAAAATACCTCTAAGGTCATTGAGTGCAGCTGTTAACCTGGCACTGCCAAGTGCACCACTAAACTGTTGGTGTTTTATATTTTATATTATCTTTCTACAGACCAATCTGGAAATATAAACCATGTTATGCTTTGAATGTGTTGTTAACAGCAGTAAAAATTTCCCTGGTGATGCAAAAAATGTATCACAAAAATGTACAGAGGGTTAATCTCTGTCAGCTTCAGGTAGCTGTTTTGGGAGGTGACATCGCCACAAAGTCAACGCACAGGGCTGGGGTTTTCCAAGAGTGAGTTCAGCACATGTAGGTCAGAACCAGCCTTACTCCCTTGTCTGTAGAGGAAGCATGGATTTAATTAGTTTGAGCATCTCTTGGCACATTCTAACATCCTGAAGCACTGCATGTCACTGTTAAAAACCTCCTTCTGTGACAATCTTGTCTCTTTTTTTCCTCTCTTCTAGTGAATATACCTACACTGGAGCCTGCAGCATGTCATGGCACTATGCTTTTTTTTTTTTAGTTTAGACAGAAAATTGTTTCCTTTAATGATAAAGAAAAATGCATTTGCTCACTAATAAGGTAACTGCTGTTTTGTTGAGGTCAGTGCAGTAGTGTAATTATTTCTAGGTGTTTGAAGTAGTCATGGAAAACCATTCTGTTCTTTAGAAAAGAGGAGTCCAGACCTGGAAAATATAGATTTCCAGTAACAAACAAAATCCTCATTAGTTCTTTTATTAGACAACTGGCCTAGTACTAGGAAAAAAGGTGTTCTAACAATATGACTTCATAAATAGAATACTGTGAAAAAACCTTTTGAGAACAGTTTGATTAGTTTTGGCATATATAAGCCATTAATATGATTATGATGTAGTAGTAATAGCTGGGCGGATCCTTTGGAGGCCTAAGAATTTAGTCTCTGTGTTGTTTTATAGGAAACTGGAAGAATGATCAATGTAGTGTTACGAAAATGAAAAATATTTTCTTTTAAAAATTCTATAGTGCAGCATGATATTTGAAAATGGCTATTGTATGCTGGGCACACTAAAGTTGTGTCAGAAGCTATGTTCAGACTGGCAGTCCCAGAAATATTTCTGCATTTGAAGTGTCAGGCTGTAGCACTATTTCTAATTCCACACCACTGCCCTGTTGAGATGCAAGTCATGTTTCTCAGCAAAGGAAATCATATGTGTACTTATCAAAAATGATGCCTAATTTTCAGTCAGGCAAAAACATAGTTAATAAAATACTAGTTTCTAAATCAAAGGCATTCTTATCATCTGTAGAATTAAAAATATACTAGTCTCTGCCTGGTTTCTAATCCAGTTGGCCATACCTTTTACTACAAGATAATGAGAGGAGCTTGCTCTTGCTATTCCAATATTCCTTCAAAGTGAAGAGGATTCAATTAAGCTATTAAGAAAAAGTATAGGGGCTTTTTCAAACTTCTTTCACTCAGTATGTAATGGCTGGGTAGGTGCATGCAGAGGAATGGTGAAAGCTGTAAATTTTGAATGTACAAATTGCTTTGACTTTTTTCTTTCATCTTTATTGATGTCAAATTGAATGCTTCCTTCTGTGGAACAGCATATTGCATGCAAGTGTTATTACTTAAGCAAGCCTGAAAAAATACAGGTGGCCTTGTACTGTAAGACCAGAACTGATTATTTGCTGTGAAATGTGTAAGAAAAAGAAGTAAAACATCATGAAAAAGTATCTATCTTCTTTGATGAACATTAAGGAGGAAATAGTGTGTATTTCACTCCTTGGCATCAGTCCAGGAAATCATGTTTAGTGTTAATTAAATCTTCTGTAATATCTTTTATTTGAAAATACATATATATTAGAAATACTCAGATCTCAGAAATGTTATTCCCATTTTTTAAGTGAAGGCATTGGTTAGGAGAGCAGCAGAGCTAGACAGAGAACCGGCAATGCCAACTTCTAGTTCTGTGTTTAGCAGACAGAAGGTGGTCCTGAGCTTCAAATTAATCACTGGGTGTGTAAGATGGGGCAGATGTAACTCTGCAACTCTGTGCAGGTCCTGAGTTACCTGGCAATGCGACTGAGCTGATGGGCTGTGCTGCTCAGGATGACATGAATGAGAAACAGGGTCCTCTAGCCAAAATGGAGAGCTAAGCTAAAGGAGCTGGGCTGCATTCACGGGGTGGACTGGAGCATGTAGAGTTGTATCAAGTCTGTTTTGCTGTCCAGATAGAAAATTTCATTTAATTTACGTTGCTCCACAGGTTTTTGGCCACACATAGGGTAGTGCTTAATTCTGGTCCAACGCTGCTCCTCCTGTTTTACTTTTAGCATGGAGGTGAGGTGATCAGTTGCTACAATGCTGAGAGGTTTTGAAAATCCTATTCTTTCATTGCTAAATCCTGATAAATTTTTGATGAAGTTTTTATGTGTATTATAAGTTCTTCTAAGAAAGTTCTTCTTTTCCTTACCAAATATTTAGAATATATGGTGCTTTAATCCTGGCTGAAGGCACGAGACACCACTCTGGAACAAACAATAACCAGACTATCATGTTTTTATTGCACTGGTTTAATAAATGCAATTATTTTCACTTACTCCATTGGTTAACTGTTTATTTATCTTTAATATTCACTGTTCGGATTTATACCTTTTGCTTGTCATTTCAATGGTTATGAGGACATTCTTGCTTTAATTAATTTACTTGAATTAGAAATTACAACTTTTCATGTAACTGTATTCTCTTGCTATAGATGATCCCGGTCTTTTCATCTATTTCTTTTTTGTGTCCTCTGTCCTAATTTCCTATTAAAAATATGTTAATCTGTTTCACTCTGCTTCTGACTGTGTTGTAAGTGACTAATAATTTAAGATCTATTATTAGAGCTCACCACACTGTTAGTCAATGTCACATTGTAATTTAAGGCAGCGTGAAACTATCTTAAGAAGCTGTGAAAAGTTATAAGTCATAACCATATTCATGTTTTAGCCACTTGTAAAGAATTATTTACTTGAATAACTGCTATTATTAAGAAAAGGTATTAAGAAAAGTCTACAAGAGGCTTTTAATTTAAATCATGGAATCACAGAATGGTTTGGGTTGGAAGGGGCCATAAAGACCACCTTGTTCAACCCCTGCCATAGGCAAGGACACCACCTTCCACTAGCCCAGGTTGCTCCAAGCCCCATCCAACCTGGCTTTAAACACTGCCAAAGATGGGGCATCCACAACTTCTCTGAGCATCCAGTTCTAGTGCCTCACCACCCTCATGAGAAAGAATTTCTTCTTTATATCCAATTCAAAAAAACAAGCTATATTAACAAAACATAGTCTGTCTCCATAATTTCTTGTATTTTTTCTGCAAATTATGCTGGTCTTAAGTAATATTTTGTCATGTCATCAAATCCCTGAATGACATTTGTGCTGGCAAACACAATTTGGGTTTACAGCCATGGCCCTTATGTTTCCAGAATATAGGGAGAGGCAATTCTTAAGTCCATTAATGATTTTCTAATTTTCTTTGGATGTTTGTTTTCCCTTTAACTTATCCATGAATGAAAAGCACTGTTAAAAATATTTTGCATATGTTATCTGATGTCTCTGAAACTTTTCAGGTTAATTGCCCAGATCCACGATGAATTGTTGTTTGAAGTAGAAGATTCTCAAATCCAGGAATTCTCAGGTAAATACAGTCTCTCTTGCTCTTTTCTTCTCACCCGTTTTTACTCTCTATATCCTGTGATTTCTCAGAGAAAAAAGAACTAATGTAGCGAGAGGAAGCACATTGATTCTCACAATTAAGAAAATGTATGCTAAGGAGATTTTCCTGAATGTTTTCCACCACTGGCTCTTATGTAGATAAAACGTGATATTCTCATTTGGAATTCATTACCATGGTTATTTATATTCAGTTTTTTTATCAAGCTTTCATCATCCACTATGTGAATCCTGTAAAAGTAAATAATATTTCCTCCAAGGTTTTAGAAGGAAATAAACCAGTTTGAAGTACTTCAGATTAGGGGCTGTTACATAAAGAAGTATTCAATGCTTCGTGTAAGATTATACTGTATTGTAATTTCTAAGTTAGTTTACTGCTTTTTTATATTAAGAAACCTTTATGATGGCACTCTCAAGGCTAAGGTTAGTAAAAGTTCATGCCTATGTTTCTATCCTCTCATCTGATTTACTTCCAGACATTATTCCCTAAGCCAGAGTTTCTCTCAGAATCTGGTAAAAATTTAGCAAGCAAGTGAGGGCACATAGCAGACTGTTGGGTCTCCTCTCCAGTAAGCAGTGGATTTCTTCCTGTAGGCACCAAGTATTTATTCACAAACTTTGGTCTAGTTTAGAAGCTCAGCAATATGCTTGGCATAATGTCACAAATATTTTAAATTAACCAATACAAGAAATATCTTCCATTATAGCACAAGTATTTGGAATATCTTTCCCTGCTGCATTAATTTGAATAGTGCAATTTGCTATATTAGTCTCATTTCATCACTGATCCCTCTTGTGAGTATTAGTTCAAAATGAGAACATTAAAACTCTATCTAATCTAAACAAACTACCTGGGAAATATTTCAGCTCAATATATTCAGGACATTGTAATGAATTAAGTTAATATATTAACATTTGACCTCTAAATACAGGAGTTAAAATCTGATTTAAATTTAAAAAAACATGATACAATTTATTGGAGATTACAATATCTGTTCAGAAAAGGCAATGTCTAAAATGACATAGTTTCATAGTTAGGAAGTTCAGTGTGTTGAAAGACATCTGTAGGACAACACAGAAGGATTTTTATTATCTTATTTTACACCAATTTGCATGAAGTATAGAGCTAATGTTATACCCAAAAGATAAAGGTGATTCATGGTTGATTATACATATGGAAAATCATAGATTCTGCACCCATTGGGTTAAATTCAGATCTCCATTACTAGTCTGAATTTGTAGCAAATTTGGAAAAATCAACACTTTTCAAGTATAACAGAAAAAACCTCTAGCTATCATATGAATAATAGTAGCACATTATCCCACTATGGAAACATGATGACTGTTGGCTTTTTTCTGAAAATATAAAAAAAGTGCAGTTCAAATACTCAAGTTTAGAGTATACACTGCACAGTAATTAGTTTGCCGATCTCCAGGTCCACCTGCAGGGTGCAGGACAAACATACCTGTACATTCCTTGTGCTTCAAAGTTATCACCCTATAAGTGAAGTTGCTAAGATGACCTTTAGAAAATGGACCTGGGCAGTCTAGAGATCTGAGGTGCCTTGGAAATTGTCATTGCACTTAGCATAGGCTGCCAAACTTGAGTGTTCAAGATGGAAGTTTTCAATTTGTCTCTACTTTGCCCTAAGAGTTAAAAAAAAAAAAAAAAGTTCTGCATTACAGGAACTTTCAGATAATACTTCTGTCAAAATAGATGAGTGATAACTTGTCTTATTCTGAACACAAAAGACCAACCTGAGACATTGATTTTCTTCCTTTTTATTCATCACTGGGAGAGCCTTACTTGAAGTACTTCATCTGGTTCTGGGCTCCCCAGTACAAGGCTGAAGCAAGTGCAACAAAGGGTGACAAAGATGATGAAGGAACTGGAGCATCTGTTCTGTGAAGGCAGGCTGAGAGACCTGGGACTGTTCAGCGTGGAGAAGAGAAGGCTCAGGGGATCCTACTGATGTATATCTTAAGGGAGTGGGCATAGAGGAAGTGGTGGTGCCCAGTGACAGGACCAGAGACAATGGACACAAACTGAAACACGAAAGGTTCCCTCTTGAAGATCAGGGAACACTGATTTACTCTGAGGGTGACTGAGCACTGGCACAAGTTGACCTGAGAGGTTGTGGAGTCTCCATCCTTGGAGATGTAAAAAAGCCATCGGCACAAGGTCCTGGGCAGCCAGCTTGAGGTGACCCCTCTGAGCAGCAGGGCTGGACCAGGTAACCTCGGGAGGCTTCTTTCAACCTTCCTGACTGTTTTCAAGTAGTTCTGCTACTGGTAGAAGAATTAATCCAAGGTGTCTTTAAAGGGTCCAAAGCTGGCAATTCTTCAGTCATCAATGAGGATTTCCTTTGATCTGAATAGGCAGAAAAAGGGTGTATCCACCCTGGCATCTCCCTTCTAGTCAGAAGTAGATCTCCCTATTGTCCCAGTCCGTGGTGTGAACGGTTTCAGTTCACATCACAGAGCAGCCTGAGAACAGTTGACCTAGATTCCTTTCAGATGAAACTTAATAGGAACACTCTTTTCTCCTAATCTTTTCCAATTATTTCAGGAGCTGCTAAGTGAGGTAACAGGTTTGATATCTGAGTGTTAAATCAAAGAAGTGTCAGTCGGATGTGTGCTCCTAATTCACTTAATCGCTTTGAAAGTCCAAATGTGGTTTTCATCTCTTTACCTGAAGTTCTTTCACCCTTTTTTTAAAATCCTTACTCTTCTTACTTTTATTTGCCAATATTCTTTAGCCGTCAGCTTTGTCTTTACATATCTAATGAGCTTTTGTCCATTCAGAAACTTTAAATTACAGAATCTGCTGACTTGCAGTTTCCAGCCTGCAGTTTAATGATCCAGAGAGAAATCTCAGTTGTACAGTCACAAAGCTCAGTAAAGGGAAAGACGTGGACTTGAAGCTAAAGAGCAGTGTTTGAGGGTTTTAATGGATTACACTTCAGTGCTGTGTTATTCTCCTGCATTTAATGTGATCCAAGAAGTACTGGCCTACTATTCAGCATGTTTGCATTCTGATTCCAGTCACGCTTCTGATCTACTTCTTCAGGAAAGCAACAACAAATATATGTCTCCTTTTTCTTGTTTGTAGAATGGTCGTGGAACTTAAAATATTTTTAAGATTTATAAATTGAGAACATAAAGGTAAATAATATTATTTAATTAGATCATAGTGCAAGATATAAGCCTCCTCAGCAGCATTTCCCTGATGGAAGAGTTTCTTTTGAATTGCTTCACAACATTAAAATGTCCTTTTGCTTCTAAGACTCTCCTGAATGGCAGCTGAAAATTGCCACTGGGAATGGTAATACTGGTGCTTTCTTTAGTATTGCTTAGGACTTCATATGCTCCAATAAGAATTTTCAGGACTTTTCTATACAGAAATCCCATTTATAGCGCATCTTGTAATGCACAGATGATTTGGAATCTTTTGAATCTAATAAACAAGAGGAAAGCAAAGAATGGTTCTTTTTTTTCTAGCTCTACTTCTGCACAAAGTACTGCATGAGGTGGGTCATCACAAGGTCTCATCTGTATTTTGGAAGAATACCTTCTTCAGAAATAATCCATCACCCACAATTTTGTAGTACACATATGGCTCACTCTGAATGGACAAGGCAGAACATCATTTATTTATAACAAGATTTTGACTGCCCAAGCTTTGACATACTTTGAAATACAATGAAGCACACGTACTACTCTGAATGATGCAATTTTCATCAAAGATATGGCATATTATTTCCCTCAATTCTCTGTTTAGGGCAAGAACATGACAGCAAAAGAGCTTTTTAAAATTCTAATTTCCTATTAGAGGGTGCTTGGGAAGTTCAAATCAAAACATTTGGCAGAAATTCGTTTGGCTTGGGCAGAAGACTCTCAGCTTTACCATCAATAATCTGCCTGGTTTCTGGCCAGCTTGCCTGTCTGGCTTCCTCACATCTTGAGCTCTCCAGCAGCCCAGGAAGCAGAAAGGCAGATGATATTATGGGAACGCCAAAAACTGGGTTCTTGGATCTGAGAAGGCTCAGCATCTCTGAGTCCTGAAGTCTGTGTAATCAGGTAGACAGTCTGTCCCCAAATCAGACTGCGAGTCTGTGCAGAGACTGGAAGAGTATTTAGGAACGGCAGAACCCAATTTTTCATTTTGTGGGGACTGTTTCTGACACTAGTGCTCCATGCTATGTTTGAAACGCCCTTGGATTATGCTGAATGCATTACAGCTGAATGAGGGAGTACACTTCATGGTGAAGAAAAGCAAGTTTTGTTGTTTTTTTTTTTACAGTATAGGGATACCTGTAGTTACAGCTGTAGAATCTGGCTTCTAATGTGTGTTCCATAAATAGCTGGTGGGTTTGAAAGGTGAACTTTGCCAGTGGCAATTACTGTGGATTCTTCCATGCCTTTCTGTCTGCTTGATTGCATCCATTAGCGATAATTAAATGAAAGGTACTTGGTACTTGAAATAACATCTTTTTGTAGAAATATATGTATTCCAGTGCTTTGTGTTCAGTATCACAGTGCATTAGAGTAATTTTTAAAGGTGGTTTTTCAGAACTCATTTATAATTCTACATTTTTTATAGAATTAAAGAATTTCTGCATCTATTCTTATTTTTGGTACATGTATAATATAGAATTTGAAACAATTTTTCTAATATTTTACCAGGTATAAAATATTTCAGCTGAAGTACTTACCTTGAATTTAAGAACACTGAAATGACCAGTCAAAAAAAAACCCGAAAAATCCCCCAACAATCAATATAAATTAAACCTATTTATGTTGGTATTAAGATCACTTGCTACCTAAAGAACAGTATCTTAGACTTTTTTTTTAACATCTGCTGGTACACACTTTTGGCTCACATACAAATCACATGAAATTTCACTTTATTTTGCTAAAATTTTATGCTTACTGGGTACTGAGGCTGCTGCATAAAAATGTGTACATGTTCAAAAGGGAACTGCAGTAACAGAAGAACAAAAGAATGAACTGGTCATCACAAGTTAGTGACATTTTCTGTCCTCTGAGCTGCCGTTTTCTAACTTGAAAAACACTGGTGCGTAAACTAAAGATGCCCCTAGATAGCTTTCAATTTGCAAAAATCCCTGTTCCATAGATCATATATCTGGCCAGCTTTGACATGTTTCTGGAGTCATAATTTCATAGGTGAGTGCACTTGAAAAATGTCTTCAGCTCGATAGGGACAAATAAGCTTTTGTTCCACAGCAGGCATGCGTGTCTTATCTTTGTTCCTATACACAGCACTTTCAATAAGCATATTTATTCTGGTCAGTATCAAGAAAATCTAATATATGGTAAAACATATGTTAAAATTTCAGTTCCTCTATAATTTTTTAACTTTGTTGTCACCATTTTTTTATACACAATATTCTAGTGTGCATATTCAGCACTTACAAAGCATTTCAATGTGAGTGTAATCAACAACTCTCCTAATTGCTGACTATGGGTTTTGAAACATAACTTGCAAAGATTGGGAGAACAGCATTTTACAGATGCCATTGCAGTATATTGGTCGCTGTGAAGAAACATTTTAAAATTAATAATTTATGTGCCCCAGATATACTAGATTCTTGACTGAACAGAAATAATCATTATCACCAAAGTCTCCAGTCTAAATCTTAGAAAAGAAGCAAAAAAAATAAGTGGTAGAGATCTATTTAAACACTGTGATTCTGGTTTTTAGTGACTACACTTTAAGATGTATATGAGATAAAGAAGATATAGTTGTGTATGTCTGATTATTTATTCTGAGCCTTGAGAAAGAGGGAAATTTTCAAGGAGATTTGAGAAAGTACCAGGAGAATTGGATATTATGTACATGGGACTAAAGAGGACCTCTCCTGTGATTACATACCCCTATGCCATATGGTCTCTTTTATAAATTATAATCTTCATATGAAAAATAACTCCCACTAAGGACTATTCCAGAATTTTTTCTCTCCAAAATCTAGAACTTTATATTTCCAGCTTAAATGTATTCAGCCACTGTACCTATTTACTTTTGTGCAAAGACTGTAATGTAGTTTAAATGCTTCCTTCTTCACTGTTTAGACCACTGAACAGGAATCGCAATCCAGCTGCTTTTTCTTGATATTTGCAAGGGAGTGGTTTCAAAAGGCTGAAACACAGGCACAACAACTTCAGATTGCTTGAAGTGAATGGCTTTACTAAACTCTGGGTAGAGAACAAGTCAGTGTGCCATGAGAAAGAGAACAGGGAGCTGAACTGACAGAAAAAAAAGGAAAGAAGAAAATGAAACAAACCCATGGAGAGGTTTTTAATGGTTGTCAAAGTGAATGAGGAACCATTGGGTTTGTTCACTGATGTGGCCACTTTAATCTGTGCATTTTAAAATTGAGAGAATTTAAGAATGCAGCAGAATTCTGATTGTGCCAGATACCTTAGAGTGAAAAGTGTGTGAACCAACAGAGAAAGCTGTTGCAGTCGTTTCTGCCATCATGAATCCCCTTCTGGGGATAACAACGAAATGGGACAGAAGTAGCCAAATTCAGAGGTCTAAAGAACTTGGGAAAAACAGGTCTAACTCAGTGCATATGCAGGCAGCAGCCTTTGTCATATCACTCACATATTTTCAGCCCAGGAAGTGATGTTGCTGACTCATGCTCCCTCTTTTAGTGTCTGTTGGAACTCCTTTTGTCAAGAAGACCTATTCCTCTCATTTCCCAAATGTCTATTGCTGTTTATTTATCTAACAGCACAAAAAATGTTAAACTGCACAGAGTGTGCCCTTCATAAGAGTCTGGTGGAACATACAGAGCTGAGTGATTCTCATGAGAAGTGCAGAATTCAGGTGTTATCCTCTCAAAAGTTTTGTGCAGTCATAGCTTGGAAAAAATGTTTACCCCAGGTCTGACTGGCAACACCTTGAGCATTCTGAAGGCATCCCACCTGGCTGGGGTGCCCCAGCATCTGCTGCATTGCTGACCTGGAGCTGACAGCTTGTTGAAATTCAGAGTGGGCTTCTCAAGACAGAGGCAGTCCAACGCTTCTCCATGTTGACTTGGACTGGATTACAAATGAGTAATTATTTAGGCCAACACTTCTCCTTTCACAATCTATGGATTGCAGTGTTTGTTTCTATGCTCCAAAAATGTTGCTCTGTCCCACACTGGACAATGGACTACCTCAAATCTAACAGGAACCAAGTTTAGTCCAGGTGTAGCTGTTAGATGTGTCAACAAACGTCTTGGTTTCCTCAGCTCTGGCACTTGATCTGCTGATACTTTGAGTTACTGCATAATTCGGACTTCATGGAAAAGCTTATGACAGCTCATTAGCACACAAATCTGAGTGAGCCAGCACGGCAGATCTGAGCACTGTTCAGGCAGAGCTGGTTATCCTCATCATTACTATCAGGCCAGCCTCAGTGTCAGTGACATGACACGAAACATTACAGACTGCTCTTCATTGCTGGCATCATTAGAAAAGGTTTTGGCAGCAGCCGGAGCAACAACATCCGCAGCTTCTTAGAGTTCTTGTTGCTCCTTTGCCTCTAACCTCAGCTGCCAAAGAGCTGTGATGTGCAGCGAGGGATAACTTCAAAGGGAGCTGCTCGGTAATCATGTGGGTTTCGCTCCAGCAGTCACCAGCTCATATCACAGACCCTGCTCTTTCTCAGGTCTATGAGGCACATGACAACATACATTATTTAGTCATCCGTCCTGTCAGAGCAGTGCAGGTTCCGGGGCCACCTGGTATTCTTGCTTCATTTTCACTAGCCAAATTGTCTTTCTTTTTAAAAGCTGTTGATCCATTGAATCTCTCTTTGATTATTATTAGAACAGAATGTGTTTAAGCAGCAGTCCTTGACAACCAAACACTAATTAGCAGGACCAGTAATGGCAAATCTGATCCCAAGTTATTGATTTGGAATAATTATAGATGCATTTGCACAGTAATAGTGAGCATTGTGTTATGGCATGATGAGTTGTTAAATTCCATGAATTATACTGAAATTTAATTGTTTAGAGTCCTGATAGTGCCACTATCCCGCAGGGATGGTTTTTAAAAAAATTTGGCTCTGATCTTTTTACTTTGAAGAGTAAAATATTTTTTAAAGTTCAGATTGTTGTGGGCTTTTCTCCTAGCTTCTTTTTTAAGTGAGTTTATGTCTGCACAAGAAAATTAAAATACATAAAATGTCATCAAAGAGATAGTTATGAGTAGTGAATTTGAAAACTGAGCATTCACACATGCTCTATATACTTTTATATAAAATGTAGCAGTGCTGTTCTGCTTTAAATATGAGATATACAAATTAAATAATTCTTCAAATTTTTACCCTAAAATTCAATTTTAAAAAAGAAATTAAACTGTTCACAAGAGATAAGTATCACTTTACAATAGTCTGGAAAAGTTGTAAATTGTAATATTTTTATGCAGAAATGTGATTATTGTATAACGGAATATAAAAAACTATTTATATTTATATATAACAATTCTAACATGGAAAATAAAGATGTAGGTTTTCAAATTTACCTTACAGCACTGGTAAAAAGAACAATGGAGTCCCTGCAGCAAACCACAGCCTTGGAAGTGCCACTAAAGGTAGGGACAATTTTGAATTTCCATTTCTTTCTCGGGCATATTTAGCTTTGTACATCATCATCATCATCATATTAGGGATCTAGAAACAACTATTTTGCTTTTTACTTCAATAGTTTCATTTTCATATTTGAGGTAATTGCTTTTTCAAATGACTATGAAAGTTCCAAAGGAAAATAGCTAAAAGAAAATATACTCCCTTTTGGAAAGTGAGATTGTCGTAGCAATATGTATGGTAATTTAAAAATATTTCATTCATCGCCATGTAAGTTTTGTTGGGTGTGGTAGAGTGACAAATATGTCCCTTTAATAGGCTTTCTAGATGTGCCAGGTGTCCGTTACTGCTGAAAAAATATTGCAAAAGATCTTTCTTCAGTGCTTTTCACGTAGAAAATGGGTCTATTTAACATTTCTGTATGGATGCAGACAAAATCACTGGTCATTGCTAAAGGTAGAGGACATCATCTACCAGACCAACATCTGTAAAGAGCGAGTAGACAGCTACACAGCTATCTATGTATTGAACCTAATTGCAATTACATTGTTCAATAATTATGTTTTTCTCTCTACAAAACGGGTACCTGTCACTGTAGCCTACTGCTCAGCTTTTGTTGCTTGGTAAAAGACTAAAGCTCTTGGGAATCCCTGAACTTCAGTGAGCAACAGCCCAAGGGTTTCCAGTTTCCTGACAAATGGAGTATTTAGTGTTGCCAGGTCACTCACTCAGCAGTAATACTCAACAAGATTCACGGACAGAAACAGCTTTATTCTATTTTTTTCAGAAGTGGTTGCAACATAGAGACTTGCACTAATGGAAACAGTTGAAAAACAAAACTACTTGATAATTTGTCTCGTATTTCTTCCTCCAGATCTTCTATATCTATTGCAGCATTCCAGACACTTTGTGAAGCTTTCTCTGAGGGTCTTGCTGTTACAAGACCCTTTATGGGTCTTTAGGGAGCCCATCCTTCCCACAGAAATTGAGAAAGACTAAGAAAGGGTATCCAAGATCTAAATTTCTCTTTCAGCTTCCCATACTGATTTCTCCCCCCCCCCCCACCACTGTTCACTTAACCCTTGTAAGATTTTACATTCTTGTTCACTAAATATGGTCCTGTGAAACTTTTTGGCCACACTGGGATTACGAATTTCTTGCACTGATATTCCCAAGCTTTGCAAACTGTATTTCTGTAGGTTGCTTACGTTGTACACCTGTGTTTCTGTGTTTGCCTTTCTTCTTTTGTTACAAATTCCTTGGGAAAAGAAAAAGAAAAAAAAAAAGCCAGAATGTTTTTCAAGATATATTACATTTAAATATTTTTAATTACTGTGTTAGATACCTAACACTCATGCTGCTGTAAGGTTCTTAAAAATAATCCAGTATGGTATTATTGGTGGCTTATTATAAAGTGTTATATTATTTGTGCTATTTTTATATAGTGAATAGCAACACTATAGTCCTTTCTGAATAGTTTTAGGAGACTTTTTGGTGTCTTTTTCAGAGGTAACAACATTCGTGCTTTGTCTGAGGAAGTCATGGTCATGAAATAAATATGAGCATTGTAACAGATTTCTAAGAAAGACAAATGTTTACATGGTTACTGAGAGTGTTGATAGTTACAGGGGTAGAATAGCATTTTAGTGTTACATTTTTCAGACTAACCATTAAGTTGCAGAAGGTTTCAATATCCTGTGGACAAATGGGACATACCTTGTTTTTCAGCTCTATCTAAGGTGTTTTACTGTCTCGCACTGACAAATCCATCTCAATGCATCAAACAGATGGATTCAATATGTCATTCCCATGAGAACAGTAATTCTCTATTAAACACCAACTATGCCTTAATAGGTGAAAAGAAACACATTATTGGACAATAAGTAGTTATCTGGGACTTTGAAAGATTAGGACTTTTTAGTAGGCAGTAGAAGTATTTGGAGATACACCTTTCATTACCCTTGTTTGGTCTCCTTTTCCTAAGCAAATTACTGTAGGAGTCCTGACATACTTTTGCTCGTGCAGCATGTTAGACTACATCCATCATGAAGATACTTCACCTTCCTCTGAAGTTTCAAAAAGAGATCAATGACAGATGCCAGATAGAAAACATAAAGTTTGATCTCAGAGAAGAAATTGAGAGTGATCTTTAAAAAAAGTCTGCTTTTTTGCTCACGTTGTTTACCCTTCTATACAGTAGGAAAATGTCTTTTAGGATTAGAGATGTTGAAGATGAAAAAATTGTTGTGAAATGCTCCTGCTCTTCTTCAGCAGACTTACTTCAGCTAAATATGTATTATGTGCTCTGTTGATATGAATATTATTTTTAATATGGAGACAAAATGTCACTAAAGTAGAGCACACATATAGTCTTAATGGGGAGAGATCTCTTTTTCTTCTTTGAGGTAAAAGATGCTTTATCTTTGAAGTAGCTTTTTTTTTTTCCAAAATATAGTCCATGATAATGAGGCAGCTTTCATGTCAACAAATCTACTGTGTACAAGAGCACCAGGAACTGCAAAACAAACTGAAATTAAACCGAAGCAACAATAAAAATACCCCAGAATTTGAAAAGTGGGGGGTAAAAACCCCAAGTATATTTATGCATTGCTGACAAAATTGCTGATGATAAACATCAAAATCATAATTTGTAGCTCTTTTAAAAGCATAAGATGAATTTTACTTTAGTGTATTCCTTGCAATTCAATAACGTGTATTTGCAATTTGGAAACTAAAGGTTAGTTTAAATTGTTAAGGTATTTTTATCAGAATTGTAGCAATAATTGAGTATAATAGAAATGAAGAACATTTCACATTTGATAGGCATGTAATCTAGAGCAGTATTACATCCAAAGAGAAAAGCAGAAATAGTAATCATGCTATGTGCGATGTGTTTATTTGTTTAATTTTATTTATTTTTTTTTTCTGACAGGTTCCCTTGAAAGTGATTCTCACCACTGGGAAATCATGGGGGTGTATGACAGAATTGCAGGAGATGTAAAGCAGTCATTGGGGATGTTATTCAGTACCCAAACACCTCATTGGCCTGTGCTGATTCCTCGCTGAATCACTAGGCAACAGCGCTGCTGGATCTTTCATAAGCACCTAATACTCTGCATGTGAATTTTTTTACTTCATTTTGTCTGTAGCCCTAGGCAACAGCAGTGAGATAAAACTGGTTTTTACCAGTTCATTGTGTTTCCTTTAGCCAAGGTATCCAGCGGGGAGCTGCTTTTGTTCACAGCTAAATTACTACATGTAAGAAATGAAACAAGACAGTATTAACCCTTTGGGAGCATCACAGATATATTTGTTACACACATGTTTAGACTTTAATATTAAATATTTTGTGAAGTGCTTGTTTAAAAATACTTACAAGCTGGCAGTATTTGAACTGTGTTAGATGCTTGACTGTTATGTTCAGCTTATTTTGTATTTTGTGAGTAGAATGTAGCTGCTTGGTGTTCATCACATATTAAATGTCCCATTCCTCAGAAAAAGAATTAATGAACTTAATTTTTATCTAGAATTTTGGAGCAAAACAGGTAAGCAAAACTAGAAGCCTAAATGTTTTAAAAATAAGGAAATTGTTGTCCATTCAAATAATTTCAAACTGAGTTTGCAACGTAGTCTTAGCATACTTTAGACAAAGTATTCCTGTTTTGCCTAACCTATTATTTTTATTACTGATATTATGATAAATATTATTTAGATAAATTTTAAGATTCAGCCTTATCCTTTTTACGATTCAGGCTTTTACTTAAATGTTTGGATTTTTTATTAATAATTTATTTTTGTGTAGAGGTTATTCTTCAAATGAGATTTGTTTCATAACATTACTGTTTTACAAATTCTGTCTCTGTGCTTGTGGAATATGAAATTGTCCTTGAAGTCTACTAATTATTCAGAAGTTGAAGTCAAGCACAAAACTTTTAAGAGTTGTTTGTTGTGTTTCATCATTAGACATCAAATTATCACAGTAATACAATTTAAATTCTAGAACTGTATCATTATAAAGGCTTGTCAGCGTTTTTAAATTGTATAATTAAATAATTTTACTTTGCACTTAAAGCCATTAAACTATTAAACATTGTTTTCTTATGTGGCTTGTTAATCATACATAACCTGTCAGCTGACGTGAGTCAGTAGTTTCTAAAAATGATTGTTATAAAACTGGCATTGATCATGTAAGCAAAGTCAAAACCTTCTGCGTATTAATTGGGGTCAGCTTTTTAGCAGGGGGATCCAGCCTGCATGGATCTGTGCTGGGTCCTGCGAGCAGGGGCCCTGATCCCACCTCTCCAGCAGAGAGGAGGTTGCACAAGTTTTCTTCTGCTTTTTGCTATTTTCAAGGCCTCTGTGTTTGCAGTGGCATTGAATAAGTGTGGAATGTTCTACTGTCTCCTCTCTTTCAGTCCTCTACTGGTTTTGGGAAGACTGCTAACTAAGCCCTGTTTCTTTAAGGCTACTTTGCTAACCTTCCTGCTGTATGGAGGAAATACTCATTTTTGATACATTCCCAGCTGATTTTCACCTTGTGTATTTTTCTTAGGATACATACTTTACAATTAGATGGATGGTGTGTTTTTTCAAGCCCCAAACAGCACTAGGAATACCGTCAGCCTAACAAAAACCAAAAACATGCTTAAGAACAGAAAGAACCTCAATCCACTTGTGTGAATTGACATCTGTTCAAATATGAAGCTACAGAAATGCAGAGGTTACCATACAAATTTTCAAACACAACCCTTCACAAAAGACTGTCAGTCTCAGATCCTCAGACATGTGCACTTTGTGCAGGCTGTCATACAAGCAGGCAAAGTTAATATTTTATTCTCCTTGTGTCACAGTTTCTTCAGGGTTTCAAATTCCCAAAGAATTAGCCAACAGAAGGAAGAAGGCCAAGCAATAAAGCACCTCTTTATCATATGTGCCCAAGGGCTCATTCTGTGTACACTGGTGTGAGGGCAAAAGGCAAACTGGCATAATTTTGGAGGATTGTTAACAGCTGACCAAGTCTTGAGACTTGGTGAAGTTTGTGTCCCCCCAACCTGAAGGATACATACCATGAACTTGGGATATCATTCCAGTGCTTCAGATTCTCCAGTAAAGAAACTGAGAAGCTTTCTCCGCTTGAAAAAGAGTAGTGTTTGCAATTCATTTCCCAATGAGGTCCTCTGGACAAGGCATCAGTTTTACCACACTTGTGTGCAGATCTATGTATAATCATAAAATCTGTGCAGTGCAGTTTTTCCAAACCTTAGTCAAGGTCTGAATCTAAAGAGCCATTATAGGAAGCAAGGCCAGTCCTGACCACAGATTTCCTCCCAAATAAATATAGATGAAAATATTCAGTATTTGATGACGGCCTTGAATTCCTTTGGGTGGCACAATAATTTCACACCACAGAACTCAAGACCCTTATTATAATAAATAACCACCTTGTCAGGTTATTTTGGTTCTGATTAAAAGGGACTTTACAACATGGTTAGGCTTGAGCAGGAACAATCATAAGAACAATTTTACATCCTTAAATCTCTTAATTTGATCTCTGAAATTATTCCCTTTTCCTCACAACCTACAAAAGAGCTACTGGGAGATCAAGAAACAAAAACTTCTGTTTCAATTGCAGAATCCCACAAAAGTACTGAGCTTGGGAAATCACAGAATAGATGGGGAGAGGGAAATAGCTGGTTGTACTTAGTTTCAGATATCCTCAGTGAGCAGGGGTTTCATCAATTGATTCTCTGAACACAGAAATAACACCCTTTTCAACTGCTTTGTTTCTGGGTTTAATTTCAGGCGTGTCTTTGATGGCCTGAATCTTCCTTTAGATCATCTGTAAATCTCTTATTTGCCATATGAAGTAGTGGGGAAAGAGCACTATTTGAAAATACTTTAACTCAGTGTCTGTGGGAAATGGAACAGCTCAGCTGTTTGCTGCTGTTTGCATGGGATGGCATGACCAATACTTCCCTACTTGCAAATCTTGTCATGTCCACATACAGCTGTGGGACAGCAGGACTCTGATCCTCAGTGCTGGTCCAACTTCATAATAACCATAGCTCAAACACTAGCCTCAGATTTTATGTGAGCAAGAAATTTTAAACATGGAGAGGGAAAAAATGTGTGAGTTTTTGAAAAATAAATGTAGACTAAGAGATTGAATCTACTAGATCACCCAGGACATAGTTTTGTTCATGTTAATATTTAAGAAAACGCCCTTAAAAATGAACTTATTTAATTTTCTGGGAGTCAACAAAACCTGTTCCTCTCATTTCTTGTTTAATCTGATTTTAGAAAGAGGCCAAAGAACAGGTTCAAGGTTGTATTATACTTTCTTGATATATTTCCGCAGTGGCCTGAAACACCTTTTCTTGCTTCACCGTTAGAAGACCAGACTGGACAAATCCCTGAGTAACCTCTTTTTGACCTCATAGCTCACCCTTCTTTGAGCAGGATGTTGGAGTGGAGACTTCCTGAAGTCCCATCCAACTTGAATTTTGGTCCTATGTCATTCCTCAGTTAGACAACAGCCATCAACTGGGTGGAAGACAAACCAGAAATTCTCTTCAAACATTCTGCTGTGTCACATTAAGGATATAGTGCCGTTCCAGAAGAAGCCCCAGAAATGTTTTGGAATTTGCCTTCCCACCTGTGTTGCCTCATTCCGTGCCAGCATTTACTGTATTCCCTGGCTCACAGGCTCATTTTTGGCTGGCATACTTCCTTTTGGTATTAGCACATTGTCAGAAACATTCAGGGAGTGGAAAGGAATAATTTTTTCTGCCATTCTGCAATGGTTTTAGTAGAGAGAGCATCTCTGCATTTAAAATAAGTTTCAATTGTGCCCTGTCTTTGCCTTGCTGGGAAACATCCCCAGCCTAATAATCAGCACATCCCTTCTGGAAACAACAGCCAGACTGTTGTCACTGGTCAGCTGATACTCTTGAGACATATTTGAAGTGCATTTCTACCACCCGTTTCTGGAAGTCTCTTTTTTGTTATCAAGCACGTTGTTATTATCTACTCTAAGTCCAGGCAAGTTTTTATGCTGTCTGCTTGTGTTTTGAATTGTGGAAGTCCAGCTTCCAGCCAACGTTTGCACTTTTTTTTGTGCACTTTTCCATGTCACCTTTTCCATTCAAAGCTAATTAGTTGGACAAATTTTAGCTTCTTTCTTCCTCAACTTTTGCTTCTTATGCTGACAATTTTTCACTGCTAACCTTTCCACTCACTTCAGAGATACTGTTATTATTTCTAGTAAAAATCTTACTATTAGTTGTCCACAAGTTTAAAAAAATGGCTTATATTTTTACCTCTAATCTTTGTGCCCTCAGTTCACTCCTCTCTGCCATTTGGCATGACACTTATGCATTTATGGCATTTTGAAGACTGTTCTCTGGATAACTATATTTTTACTGTAGTTGTTCATTTCATGATCAATTTTTCCAGGCTATCACAAATTGACTGTATAAATCCTCTCTGGTTCCCCTCCCTCAACATTTTTTGGCAGACTCATCTGCTGTGCACACTTTATTTCTCACATCTAATTATCAAAAGTGTCATGCATCAGATTACAATCCCATTTTCCAATTTGTGTGTTAGCAGAGTACTGTACTCAGGCTCCTGAGAATCAACCTCCATCCTCCCCACGAGTGGCTGCTGCCTGCTACACTGCCTTTCTCTGCAGAATTGGCGGAGACAAAATTAAATATCTCCCTTGGTTACTTGGCCTCTTTGCACTGATCCATTAGTCCACATCCAGCTGAGTCCAGAAATTAGTTAATTGCTGATTTATCCTAAATGTTTTATTGGTATCTGGTTGTGTGAAGAAGACAAGTGTCCTCAGGACTTCTGCCAGAAATTTTTTTCCCCTCTCTTTTTAACTCTAAGCTATGCCCCAGAGCTGGTTTGGGCTGATGATTGACTCCAAACTGCATGTGAAAGACACCTATGAGAACTTCATTTCTTCACAATAAATAAATTCTGCAGCAGTTTGAAAGCTGAGCCACCCTACTAGCCTGCCAGCCATCCCCATCTCTGTTTATCTTCCCATCCATTCCCTTGAACTATGATGTTAAATTAAATAAGCTTCCCAGGGAGGTTTTCCTTTAAATATAATGAGCTTTTGTAACATATGAGCTGGGAGAAGTCAACAGCTTCCCTTGGGGCCTCTGTGGGTCTCAGATGAGGTTAAAGAAGTGTTGTAAATGTTGGGCTGTAGTCAAACTCTGGCTGCTTCTGACACTATGGTTTGTGATATATTTGATTTTTCTTCTGGAACGGAATTTTTTTAGTCTTTTCTCATACTTGACCTAAAATTTAACCTTCTCCTGGCATTATCCAATCCTTTAACACCTTTTATTTCCAGGAAATCAGGTTAATAAAAATCTCTTTAATTCATCTTACACCTCCACTCTGGGCAGACATCATTGCACAATAAACCAAATATTTTTCTGACAATGAATCATATATTTCTTTCCTGGGGAGTGAATCCTGTTTATATTGCTTTTGTAGAATTGAAATCTTGCTTTAAATCCTTCTGGCCAACAGGTTTATAATTCGAAAGGATTTTAACACAATGGAATAGTAGTACAAGATGAATATAAAGAAGTGAGGATAAATGCAAAGCTTCACACAAAAGCAAAACCAGTTAGCTACCCAAATGCAGACAACATATTTCCTAAAATGTAAGGAACAGCTAGTTAGGTATCAGTTTCAGAAAAGGACCTGGGAATCAGAAGGTGTTTGTAGAAAGATCAAAAGTGAAAGATCAAAAGTAGAAATCCCTCCACTCGCTTCAGCCCCAGCAAAGTCTCAGTTGAATGGCCTGCCCAATTTTCAGAAGTGTGTTTCAGAAAATAGATGGAGCAACAGGAATCCATAGGAGACCAACAAGAGTGATCAGAGCTACAGACAATATCACCTGTGCGGAAAGGCTGCAAGAATTTAAGTCATTCAACCTTGAAAAGACTGAAGAGAAATCTAAAAGGATCATCCAGTATGAGACAGGCTGTCATAAGGGTGGCACTGAACTGCTCCATAGGTCCCCTGGAGATAGAATGAGAAGAGAGGGGCTTAAATTTCAGCATAGTATAACTAGGGAAGATGTTAAACAAGTCTTTATAAAGAATGCTAGTGATTATTGAACATTTGGATGGACTTGAATAGAGTTTTCAGGTATTTATTACTATGCATTTCTACAACAGGATTGACAGATACATGTCACAATATGCTTATGCTTCTTTGATCCTTCTTCAGTCCAGGGGCAGAGGCTGAGCAGCACAGTGGGATCCTTTCCAACCCTACTTCTGCCTTCAGGGAATGCACATACAGCAACAGAAAAGGTGCCACTGGCTCTGCAATGACACCAGCAAATCAGATCCTCAGTTTACATCCCCAGTGCAAAATGAGGGCGCTTCCAGTACAATGTGTGTTACTAGTTCTGGGCAGACTCTGTACTGTGTAAGAGAAAATAAAGCTCCCTGCCATTCCTCTCTTTGAAGCTGGCCCCTGGGGACAGGAGTAGAAGGAACCAGCACAGATACCAGCCTCAACTATTCTATGGGTGTATACCAATAGCAAAGGTGAAGCACTCTGCTTTTCTGTTGGGTCATTCCCAGCTAGAATCCCACCTGGTCCAGCTCTGCAATCTGCCTGGATGACAGTGCCAGGTTCTTATTTGCCTCAGAGAAAGAGTCCATAATGGTGTTTTTTAATCACTGGAATTTTACCGGTGTGGATAAAACTGGGGTTTTCTGATGAAGTCTGTCTCAACTAGTGCAGATAGATTTTTCTTCACACTGTAACAAAATAGTTAAATTCTGACCTGCCCTTGATCTTTTGATCAAACAAAAAATAGTAGTTTTCAAGCTCTCTAGACTTTGTTGTTTCGCTATCTCCCCATACATCTTCCTACTTGCCAGTGACTGTTCATTGCCAGTTCCTTATGGATAACATGTTGCAGAAATGACTGCATCCATGTGTTGTTGAGCAAGCTTTATTGGGACCCGGCTGAGGACTGGAGACAGGACTCCTCTCCATAGGTCTTAAGGAGGCATCTTCAGCTGGGTGAATTGAAACTTAATACAACTTTTGTCTGTATCTTTGTCGGTGACTTTCTGCTCAGCTGGTTGAGGTTTTGACACATTTCCTTACCCAGGGTCACTCCTTTTATATGTAACACATGAATATATATGTATATAGCATATACATAACTCTATGATTATTTAAACACGGCAGTGTACAAATTAGGGTCTTTCTCTGAAACAAGACACAAGATCAGTAAGTCATAAAACAGAAAACACTATTCCCAGGTTGATTTGCAGACAGCTCCTTAAGACTGACCAAAGTTTGTATTCATCTCAATGTTGGGCAACACCTGCATTTCTTAAAATATTATTTCCACGTATTCTGCAACACCTAATATGTTTAAGGTAGACAGTTTTGACTTCAGAGGTGATTTTCCCCTCTGCTTCAATTTTGAGGAAGACATGCCTCTGCAACCTGCAAGCTCAAATCACAAAATGGGCATAAAGGCTCATAGTCCCAAATACTCCTTGTGGTGCATTTAGCAGAGCTCATCACTGTGAGGCATCTACACATCCATTTGTTCTGACTGAACACTCTCTTCAGAACTATTGCCGTCAGTTCATTTGGGAGCTTGAGAAGAGCAAGATCATGCATCTGTGACTTTCTCAAAGGTAAGTGTGAGCATGTACCCTTTGAAAGCCTCAGCACTAGACAGGCATGATCAGGAATGTGCTGGCTTCTGTGTAATAAGTGCACCTTACCCTTGAGGTTGGCCAAAAGTGTGTTTGTGTATCCCAGCCCATCCCAGCACCATCCCAGCACCACCTTCCATTTCCTGCTCACGTTCTTGGTGTGTCCATCCTTGCCATGCAGGGAACAGTGACCTGCTGAGCTCGGCACTTTATCTGCTTATCTGGAAGTGCACCTTGGGTCAAATGAACTTCTGACTCCTTTTCATCAGCTGCTAGTGTGAGGATTGACAGGAACAGCAGGAGCTGGCAGACTGTTGGCGTCACACACACACAGCACTTTTAGGAACAGGTATACATTCAGCACACCACAAAATGCCCAAGACCTTGTTTGCCAGTCCTCTGAATATCCAAGTAGCCTGCTCAAAACCTGTGCACAGGGAAGTGATTGATTCTGCCCCTCTGGAGTTCAAGTCCTAACATCTGGGATTTGCTTCCCTGTGGCTGATATCCCTGGCTTTTTGTTCTAACACTGAGGAGGCTGCTCCTTCCTTCAACAGGCAGTCAGAGCAATGGACGCTGCTGCTGCTCCTGTCCTTTTATCTACAAAGTGCAGGAAACCTTTCTCCCTGAAAGGCTTTCAATATCCACCACCCACAGAAATGCACAAATCACCAGATTACTGGATGTTCAGCTGAGGAGTTTTATGTGCTCCCTTTTGGGACTGGCCGCTGCATTTGGAAGGAAAAAAAAAAAAAAAAAATAAAAAGCAAAAGGCATGACTGTCCAGCCTCCAAATTACTGCATCCCACAGAAAAACCTGGCCTCTGTCTCCAGTCTTCAGTCTTCAGGTAATGCTTCATGTTTCTAAATATGTCTTTGCCCATAGGTACCCCCCAGTGAAATCCCTGCCTTTTGCCCTTGGGCTGGAAGACTTTCCACTTTTTTCATCACTCTTGCATTATGGATCCTCCATATCCTCCTTCATGCCCCACACTGGTGGTACAGAGCCAGGAATGTGCTTTTTTTTGTCCCTGCTTCCCCTCCATCATCTTCAGACTCAAGGGTGGGCATTTAAGGTATTTTTATGTGATCTCTTAGCCTTAAAACTCATTCCTAGATTCCTCCCATTTCAGTTATTTCAATAGATTATCTTAGCAGCAGGTGTTATGCACTCCTCATCCCACTCTACCTCCTGCTTTTTTGCTCATTGATACTTCTGTACCTAACAGTTGCCAATAACATTTTTTTACTCCTTACTCAAAGGACATTCATCCTCAGCAACAGCAAAGTCTTTTTTTTTTTTACTTGTGCATTTGGTTTTTTGTTTGTTTTTTTTTTTTAATTTGCAAATCTGCCAGCTTAAAGCATTGTCCTGTTTATGGTTCATTTAAACATATTAGTCATGGGGAAGAAACTGTGGAATTGAAATCCTTTTACTGCCTACATGAACCTCACGTTGTAGGCTAAGTGTTTAATCTTCAGATATTTCCTTTTCCTGCCTTGGAGAAATGGGGAAGTAAGCCATCAAATTTCCTAGTTCATAAAGCCATTGGACTGAAAGTCAATTTTGAAAACACTTCTTGATATGCAGTTGAAAAAATTTGTGTTCTCTTCCCAAAAACTAGTGATATGACAGAATTCAACAGATAAAACTGAGCCTAAAGGAAACCTGCATGGAAAAGACTCAATTCAGAAAGTGTGGAGATGCTCTGAAGAAGTCTCATCTTTCTGCTTCCCACAATTAAGGAACGGGAAAGTTTTGAACACTTTGGTACTGATAGATAAACTTGGACATCACTGCAGGGATCCAAGATCTCAAGCCTGCTTTGTAATTTTAGCACGTGCAAGATGTTTAGAGTAGAACCACAATTTAGAGCAGCTCTCTCAGTGTGTATCTTTAAGTGCATCATGCTTTCTTGCCTCAGGTTCTTTGAAATTTTGTCTGAGCCATCTGTCCACCACTACTCTTCCAGACAACACAGTGCTTACAGGCCAAGGCATTCCTCCTCACAGTGTGTGCTGGGATAGATCTCAACTTTTGCTTACAGAGAAACAAGGTTTTCAGATCACTTCCTTTTGGAATGGTCAGTGGTGCTCTTATTCCATAAGCTACAGCACAGGACTGCAGCCTCTGGCAGTCAGGACACAAGCATGAAACCATTACCAAGGCAGGCTGTATCCAGCATTTTATGGGAAGTGGTCTTATATGTCTATTTATTTCTGTTTTCCTTAGACTCTGACATGCCTTCTCTGTAAAGACTGATTTTGAGTCACCTGCACAGAACGTGGCCTTTGACAATCCACCACAAAAGACTCCAGTGCCAGAGCTATCCAGATTCTTCATCTCTTTGTAAACTAGATCAAATCCGCCCCTTTGAAGACCTGGCATTGAAATAATTGGGATGGCTTGTGTGTAGAAGTCATAAATAGGTTTTATTAGGCTGAGCAGGATAGACAAAATGCTTGGCATTTATCATTTAAATGTCTAATGCTGACAGCACTCCCAGAAATAATAATTAAGTAGGAACTAAATGGCTTTCTTTAATTAAAACATTTTGCCGGGAAAATAACACTGATAGGTACTTCACTTCCAAGAACTTCATGTCCCAATAAACTGACCAAGGGTTACTATATTGAATTTCAGCAAATGCCTCCACACCCATGGCAGGAAATACTCTCAGTGCAGTTTGGGTGGCTCAGTGATGGTGGAACAGCAGAGAGCACAGCGTGGGCTGCAGGAGCCACTTGGGAAGGTGGCTGCTCCGAGGAAGGTCCTGTGGGAAGCTCTGCACTGCTACTGCCCTGCTGTAACACCTTCTACACACTCACAGACCCAGAGGAATTCCTTTAAAGTCCCACTCCGGGGGTATTCCTGCAGTGAAGAGGTGAAGAGGGGCAAAGATACTGTGGCCCATCTCTTAAAAGGCATGCAATAGGCAGAGGTAACCCCACCGTACGTTTGGGAACTGCCTGCTGGGGAACAGCCTGCAGCTGCAGCCACGCTGGTTTAGAGCATCTTGTTCAGAGCAAGAGCCACCAGTGAAAGTGGCTGGAGCTTGTCAGCTCTGCAGCACGAGAATCACACAACCTTTATTAAACTCATTAGCTGTAGAATGAATGCAAAGAGATTTGTGTGACATACTCTAATTTAGTGGAAAGGTGACAAAGGAACAAGCTTAAACATTGTTCTTTACCTTGAGCTGATGTTTCACTTAACACAGATTTTCCACAACACCAGACATTGCAGTGGGCAAAGCCACCTGAGTGCTTGGAGAGTGAGCTCTACAGCCTCCAATTTTGTGTTCCTGTTAACATGCAGGGACTATGAGGCTATCGCACACCCATGGTTAAATAATTCTTCAGTTTAAACACACAACTCTAAAAATATTTTTCTGAGAATGAATTTTTGACACACTTTGATACATTACTCTATACCAGCATGCTCGAAGTGTATTAAGTTCACAGCTCTTACCCGTCTGACATGGCCTTTTGTAGGGCCTGAGCTTCTGTGCTGTTTTCCCTTAAGACTTCTTTACAAATGCAAAAAATACTGAAAATCTGTGCGGAAGCTCTGGTGACAAATCCTTTGAGACTATGACATGACGAAGGAACAAGCCATCTCAATGAATAATTTTGCAGTTTATTAGCATAGTGAAGTGTTTTGATTACTTTTGCTTAAGTGAATGACAAAGGAACGCTTTTATCACGTACCCTGCTCATTTCACTATTATTTGTCCTATTGAAAGCTATCTTTTTTTTCAATTAGGCATAGGCATAGCACATTCTTAGGACCAGAGGTGTTATGACACTGATATTAATTAAAAGGCTACTATAGAAATAATAGATAATCATGTGATTGAGCTGTGTGTTTCACATGTTCAGAGTCTAGGGAAAAAAACAATCCCAGAGGGGGAAAATATATTTATATTTTAGCCTTCGTAACTTGCTCAAGGTATCTGTGTGACTTGTTCACGTTTGCCATGCAAACAGAGCATGTAATAAACCTTAATGACTCAGCACGAGAGTAAGGGAGGAGACAACAATATTTCTTACCTTTCCAGCTGGTTAACTCTCCCAAAGCACTGCTCACAGCCTTCAAACCATCTAAACACAGGCTGTCTCAAATGATAGAAGATCCTCATGTTTAGCCAGCTGAATCATGTCCTTTTCGTTTCTAGAGGGCATTGCTGTTCATATCAAAATCTATTGTGTGAAGGAGTGTGAAAAAACCAGCATCTGCCTTCACTAAATGCACTATTTCTGCAAGTCACAGGGAGGGAATCTTGCCAGACTGCCCAAAATCTCAAATACTGGTTTTAAACACTGCAGTAGAGCTGAAGCATGAAGGGGAATTACAGCTCTCCTCCTCATGGCCAGACTGAAGGAGATGGTGTGTGATAATCCTAGGTGTGTTAATTGACATTTAGGAGACTAATACTGCAGTGACAAAAAGTTCAGATCTAGCATCAGTGAGAAACACCTCAGCCTTGTGAAAATTTAATAGGCTATCATGGATATTTTCTGCAGTTTAATGTACCCAAGTGCCAGCCATACAAATTTTTCCTGTCTGGGAACCAAACTGGAAAGTTTTCACACTATTGTATTTGTAGAAACTAGCTATCACTTTGATTTTTTTTCTCTTTTCCGTTTTTGTTTTTATTTGTTCACCCTTTTTTTTCAGTTCCCCACTTTTCCCAGGACACTAATGTCCCATCTAACATTATGTGAAGCAGAATCTGATGAACAGAGCTGCCTTTTTTTCTTCCATGCATTAACTCCAACAAAACTTAATGGGAATGAAGGTAGGGATAGATCAGTATAATTTTCCCTGTCATTTGAATTCCATTCACCACACTTGGCAATGCAAAAGGAGGATCTCCAGTTGGGTTCTTTCTTACAGCGAACTCAGTGGGAGAGCTGGGTGTATAATATACATTCTTAAGAGAAAAAATAGTACATTAATTACAGAAATATATATATAGATATGTGTGACAGAGTTTTTATATAAATTGACATGCATATAGGCTAATAATGATGTTTTAGACATAATTTTTGCATTAGTATTTTGAACAGAATGCTAATCTCTGCAATGTGAGGCAGAATCACAGTGTGTTTTTTCCCTGTGGTTAACCCTGAAGTTATTTTAGGTGGTGTTTTTCTGGATATGCTGCACTGAAATGAAAGGAAGAACTCCTTCTCTGTCCTGCCCTTGTGTGTGTGTATACCCAGGAGGGGATGTGCCCACAGTGGCAGCGGCAGAGCAGTGCAGCCAGAGCCCTGCTGCCCCTGCACACCCCTGCCCTCAGCTTTCAGAGGTATGGCACAACGTCTCCTGGGTTTGGAGCCTCTCACCCACCTGCTGGGCTGGAGTAAAAATTCAGCTCTTGGTGCAGGTTTGACTTTCATGAGATCATTATTCAAGCATGGGGCTTTTGTCAGACCAAAGCAATCCAAACCCTACAAACACATCTGGATTGCTCAACACTTCTATCCATGGAAAAAAAGAAAAAGTAAATCTGTTTGTGAAGAGAGCATCCAACCCTAAATTCATTTCCTAGGGTGATCTTTTTGGGTTTGGAGGTCTGACCTTCCCCTTCTAAGGGCTCTCTAACAGATTTGAGACACCTTGTGCTTTAAGAGCAGGGGGAGAAATCCATCGCTGTGGGACCGGAGGGCTCTCCACCTTCCACGCTTGGCAAAGGCCAAGAACAGCATTTGTAACCATTTAGTCATCCCTCCCTCAAATATTCTTTGATGTTTGGACCATTCCCAAGGTGGGGGAAAGATCCATCCTTCCCACTTGGTGGGTCCTGGTCCAGTACTGAATCCTCTTTCCCTTGATCCTCTGCCCAAACATCTTCCTAGTGCACATTACCTGGAGGTTTTTTTAATGGTCCACTGACTTCTAGCATTTCTTTCTGTTCCTTAAAGTGTTCCTAAGAACAGCCTGTAAGACTTACTTAAGAAAGAAATCACAACCTGTAAGACTTAAGCATTTACTTTTTTTGTCTTTCTTTACATTTCCACAAAGGAAAAAACACAAAAAATAAATCTTGGAAGCCAATCTCATCATACAGATCAGTCTCTCCAGTTGAGAAACAAGGTCTCTTAAGCTTAGAAGGATATAGGAGCTTTTACAAACACGTCCAGCAGCTTTAAACCAAATTGGCCTCTAAACAACAGAATTGAAAAACTGATGTTGATTTTTAATGGCTATTATTCAGGGTTGCTGCACGATAAAATATGAGTGACAATATAAAATAAATTAAGAGGAGTGAAAGGTAATTCAGTTTGCTGTAGTGTTCCTTTCTTCCATTTCACTTCTCTCTCTGCAGAGAAACACAAAGCAGCTCTTTATTCTTTTCCTATTCTATCAGGTTTTTTTCCTGTCTAGGGAAAAAAAAAAATCTAAGTAATTAGGTTATAATATAGATACTGGTGGTGAGCAATTGATTTTCACACTTTTCTCTAATAGACAGAACCAGTGCAGATAACCACTGCAGCTGGACCACACTAATGACCACCTGAGTTTCTACATGTAATTTCTCTTTACTGCAGCATCATACCTTTGATTTTTTAACAACCAGGAACGTATTTCCCTGTTAAGTCTTTAAGCCTTGGTTACTGAATGCAACCATTTACCTTTAAAGCCCCAATGAATATCTGTTGAAAATAAATGACAGTCTGTCCTTCAGCTTCCCTGAGTTCTCAGGTGCAATTAAGCTTCTCTGCAGAGGCATCATGTTAGGATTTATCTCACCTTAGGTGTTTCTAGGATAGACATTTACTGCTGGGTAGTCTAGACATGCCTTGGACTGGTCATTAATGGAGAGAAATGAGCACTTTTTGGAGCATGATTCACCTGACCCTGCCTTTGATGTCCAGATGAGAAGATTCCTCTTTCTACAATGCTCATTCCTCTTCTGTTATAACTGACATCAGGTGCTGAATTTACTTTATTGACTTTGCAAATGAAATCAAGCATGGAAAAAATGAAAACCTACCGTGAAGAAATTAATAGGCTGATTTCCTGACAAATTTGGCCAGTAGTGTTGTAAATAGGTGCAATAAAAATAATCTTTGGGACAGAACACCCTCACCTTCACCCTCATGAGGATTTTCTGTTTATTAAAATGGAAGAGCTGGTAATTATGGTACTTACATTTGTGTAACAGAGGCTGCTGGGGGATGTTGTGAACCAGGGAGATGCTTAAGGGAATCAAGAGAGAAATGTCACAGAGAGCTCTGTGAAAGTCTTGGAAGATGAAGGAAACTTCAAGCTGACTCCTGCACATCCTCAGGAGCACTCCAAGCAGACTCTGGCAACAGCTGAGCAGATGTGTCTCTTGGCAAAAGGTGGGGATGGATGGATGGATGGATGGATGGATGGATGGATGGATGGATGGATGGATGGATGGATGGATGGATGATGGATGGATGGATGGATGGATGGATGGATGGATGGATGGATGGATGGATGGATGGAGAGATGTAGACAGCTGCATAGGTAAGTAGACAGATGGAATATTTTCCAGATATTTGGCCAAGATAAAAGCAGTTTTGTGGGCTGGATGTTCTCAGCTGGTAGACCTGGGGTCCTCCCTGCCTGTTTCCAGCCTCAAGCTTCTTCCTTTCTTTGGGAGAGCACCAAGCCCCTGATGGGAGGCCATGCTTATGGCAGAGGGGACAGCCTGTGCTGCTGCTTTGCTTTGGCTTTTTAGGAGGCATTAAGGTGTACGTAGATGGTGGGTGTGCTGGGAGCAACAGGGAAAGGGATCACGAGGTCCTGTCTCATCCAGAGCACGAGATAAGTGCCTGGAAACACTGGGCGGAGGCAGAGTCCTTGTCTCCATGAATTCTAATTTTTTTTTATCTGAAGCAATTCACCATGAAGGAGGAAAGAGGCCAGGACAGGGATGATGGCTGGTTAGTGGAGAGTTTGAGCCCAATTAGCAGTTAATTGCGGTGTTTTAAGGCACACCCACATTGCAGCAGCTTCTAAAACCAACTCAGCTTTTGTTGCCACATTTCTGTTATTTCGCTAAAGCAGTTTTAAGGGTGGAGGTGTTTTTTCAGTTAGCTCTAAGATAAAGTTTGTGCACATGCATGATTTTACAGCTGTTCTTCCCCCAGGCCGAATCCCAGAGCACATTGCTATCAGTCCCAGAAGGTGTTTTGTGTTCACCTCCTCTGAGTGAGATACTGCTATCAGGGCCTGCACCTCTGGATACGGCAGGAAAGTGACAGGGGCCAAAACCACAGGGCAAAGGCATTAACTTTATGCTTCACATCGCTGCCTGACTGTTCAGCGAGATAACCCTGCACATCCCAAGGCTCCCTGGCGGGTGTTGCTAGGTAGGTGTCCCTCAGCTGCCGGCTGGCAGGGCACTCCTGCAGCATTTACAACTGCCACCAGAAACTGGTTTTCAGGAACAGACATCCCCAGAGGCCATCTCATCAGCAATCAGTTTATTTCAAGTGTATCTAAGTGTGACTTGAGGCTGGAGCCCTGTTTCCCCTCCCCAGTTGGGAGGTCAGTGATTCCCGGCCTCACAGGAGTGCTCCAGAGATGGTCAGAAAAAGCCTTGTGCAGGTTTCACAAACAAACAGTGGGGAACAGCCCTTTGATGCTGGTTTTTACCTAAGGTAATGCACAGGTGTAGGGAAGAAAAAGGGACCTGTGTGGCCTGGGGAACCCCCAAGATGCATTCCCACCATGAAAGTATCCTCCTCAATAGCTCTCGCTCTATCAGGTTATGGCTTTGGTGCCAGGGCAGGCAGGTTTTGTTTTGGCACATTCCTCAGGGGGCACATTCCTCTGATCTCAGGGGGAATCTGGGGTGAGTGCTCAACCAGGCAGGTGGGGCCTGGTGGCCAAGGCTGAGCTGGGTCCCACGGCAGGGCTGTCTCCACAGTTACTGTGTGCAGCTTGAGCTGGGATAGTATGGAAATACAATGTAAGGACAAGCATGAGGCACAAAAAGAGATCCCTGTTAGCAACGGAAGCAGGAATGAGTGGTGTCTGCCCATGCTGGAGCTGGGGAGCTGGAAAAGATGCAGGCACCATCTGCACATCAGTAACTTGACAGCAATACAGTTTAGGAAAAAACTGACATAAGTTTTAGATTTTATTCATTCGTACATTATTTACAGCAGTTGCTTTCATATTACAATTCTCTTTCATCTTTTCAGTTTTCACTTATAAAAAATTAACCAAATAAACCTTATATAACCAAATTTATCACAGCAGGTCTGGTTAATTTTCACAGTTACAGCGGCCATCAGGAACAGAACTTAAGTACCTACAAGTCATTTGTCCCGAGCACCTCGCCTGCCCGTGCCTGAGGACGCCCTGCTGTCCCTGGAGAGCTGGCTGGCTCCCGGGGCCCTGCGGGCGGAGAGACCTCGCAGCGTCGGGGTCGCGCTTTGGAGGCTGGCACTCAAAAAGCACACCAAGGGATAACTTGCACACATCTTAACACCCTGCCACGCCAGGGGAAGGGTTTGCCTTGCTGCCTTGGTGGTATGCAAACAGCTTTCCAACAGAGCTGACTCTTGCTTCCCTCCACAGAAAATTAGGGTAATTGATTCTGTTTTCTGCCATTGCTGAGCCCCGGAAGTGCAGTAGCAGAGTATGCTGGGGTACACGACTGTGGCAAACAATGTTTACATCCCTCTGTGTGACTCTGACAGCTCTTCCTTATGTCTGTCTCTCCCACCAGGAATGGTATTTGCGATAACACACCCTTAACTGTGGTGAAAAACATGCACTGCATAAGGGCTCACAATGACTCAGCTCTGGGGACCCCACATGGGCAGGTTCTCTGCCAAGGTGACATCCAGTTCCAGAGACTGACGGCCTTCCCTAGTACTTAATCCTGCTCCCCAGGTGCAACAGCACCCCTTAGGAACACACTGCTGCCAGTGTGCTCCTAACAGCATCACCTTCATTAACTATCTCCCTGCGCTCTCCCCCATGTGCTCTTTTGCTTTACAGTGGTAATTATTGCTGTTTTAGAATATGTTCGTTTTTATTTGAGGACTTGTAGCCACTTCCCGTTACAAAGTACAGTACATACTATGCTGAACATAGAAAACACAAGACTCATTTCACATCGGTCTTGTACAACGGTGAGGAGATGCAGAGTAAGAGGCTGTTTGGGGGAATCCAAGTTTCTATTTAGGTGTGAGTGAGTAAGCCACTGCCTTAAACATGAGCAGTTCTGGGAAGCAATTTAGCCTGTTTGTTGTTTTTTTAAAAAACTGACATTGGATATTTTCCAAATGCATACCACACATCTGCTTAACACTACCAAAAATAATATTTTTTTTTCCTTTACTGCATTTGTCTCAAGAAGACTTTTGCTTTAATAAAATAACACAAGCACACAAACTGCTTAAAGCTAACAGCCCAGCACAATCGTAAGTACAACTCACAAAGCAACTGATGCTTTGTTAAACCTAATTACATTAAAAAAAAATCAAATATACATATTACAAGGCAAAAGGATTAAGCTTTGGAGGAAAAGAAATTGGAAACAATATTAGCTGTAATTTCATTACGCTTACATAGCAGTAGCTGCTTCTGCATTCAAACGTGTTACTTGTAAATAAATTTAGAGTTGCATTACGTATTTGTTATGCTCTTGGTCTCACTAGGTCCGTCTTCAACTATTTAGATGTTAAAAGCACATTCTCTCCCATAGGTTACCATTGTGCAATACAAAGACAGCACTGACAGTAATTTTAACTGTGATGAAACTACAAATGCTGACTTGGAACTTGATATTTTAAACAATACTGTGTTTTGACTAAACTCTCAGTTGTTCGAATTAATCTCCTGATTTATTTTCTACGAAAGGTACTCCCAAGCACCATTCAGGTAGCAGGTTCTGGTGGGAGATAAGCATAAGCTCTGTTGCATAGTCTCTATGACTGAGGGATGCAAGAGCATAAATTTTTCCTCAAGATTTTTTGTTGGTCTATTTTGAGGGAGAAAAAAGAGAAAATATTCCTTTTGCATTTTAAAGCTTACTTAACACTTAGCATTACTTCATTTTCTTTATGTGGTACAGTATATCCCACTGCAAGACTCCAGTTAGTGTAGAATTAAAATGCCTTTATTAAGCTTTAAGTAGAGTGCATACCAAGAGCATTGCACCAGCATGAATGAAACACAAGCTCCAGCACACTCAAAGTGAGATTTTTCATTCAGAGGTAACCAGAGCTGGTTCCTGCCTTTGTGTGTTTGGCAATTTGGAAGTCCCTGCAGTCAGTGTCTATCCATTTGCACCTCAGCCAGCAAATCTGGCAAATTAAAAGACAGCAAACCTGCATCACAGAGGGGTATGGATCAGTGAGCAACAGCAGCAGCAAGAATTGGGACAAGGTTCTGCAAAACCCCAGTTCCCTTGGGAATTCTGACCACAGGACTTTCTGTTCTTCCAGCTGGCCAGAGCAAGGACAGGGCCCGAGACACTCCTGGCACCAAACACTTTCTGCTCCTGCTGCAGGTGTGCAGCACCAGGACCCCACAGGCACACCCCAACAGCCACTGCTGAGCCTTAGTCCTGCCTCCCCTGCCCAGGGACTATTAAATTCGGAAGTCATGACATAAAGAATCATCCTCACTTCCCATGGGGAGGAACACAGGGGTAAAAGGACCCCAGGTCCCAGCCCTGGGGACAGAGGTCCCCAGGGTCATTTGCCCCCTGCATTTGCTGAAAGGCAATTCTGAAATGATTCCTGCAGGCTGTAGCCATGCACAGGACCAAGAAGCAGGATCACTTCTGGAGAGAGGTAAAAACTTTCTGAGATAGCATCCCACGTTACACACTGGGACAGACGGGAGGGATAAGAACAGCTTTCCACTGATGGCAATGCTCTGGACTTTTCTGTATCTCCCAGCAGAGACACAGTTGCCATTCGTAAGCATCTTGCAGGTGCTGTCTGCTTCACAGAGGGAAAACACAGCATGAATTTACAACAAATATAAATTTAAATTTAAGTGTTTCAAGTTAGATTAGAAACCACTTTCTTTGTTGGTTTGATTGCTTAGCATTATCAGTGTGGATCTGTTCAGGGGCCAAGCTTCCCAGAGAGCTTATGCTTATCTCTTGCCAAATATGACATGTGCTTGAGATGCCAGTTTGCTCAGGATGTGGAGGGAGTTCCCACTCACTCCACAGGGAATGGCCCAGGCTGTGCTGGAGGACTGGGGCAACCCCAAGGCTGTGGACCTCAGCAACAGTAATGCAAATATTCCCTTATTTTCTGTTGTTTTTTTTTAGTGGTTTTGGCTTGTTTTGGTTTTTGTTTTTTTTTTTTTAACTTTTGGACATGACACCTCGTGCTTTCCTCAGGGAGCAAGGGCTCTGTCCCAAGCCCCTCCAAGCAAAGAACCCTTCAGCAGTGTCTAGTGAACAGGGATTAGCTAAAAAAACCCCACTCTAAGGAGAGAGCAGCCAGGTCAGGAAACTGCATCTCTGCAGGCAGCTGAGGGCAGGGGGCTATGACAGCCTGTGCCGCAAAGTAAGAGCAGCTGTGGGAAATGCTTTCACATCTCTAATACATCCTCCACCTAAATCTGAACTGGTCTTACTTAAAACCATGTTTACCAACCTTGGGCTCAAACCCAAGAAACGCTCCACTCTTCCTCACACTCCTGCCAGTGTTGTCCTTGGAAAGAGAAATTCCCAAAATAAATCAGGAAAATTCTCTCCCATCCCACACTGATGTGAGTCTCTCTTGGAATCAAGACTCAAGGACTGGCAAGAGGTCCAGATCATCACCTCTTCCGCTTGGAACCAACCCTACAACCACCCTGCACTGTTCCTCATGCACCCAGCCACCGAACCGGGATGGAGAGAGTCAGGAGATGATGCTTAGGCCCAGAGAAACAGCTGTGCTGATCTTCTCCAAACACATTGTTTAAACCAGTGCACCCTGAAAGATGCAGAGCAGAGATGCCGCTCTGCCAAAGGCAGCTCATCCTCAGTGTGTCACCCCGTGAGGTGCAGTGGTCTGCCCACACCCCCGGCAGCAGGTGAGCCTGGCATGGTCCAGAACCCAGCAGCCCTGAGCCATGCCTGAGCTATCACATTTAGGGAAACTTCCCATGAATGCAGACAGAACAACAGTATCATGTGGTGCTTTTAAACCCAACCTTGGCAGCTCTGGGTGGGAGAGCAGCAACAACGCAGGAGGTTGTGCACCCCTCTCCCACTGCTGCTACCAGGGATGCAGCTCTGACAGCCTGCACCATCTTCCAAGGAGAGCAAATCCCAGCCTATTTGGCAGCCAGCCCTTTCCTTCAGAAACAAGCTGTCCTGGCTGGAGACCTGGGAGCAACCAGCTGGATTTCTTCCAAAAAGCCCGGTCACAAAGCAACTGGCAGAAGCATTAAGGGAATAAATTTTCTTGGCAGCTACCGGCCAAGCGGCAACAACTCAATCCTTATCAGTGCATTTCCATGTGCTGGGGAGGAATGCAGACAGCACCCCCAGAGCCACACCTTTCCAAAGCACCTCTTCCCCAGGAAACTCAACAGGTATTACGATCAGATACTGTAATATCATCAGTTAAAGTTTACATGTTTTAGAAGAAAATACTGGTAAACCTGATGGTACTTCTGTGTCTGTGGGATCTGGTGGGATTTATTCCAGGTTTGGATTTTCTGACAGGATGTGGAGTTTTATTTCAAAGGCACAGGTATCAAAAAAAAAAATCAGCAACATTAGTTTAATTAAATAGCCTAATAAAAACAATTAATGCTCAATTTAGACTTTACATATTCCTCCCTTATTAAGAGACTAGTTTTTTGCTTTTTTTGATTTTTTTTTTTACCCCTCTGGAAAGGTTTTAGTGCAGTGATTATAGAGCAACAAAAAAATAAACTAAAAAAGGCACAAACTTTCCTGTTTTTTCTTTCAGCTTTTGCTAACACTTTATATTTGTCTGTTTTACTTCGGTTAATAAATCACTGAATGCAGCAAGAAAATATTCTGCCAATTTCTGTACACTATACAAGAACCCCTACCAACAGTATACTATTTCAGCTTCAGGAGAAATGTACAGCATAGAAAGACTTTTAAAAATATATGCCCCATACAGAAATTTTGTTAATTAAACTCATGGTCTTTTGCTACAGTGTCCTTCCTCATTACCCCCTTATTGCTGGGACACAGGCTGGGACTCTGCCCCTCCAACTCCTCACAGGCTGGACCGAGCCCAAGCCAAGCAATGAAAGGGCAGCTGGGGTTGTGCCAAACGGCTCCTCCATCCCCAGCATCAGTGCCTGGCCCATGGCCCTGCAGGGATGGGCTGAGACTCCTCCCCTCTGCTCTCTGCCAGCATTGCCAGCCACATCTCAGTGCTGGGAAAGCTTCTGGCTGGAGAGGAAAAGGCAGCTCCTGGCAGGTGTGGGACAGACAGCACCCCATGTCCAAGGTCTGTGCTGTCTTTCCCCTGATCTGCCTAGGGCTCCTGTCTTCTCCTCACACCCCAAGGCTCCTTCCTTCTGCAGCTCTCCTGCTGACTCTTCCATTGTATTTGCAAGCGTGGTTAACACATGCTCTACCCTGCCACCAACTTAATCATGATGAGGTGGGGGGGGTTTCCTCCCTCACCACACACATAATACTTCATAAAATAATAATCGTTTTTCTCAGTAAATAAAGGGGTTTTCCCTTTAAATGTATTAGTAGAGCCAAACCCCTCTACCCATCCAAAATTAAGTGCAGTCAGAAATGGTTTTCTGTAATACTTCTGATACCACGCTTTAAAAATTAAAACCTACCAGTCTTCTTTTTCTCCAAGATGTAATTCATGCAAAGTTGCTATTTGTTTAAATAAGTTATAAAAGTTGATATCTCAGGCTAGAAGAAGCTGTAGTCTTGGTTATTCTTTAGTTGGCAGGCACTGTACATACATACCGGGTACAGACACATGCCGAATCTGCTTTGCATTGCTTTTTGCATTGTACAATTCACAAATCTGACATCATTAAAGCAGTTAATTACCTTTGATGGAAGGCTGCAGTAAGGCCATCTACATTTATCAAACAAGCAGCTGGTTAAGATAATAAGTAGGGTCCCCCCCACCCCGGCGCTCCCCAAAATGCTATTATCTGTCACACGTTGCTCCTCTGAAGTGATGAGATTTGGTGTGCACATTAATGTGCAAATGTGTTGCCATAGGAACTGCAGCCTCCATTACGCCTCAACGACACCATTCAGCAAAAGCCAAAACCAAAAATAACAACAACAACAAAAAAATAACCCTTAAAAATAAGATGAAAACAAACAAAAACCCCCAAAAGGCAGCAAAGAGAAAGTCCAACGCACATGCGGAGTCTGGCCCAGGACTGCAGGTTACGCGTGGCTACGGAACAGCGCAGGAGATACTTAGGTTTGATCTTAACTTCACACTATGGTACAATGGGGCTCAGTTCAGCCGGTCCGAGTCTGTGCTGGTTAGGAAGGAGGGGGAGGTGGAGCAGAGTCGTGGTTACCAGATGCACCTGGGGTCTCTCAGACATTTGGCAGAATGAGGCACATCCAAAAAAGTGCAACACCAGTGCCGTGGCGGCAGTGCGATGTGTTTGAGTGCGTGCACGCGCTTTCCTCTTCATGCATTGTAGCAAGCGGGTTGGGGTGGGGGGCAGGGTGTACCCCCCACGTTTTCTCTGAAAACTATTAACTTGTAGTTTAAGGTAAGAGGAATGCATATTCTACTTACTGGTGCGTGAAATACTGAAAACTGCATTCAAGTAATATTTCTGCACTATTATGAATGCATCACTATGTTATCTTACACCTGGAAAAGGAGAGGACTATGTACACCGGAGCAGTTGTACTATTTGCAGTAAGTTTCTGTGCTTTACGGAGGTACCTGGGAAGGAGAGGCCGCCGCTCTGCTCCGCCCCGCCGGGTTGCAGGACTCCCAGCACCACCACCTACAGCATGCGAGGAAGGGGCGCTGCTCGGCCGGCCCATCGAGCTGAACGGAGCAAACCAAAACGTGACGTGAGGGTACAAAAACTCTAACCCAAAATTGGCAGATCAATGGTGATGAGAAATAGAAGGGTAATTTATTATTTTTGAAGGGGAAGGAAGGGGGAAAAAATATTTTTTTTCTTTTTTTTTTTTTTGTTTTGGTTGGTGGGGTTTTTTTTATTCTTCCCGCAGCTGCAGGCGGTAGCGGTGGTAGCGGACCTGGAAAAACATTCTCTCCAGTAAGGAGCGTGTCATCCCTGGCAGGGCATAATGTTCGACGACACCCACGTGCTTGAAGCCCAAGGACTCATAGAGCTTGTGGGCCGCCATCTTCACGGCCGTGGTTCCCAGCACGACGGAGGAGTAGTTGTTGAGCATGGCAAACTCCAGCACTTTGCGGCCCAGGGCCTTGGCGATCCCTTTGCCGCGGTAGTTGGAGTCAACGGACATGCGGCGAAGCTCCACCGTGTTGTCCTCCTCGTTGCCCCGCGCTGCCACAATCCCCACCACGTTGCCATCCAGGACGGCAACCCAGAAGCAGGAGCCTGTGGGAGATAAAGCAGAACATGAAGTCACCAGCCACCCCCGACGGACAAGTGCCCACTGCCAAACACACATCTGGGAGCAGGGCCCGAGATCCAAAACCACCTCACACGTAGGGACTAACGACCTCCATAAATAAGGACCAAACACTCTTTTTCCTTGGCAGTGTGAAGGAAATGTTGTTTTCCCAAGGAAAGTGCACAGAGGCTACAACCTCCTCCATGAGCCTCCTTTTCTCCAGCCTAAACAGCTCCAGCTCCCTCAGCTGTTCCTCACAGAACTTGTGCTCCAGACCCTTCACCAGCCTTGTTGCCCTTCTCTGAACATGCTCCAACACCTCAGCACCCTTCCTAAGCTGAGTGGCCCAGAACTTGACACAGTACTCCACATATGGCCTGACCAGTTCCTTAATTATCACTCAATAAAGCCACTATTCAATACAACAGCCAACCATAGGCATGGAGAAGTCTCTTGCCCAGATGAAAAGCACTGACTTTCAGGGCTCTGGAGCAATGTCTTCATCCAGGGGAAGAACACCATGACAGGAGAAACCCCTGGTGCAGACAGTGGCATTCTTCCTGGCTGCTAAGCAGAAGAGAACCTGACCTGGGCAGCAGCTTCACCTTCAGTACCAACCCTGCCAACTGCACCACCCCAAATGCATGGCACATCTCTGTAAGACCAGAGTTACACAGCCCAGGGGGGTGCTCATGGGGGCAAAGGACCACCCCTTCTGAAAAACCAGGAGAAACAAGTAAGACAACTCAGTGTACTTTGTCACTGGAGGAGAGCAAAGCATGGGGTGGTGGGATGTGCCTTTGCAGCTGCTGTAGGAAAAATGCACCTTGTGACTCCATCAAACCAGCCTGAAGAGATGCCCATGGTCTTTTCCTACTTCCCTGTGGCACAGCTCAGCTTCCAAGGAAAAGCTGGCTACAAACAAGGGGTGGGGAACCAGGCCAGGTTCACCTCAGTATACCGGGCTCATTCCCACATTCAGAGGAATGTGCAGCTCCAGTGACGCTCACTCGTGTTCCCACTGTGAGCAAGTCATCATGCTGCTGCTATCTAGGTCAACAGCTAATTTTTAAAACACCAGGGCCCATCTTGACCCATTTATCATGAGCAGTGAAGATGTCTCTGCTCTGCTGCCACGTTGACAGTGCTGCTTGTTCCCTGGCGCTCACTTGGATCTCATAACGTGATTTATTCAGACACGACCCCAGACGAACACCTACAAGCACTGAAATCAAGCAACCACCCTCCCTCTGCATACAAATTGCAGGGTAGAGAGCTCACTGCTGGTTTTAAAGTGCTCATCACGTGCTGGCTGAGCCCAATTCACTCCCCAGCCCATCCATCACACCTCTGGCCACACGGTAAGCACACCAAACGTTAAAGGCTACAGTGATCCTCACCCTACATGCATGGCTACCCCTCCTGTGGTGTAGCTCTGCAAAGGAGGTTCAGGAGTTACTCCCTGCTTGGGGAGCAGGGGTGAGATGCTTCCCTGGGGCCCCAGTCCTGGGGCAGCCCCCAAAAAGTGCCACAAAGCAGCCATCAGCTGGTGTCTGCTGGGCCGCAGGTGGTAGCACAGCCGTCACATGCCCCTCATCCAGCCCCATCCACAGCAACTCCTCCTGGACCTGCTTCCTTTAGCAAGTCTGCCTCATTTCCCCTCAAGCCAGAGGAACAACCTAGGTTCCTCTCAACCTGAGGTTACACAATTGCTTCCACGACTGCTTCCCACTTTTATTCCTTATTTTCTCTTCTTAGCAAGCACCTCTTCTCTGTGCCCACCAAACCTGAGAGGCTGCTAAAGCTCGCTCAGCAACACTTCCCACATTTGTAAAATGGCACGTTTCTGGTACTTTGAGGTATTCTGAATATTTAAAACCCAAATTTGGATATACCCACTAGCTCGGAGCCTCCAAACCCTTCACATTCCCAGCCCCTCTGACCACCCTCTCCGTACTCCCACACCTGTCCATCCCAGCAGGGACTGGACCCGGATGCAAGCAGCATGACAGCAAACCTGCACTCCTTGTTAGTTTTTACTTACAATTTTAAAGCTTAATTATAATGATTTTGAGTTCAACACGAAAAGAAATAGTATCTGGCACACCTCCCAGTGTGTGTTGTGCACACAACGCTTATAATTAGCCACAGACAGGACACATCTGCTCAAACAATGCGAGTTGTATTCAGCTCTCCTTTACACCAGTGCCCTCAGCCCCCAAGACTTCTACCCTCCTGTCCTCCAAGGATCACCAGCTGCCAGTTCCTGCTTAAAACACCTTAAGTTCCCAAAGGTGGCTACCAGCCCAGGAACAGCCTTCCCCCATGGGGTTGTTCAATTCCTCCTCCAGGCAGCTGCGTTCCACTCGCATGGGGACTTGCCACGGAAAGCTGTCTTGGGATCACACAACGTGCTGCCGACCTTGGGCTGGGACTTCCTTTCCTCTGGGAAAACCCTCCAGTTTCACAGCAAGAATGCTGAAAGTCCTCAGATTGCTTTTTACTCAGACTCAATTAGATGACCTCTACAGGTCCTTTCCAACCCAAACTATCCTATCCTGTGTTTTCCACAATGCCAGCCAGCTGCAGCTCCTCTCCACTCTTCCAACAGCACTTAACTCTGCAGCAGTGTGGAAGCACCCTGGAAAAACCACCTTGCACTGCCACACCCCAGGGCTGGGAGAAGGTCTCTTCCTCACCTTTCTGGACTGAGGATATCAACTCAGAGAACAGCTTGTTTTTGCACTTTTTCATACCTAGGATGAAACAAAACTAACTTTATCTCAGCTGTCAGTAATAAGCAACAGCCTTGTTTGCAGCACTATTATTAGCAAGAGCTGACGTTTTACTCTCTCACATGCTATCTGAAAATAATCACTGCTGCAAAGATAAACACAGACCCTGACAGCTACAACTCTCCCTGCCCTTCCAGATACTCATCTCATGGCAGCAGCTCTGTCTCTGCCTTCACCCTCACTTGCCTCCATCTTCTGCCAATCCATCACTTTGGAGATCCAAAGCCCTTCCAGCTCACTCCAGGATCTGTTCTTCATGGACATCTTGCATTTAACCACAGCTGCCCTGGGAACACCACTCTGAAGCACTGGAGGCACTTTCTAGAGCCCTAGCTGTTCCCAGCCAAACATCAAGCACTCTCCCCTGCCTCCTACCAGGCTGCCAAAAGCAAAAATGAGAAGCAACCATGGAAAAACCACTATCACTGTCCTTAGCTCTCTCCATGTCTTCAGCATGCTGCCTCACCACACAATTTTGACATCAGGAACTCACAGACAAAAGATACAATAAAGGAAGAATCTTTTTTTTTTTTT
>VXBU01013514.1:1328251-1349653 GCA_013400315.1 Bombycilla garrulus
TTTTTTTTTACCATGGGGGCGGTGAGACACTGGCACAGGCTGCCCAGAGAAGCTGTGGCTGTCCCACCCCTGGAAGTGTCCAAGGTCAGGTTAGAAGGGGCTTTGAGCAACCTGGTCCGGTCAGAGGTGTTTCTGCCCATGACAGAGGGGTTGGAACAAGATGGTCTTTAAAGATCTCTTCCAACCCAAACCATTCCATTAAAAAACCAGCTCGTGATGCACACACCTATGAAAAAGGCACAAAATGGCTGTGATGTGCATTCCAAGAACATGATTTTGGCTTGCCCGTGCTTCACAGCAAGGTCAGACATGGCTCCTCAGCTGATGGCACCCAGGGCCTGAAAGCACACGAGACGGCACTGCCTTTCTGCTCTAAATTTAAGGATGGTTCCCAGCTTTTGAAGATAAAAGAGGGTATTCTTCTAATCCATCCATCCATCCATCTCCCACAGCACAGGGCTGCCCTCAGAGTCCACACCCTGCTGCTGACACCACAGCCCAAGGACATCTCCGCAGCGGTGGCACCACGCTGGCCACATATCCTCCACTCCTGCCAAGGAGGATGTGCCATGCAATCCTCTGGCTGTGCCTGCAAGCCTCCTCTCCACCCTCCCCCACTGTCATGAGCTGCACAGCTCTCCCCCACACAGCCGACGAGGATGGATGGTGGGTGAAAATAAATTCATTTATTTTTGCTGCAAATTCTTCTACACCTTTTGATGAATAAAAGGCCGGTGGGTGGATGGGTGGAAAGACTGGAGCCAAAAGCAATTGCAGCAGAGTACTGCTAGAAGGGAGGGGGGACAGGGACATCAGCCTTCCTCACCAGCATGAGTCCCATGTGACTGACTATTGCAAGTTCCTGCAGCTTTCTTAAGCCCTCAGCATGCAGGGGCTACCACCTCAAGCCCCAGGATTGTGTTGCTCCAAAAAAACAAAGCTCTGTCTTCCATGTACTTTGCAAATATATTGTTTTTTAGAAAATTCTAGTATTCCCACAAGAGCAAGCAAAGCTTTGCTGCCCCAAAACTTCCTGAACTCACACTAGGGTCTTTCCCCAGCACCAGCACCCACATGCTGGCGGGTGAGGGCTGAGGCAGGTAAAACCTATCCCTGTTCTCCTTAGGGCTGGGGAGAGGACAGAGCAGCTCCTACAACCACCATCAGCTGCTAATTTAGCATGGATGCCTCCCTGTGGGAAGGAGTTTGCCTTGGAAGCTCAGCACAGGGCAAGTATGGAAATCATGCCCAGAGGCACGCCAGTCTTCTCTCTTTTTCTTCAAGGGTGGCACTGCTATCTATGCAGTCAAGCTCTCATTAATTCTTAGAGGCTTATGCGTGGAACATATTTTCTAGACAGACATGCAACTTCTTAAGAAAATATCCCTTTAAGCAGAGACTGTGACTTTCAGTTCTGCTTTGGCATGTCACAGCAAAACAAATGTGAGCAATTCCCCTGCTGGCTCAAAGCTGTCACAGGTGATGTCCCTGGAGCATCATCCAGACAAGGAGATTGGCAGTTTCCATCACCACTGCTGGGAACCCACCAGGACAGCACCAGTGCCTCTGCATCCTTACAGCAGAGCCAGGAAAGCATTCTGCACAGGGCAAACATTCCTCTCCTACATTTTTCCCCAGGCTGCTATGAAGGGGCAAAAGGGAAAAAAAAAACAACAAACCTTAACACCAAAAAAAACTCAAAATCATTTCTGTGCTTCCCATAGGAGAGGGTCTGCAACTGCCTGTTTCATGCTCTCAATTTACCTACATAAAGGCTTGCCAAAAGTGACAGGCTTGCTCCTCCCAGAGATCCAAATGCTCCCTGACTCCTTCCTGTGACCCCTTGACTGCAGCACAGCCTGGTGTGATCCCTCCACACAGAAACACCAGCACGGAGGAGGCACAACATGCTGTCACATCACAGAGCTTCAAGAATTTGCCCTTGCAGTCATTTGTTCAGCCTCCTGTGCCATCTTTTGGTGTGATTTTGGCCAGAGCAGCAGCTCTTTGTGCTAAGCAGGGGTGGTCCAAGCAGGGCAGTGCAGAGGCAATCAGGACCCAGTGCAGAGCCATTTTTAGCTGTTCACCAATAACCTGTTAAAAATCCCCGAAGTTCAGTGTCTGGGCTCTCCTCCTGCCAGCACTGTTAACATGCATCACTTTAAGAGACAGGCTGGACCTGGCAGCAAGTGGACAGAGTCCCTAGCCCAAAGCTGGCTGTGCTGTTGCTTAAATTCCTGCTCTTTTATCCTGTCTTGAAGAAGAAGAGAAACTACCCAACACCTGAGGCAACACTCCCTCATTCCTTCCCCACTATCCCTGGTGAAACACAGGGCAGAGCAGCCGAGTTACATCAGCATCAAGGGAGAAAGGAGGCTCTTGTGGGGACAGCTTGGCTGCCAGGATGTGAATGCTGCCGGCGGGAGGACTTTGGGGCACAGACGTGGCACATTCGCTGCCACCCAGCCAGACACAGGCAGCCTGGGTGCAGGGACCAACCAAGGACAGGCAGCAGCTGTCCCTGTCACTGACTACAACTGCTCAGCTAGCCAGGATGGGGAGGGATTTATGTCTGTGCTTATGAGGCATGCCATTATCCTATTATCCCTCCTTACCTCCATCTTTCCCATGTGTTGAGTTTCTCTCCTTTCCACCTTTCTAGTTTCCCTTGGTTTCAAGCAGGGCTGCATGACAGCTCCCACAAGTTCTGCTAGGAACTCTACACTCGACTTCAGTTAAAAGGCATTCCTGGAGGGGTCCTAATGGCATTTTAGTGTAGATTATGACTATGGAAACTGAGTGAGATGCTAGAGATCGTGACTCCAACACTCCTGACATCTATGAGCACCCCTTTGAACCAGAAAAGGCGCAGCATGGGGGAACAAAACATGTCAGGGACACAGGAATTATTCATGCACAAAATGAGAAATGTTGTGGGATACCTTCCTCCCCATAAATAACTCCACATAATCTACCACTGCAGGACACGTTGCCCTGTTATAAATAATTCCTGGCTGGAAGAGCACAGGGCAGTGCATCTACATGCCAAGGGTGGGTGACATCCTTGATTCATGGAGCATCCGGGCAGCAGGCAATGAGATCACCCACAAAGCATGAAAAGAGATGGATGCTTTGGTTCTGAGCAACCAGTTCACCTACTTCTCCATCTACCTTTTTTCCATCCTTGCAACCTTTCACCTGTCTTGTTACTGAGGGCTGAAGGTACTTGCAACAACCCCAAAGCTCAGCCAAAGCCTCCAGAGTTGCAAGCAGCAGGGAATCAGTGGAACGGCAGTGACATCCAGCATTCAGTCTGCAACACAGCCACAGGGCAGATCCATGGACATTTGCTATCAGAAACACTGTGACCCCAATCCACCACAGCAGTGGGTCTCAAACTGCCCCAGGAGACAGAAGTTCAGAGGTGGCCTCTGGGCTGATAAACCTGAGCATGAAGTGAGAGATGGGGATGGGGTTTTGGACTGCAGACAACAGCTGCCCTAAGCATCAGTGCAAACCCCAAACCACATTTGCTGGCAGAGCGGTGTATGCTGTACCACGCCAGTGCTGACAAACCTGGAGCAGCAGCACATGCTGCACAGGTGACAGCTCTGCTGCAGCTTTACCTGCACCTGGGGGGTGGAAAGGGTGGTTGGGTTGCAATTTAGAGTAACAGTATGAAAACTTTCATCAGTGCCTGCTCCACGCTTTCTGATGGAGCTGGTCCAGCCTCAAAAGCACCCAGCTACTTCAACGCAGGCATTTCATTCTGGGGTGCCAAAGCCCCCAGAAAACCCCTAAGATGCTGATGGCTAGCTTGAGTTGACTTTCACTCTAATACTTTAACAGGAAAAAAGAAAACCACATAAAAAGCAGAGGAACTTCAGGAAGTGGCCAGGTTTGGTCCCAAACAGCATCTCTGGCTGTCACTGCTGGGGACATATGCCAGCTGACATTTCTAATCTTCTAAAAACCTTTGCTTTAAACCTCACCCTGTTCCTCTGAAACATCTCTACAACAGCTCCTGCCCACGATCCTCACTCCCAGCAAAGCTCTGTGAGGACCCAGCCTGGACGTCTGGATCAATGCAAGCTGTTAGTGGCCGTGCCCCACGTCAGCACTTCACTGGTTGATTTTACAAACAGGCTTAAGTCCCCCGGGGCCCAGAGTGTCACCACGTGTGACAGCACCCGAGGGGGTGCTCAGCAAAGCCCCAGGAAGTGCTCGGCACAGCACAGGAGCAGGCTTTTGATGAGACAGCTAGAAATCCAGGCAATGCTGCAGATGGGATAAAGACAGCCCTTCCAGCACATTTCAGAGGGTGCTATATTAAGAAGCGGAACAGCAGGACTTTAAAATCTTCTGTCAGGCTCTTTTTGCTGGCCATGCTGCACCTTGAAAAGCAAAGACTGTAATAAAGCCAATGTATAACAACAAGAAAAAGCTGCAGAAGCAGCTGTGGGGGATTAGAAGTAGCCTGGTTATCTGGACAGACATAGCCTGGCCCATCACTCTGCTCTCTGCTGCTGAAAAGGACATGACACAGAGAAAGGAGAGACAAAATCACAGATGCGGCAACCAGGGTCTACCTGCTGCTGGGTCATGAGGGGAAAGCAGAGATTGAGAAACGAGGCAGAGTCTGTGGTTTTGGCATGTGAGCAATTGTTATTGATAAGCAAAGAATTAAACAGCTTAAAGGAGCGGATAAAGGCCAGGATATGTGATTTTGGCCAGGCATTGTCCTCAGGGCTGACCGGATGATGAGTCCCAGCAGAATGGAGCTGGCTCAGCAGAATGGTCTGGTCTGCACAGATGGACAAAAGCAGAAAAAGGCATTTCAACTTTTCAGGTTAGATGCTCCTTATCCATGCAAAATATACACTAAGCCGATCAACTGCAGAGTCAGGCCTTAAATAAGCCCATGTTCTAGAATTTAGACTGTTTTTTAGTTAAAAGTTTTAAAGAAAAAATAAATCAAGCTCTTCTGCCCACTTTGCTAGCCCAGGTCCTGCCAGCTCCAAAAGATTGATGTGACAATTAGCTCCTTGTTAGTGAAATTAGTTTACAAGATCAAATGTGCTGCTGGTTGTGTTTTGAGCCAGCTCCTTAAAAGGACAATGTTAAGGCTTGGTCTCCATCTTCTACATCAATCTTTCACTACATGGCTTTATTGCTTTCAAAAGGTACTGAATTTGCCTCGAAGCAATTTTCACTTCCAAACATCGAACAAGCTGGAAAATCTACAATTATTGGATGGTCTAGAATCCATTACTTGGTGACCGAGTTTTACTTTATACTCTTTACTGTAAAAAGGGACCGAGCAATAACCACTGAATGACTTTCTTTAGCTTAGCAGTTGGCCAAGCCATAAATCAAACAGAGAAAATGGACATAATCAATCTGATTTTCACCGTCCATCATTACTTGTCTGGTCTAAATTTAGCCAAGACTCTGTTTATTCAACAGAAGTGCCTGTACTACACAGGTATTGCACCAAATGCTTCACAGCAAAGGGAGAAACTAAGGTTCATTTACTTAAGGTTAAATAATAAACATAATTCTGAGCTCTACAAAGACTTCCAGGGGGTTTTACAACCTTTGAGATGAGTCACTCTTCACGAGAGCCCCTCTTCTGCAAAAGGCCACAGCTAAAGCCTGCAGAGCTCACTGCAAACAACTGCTTTCAGTTAGGAGCCACATAGGTAAGATGAATGGCAGCCAAGATGTAAATTCAGACTTAGGATATGGCATAACAATGTATCAGCACAGAATAACCCATCTGTGCATGCAAACTCTTTAAATGAGAGTCAAAAACAAGGCTGAGAGGTTCCTCCCTTTAAAGGTAAAAAAGGGAGCAGCTAAGAATATTTGCATATTTAAAAAGTGTCAGACAAAAAACAAACAAAAAATCCACCCAGCAAAAGAAACCACAATAGACCAAATCAAGTAAAGGGTGTGTACATTCAACCAAAACCTGCTGCACAGTGTGTTTCAGTCCTTCTGAGCACAGTGTTAGCTCCCTTATCACGTTCTTGCTGCCCTCATGAGTCTCCAAATGAGGACTTTCCTACCACAGCAGCTGAGGAGCAACAATGACAAGGCAATATGTGTGGTGCAGAAACACTGACCAGAGAAGTCTCAGATCCCAGGGTAGCTCCTCTGTTTTCCTTCCTGGGACAAAGTGGGAACTGACAGACAGGGACCTGCACTTCACCAAAGCCTGCACAGCAAAGAGAAGCTACCAGGATACTCTCCTAATACCAACAAGAAAATATGATGCTGCACTCAAAGCCCTTCCTTCTGCACATGCCAGTGGTTTCACAAGAATCCTACCTTGTTGCTAACACAGTGCATCAAACCTCCCTGACCTCTAGCTTTTCATCATCTATAGGACTGAAACAGCAATCATGAGGAATTATATTCTCTCTGAAACCACAGTGAAGAATTCATTACTCAATATCCAGGAAGACATCAGGAAAAGGTTCAGGGTACAGATTTTGTAAAAACTATGGGCTGAAGTCAGGTGGTAAATGGCTTGATCTCCTTAAGTCCATTGCAAACAATAAATATTTCCTGTTTCTAGCACAACACCTTGAAATGGTGCTGCACACACAACGTTCCCAGAGCACAGGCATCCAGTAAGGACACCAGTTATCATCAGCTGGGACAAAGCCACCCTGTCACCCACTGCTACACCAAGATGAGCCCCCAAAGTCCATTACAATGGATTGGGAAGAGATCATGAGGTGAGGAGTGAGGGTGGTTCACCACATCCCCAGCTGCTCACCAAGGGCGCTCATTTGGGCATTTCTCCCTGGACCAACCCTGTCTGACCTGCATGAGTCCCCCCAAACATCTGGGTAAACCTACTCCCCTAACCTCTGGGGAAGGAGTACGTGACTAAGAAACAGGGAACTGGGAAATATAATCAAACTGGTAACAGAATCAGGTTTGGGACAACCAACCCCAGACTTCCTGTCCTGCTCCTATCAAGGCAGCATGTTGTCTCTGCAGAGGTGCTCATCTATCATGGAAAGAGATGGAAAAAAAGCAATTTCTATCTGCAGCATGCCAAGAAACAAGGCCTTTCCCTTGGAACAGGGTCTGATGTACTTCTGACATCCAAGGCCAGAGGTAGCAACAGGACTAATGCTATAGTTTGCAGCAAATGCAACTCCTGACCCATATAAATAAATGAATAAAAAATCAGCAAAACTCTCTGGAAGCAAACATTCTGAGTATTCTTGACGTGCTTTTAGCACCGTCACACTCCTAACACCGGAGGATTTCCTGGAGCAATGACCCTCTCCCTACAACACACCAACCAGCCCATCCCATTCGGGAAGAGCAGGGAAGGAGCCCCTTTCCCCACCACACCCTAAGGTGTTCCCCAGTCCTGCTGGGGCTGATCTGACCTACTGATAGCTGCAGGCACCTCCTGGTATCTGCACCTTCCCACCTTGGGTCTTCAACCCAGCCCTCGGCCAGGTGGGCGGTGACTTCCATGACCAGGCAGAATCAGCAGACAGGGGTATCACTGCTTTCTCATCCCACTGTGCTTGTAAAGTTTGGTTTTGGGAGATGCTCAGCCCTCCTGAGATGGTGTCTGAGGGACATCAGCCCTTCTGAGGCAACTGGGACAGCCAGGACAGCAGGGGACAGCACAGTAATGAGTGCTCTCCTTGGAAATAAGCACAGACCTTTTTCTAGCAGAAGAAGCCCATGAAGGCAACCTGCCATCCTTCAGGTACCACCTCCCCATGGCTGTCCCACCACAGCTCCCACTGTAAATGAACACCTTTCTGGCCTGCAGCCCTCCTACTTCTCCAGCTTCTCTGTGAATATGTAATCCCTGGGGGCTGCTGCGTTTATCCCTAACTCAGCCAAACAAAGCCCTGGGGTGAGGTTGCTCCAGTGTGTCCCACCTGTGGATGCCAAGGGCTCCCCCACTCCCACTCTGCTGGAGCCTTACACAGCCAGGAGGGCAAATACTGCCCCAGGACTTCACCTCCTTCTGCCACAGGTCATGGAATCCTGCAATGATTGGGTTGAAGGGACCTTAAAAATCATCTGGCTCCAATCCCCTGCCACAGGAAGGAATGTCTTTCAACAGAGCAGGGTGCAGACCCCAGAAAGAACTCCCAAGCAGCTGGAGCCTTCATCACCACACACTGCTTCAACCTTTAACTCTCAGCAAACCGCTGGCAATGCCCCATGAGATGCCAGAGCCCTGCTGTGGTGCAGAATAAGCACACACCTGATGTCCACTCTTGTGGAAGCCGACTTTTTTCTACATCCTCTCCCAGCACATCAAAGCCAATGTTCCTTGGGTATAATTCTACTAAGCTCCACTAGTCCAGACTCCAACTAGCAAATTCATTTAACGTGGCAGTGCAAGAAAACTCCACATCCATAAATACACGAACATCTGTCAGGCTGGGCACAGACAATGGATGTGTTGTGGATGATGCATTAACAGAAAATGAAAATTACATGTGTAAATCTCTAAAACTGAAAAAGAAAAAAACCCAAAACCTTTGCCACGCATTCAGACTACCACGCCAGAACAATCAGGCCAAAAAGTCCTTACAAAAGCCTAATCCAGATTTCCTGTGATAACCATCTATCATCTCCTTACACCCCACATTCATGTGAGCCCCAGCCTCAACACCAGTCACAAGAGCCGGGGATTTGAGAGACATCTGTGAAATAAATTACTGGAGTGAGCAGGTACCGGGCCATGTCTCGTTCCCTCAGGAAGACACGTGGCAAGCGCAGGGCAGGCTGCTCAGGGCGAGTGAAAGCAGACACCTCCATGCCTGCACCCTCAGACCGAGGCACGCTCATTCACAAAGGACCTGTGGAAACGGGATCAGCTTACAAACACCACCAGCACTACAGCAACCACAGCCAGAGGAGATGCAAATCCACACAAGACTGGGTAGAACCGCAGTATTTGGAGGACCTGCTGCATTGTCACATCTACACAGACAACACTAAACCCCCGTACACAATGCCAGGACAGGTCAGAATGAATATGTCCAAGAGCAGGTTCACAACTACAGCTCCTTTTTCCAACGCACCAGTGTGCCCTAAAACATCATAAATTCATCTTGCAGGCAACTGACAGCACATATAGCAAACCCAAGGTTAACCACCATTTATGTCACAGGTCTCCTGTAACTAACCAAAGAGCACTTGGACCTATACTGCCCCTAAGTATATGCTAAACTCCCAGCAAGAGACCAGGGATTTAAGCCCATGATTAAGTTAAAGCAAAAGCTCCATTGAATCTTTAAGCCAAACTGTCCCAAGAGTTCAGTCTCAGTGAATGTGAGGGGGTATGTGAAGATTTTTTTTAGAATTTCACTGAAATCCTCTTTTGCTATTTGAGTTATCCATGAAAAATGTTCCCAATTCTCAAGAATCCTTGCAGATGCTTTGATGTTTTTCAGACTACTGATGGCTCAAAAAAGCCCCGTAAAACCCGATGATGGCTTATTCCCAAATAAAAATCACTGCCCAAGAGGCACAGCTTGATGTTATCCTCTGAACACTGACAGCTTCTGAAACCCCACCAGATGTAGATTTTCAGAGCCATTAAGTGAATCTAATTGACTTTACAAGCAGTAAAAGCTTGAAAAGGTGTTTTACAGATACCCCTTTTAAACAGTTTGGATTTAAAATAAAAAGAATATCTCTCATTAGCATCCCTATTGTACAGCAATTTCTTCCCTGCTTGCTTTCTCTCTTTTTCAACAAATCCCACCACTAACAATGTAATTCCACCAAGGAGGACCTCACCAGGATGCTCACTGCTGTTCAGCATCCAGGTACCTCCCATGCTTTCATTGCCTCTCACTAACCATCATCTGAATTAGCACTTGGAAATGGCAGGTGCTCCAAACCAGGCTGTTTTCAAAAGCTTCTCTTTGCAGTTCTACTATTTAACATTATTTTAAATTGGAAGACTACAGATTTAGGTCTTCCCTGGATTCCCACTGGAAGTGTTACACAGTGTTTCTGATGCTGTTATCTAGATCCAGGGAGGATGAACAGATTTGGCACCTCCAAAAAAAGAACAAAAAAACCCTAGTGTCAGAAAATGAAGTGCTTGGGTTTGGGCTTTTTTCTTGTGCACTCTGAATGCAATAATGATTTTGTATATCTTGTTAAAATGGGAAGGATTAGGTCTGCAAGAAAAGTCATGGGGGAAAAGATTAATGGATATATCTGGAAGTGATGTGGGTCAGATGCTCTAAAGAAGGTGTAAGAAATGTTGTTGCTAGCAGTTCATTTGCCTTTAGGTAAAATGTTCTCCCCCCATCAGTGACATGTGGGTTTGTGCACTGTTGCACTGTTTTCAGCTTAGCAAACACAACTTCCTCATGCTGCTGACCTCTAATCATTTTCTCATCTTTGTTATTCTGAGTCTTCTACAAAAACAACCAAAAAAACCCCACCAACAACTTGCACTCACCATGTTAAATATCCAGACAAACTAAGAAGAGAAGAAAGTACATATACAATGAAATGAGGTAAAGGTATATAAACTGAAATGTTTGATGGAAGGATGGGGAAAAAATAAGAGATAGAGAGGGATCCTGGGTGGAGAACCACCACCCATGGGAAATGCCAGAAGTGATGAGTGAAGCAAGAAGTAGACCAGACCAAAAATCACTGGAGAATTCAATACAGGGATGGACAAGAGAGCTGAGCAGAACTCGAAGGAATGCAAGTATTGCCATTTGACCCAAAACTGGAAATATATAGGATAAAGAACTGCTGTGCTACTGGATGGAAGAGGGAGGGAAAAATGGAAAAAAAAAAAACAACTCAGGGAATCACTACTGGTTATCTGATAGCTGTTGAAGTGAGTGTTGAATGCAATGTGCACTGAGGAGCTACTCATGACCAGACAGCCGGTCCAGCACCCCTGCTTTCAATTAGCAGCACTAGCGCAGAGTCCACGAGCTGCAACTGTAAAAAAAAGCAAACAAACTTGCACTCCTGATGCTGGTATCCAAGGATTTGAGCACGCTGGCAAGGGAGAGTGGGAGCAGCTTGTATAGCAATTATTGGTGATTGAGGGTAAATCTAGGCAAGCAGCTTACTTAAAAATGCACTTTTTGTCTAAGCAAAACAATTCACACGTTTGTCCTGAATTCAGCAAAGATGGAAAATGAAAGGCAGAGGAAAGCCAGGCTGGCACAAATCCTGCAGAGAGCTGAGCCCCCAGCAGTGCTGGCCAGGACACAGGCACACAGCTCAGTCCTCCAAGGATCACAGGGAATGGATGCCCCAGCAGTCAGGACTTCAGCTATGGACCCCTCAACACCACTTCAACTACTACACTGGTACAAAATACCTGAATATGTAATCCAAACATGCCTGAGATCCCAGCACTGACTCAGTACAGATTGAACAGTGCCATGCAAAGCAGGACCTGCCTGAGGGGTAACAAACACTTCACCATAGCACGGCTCTGTCACGGTCAGTATTTTCCAAGTATACACTTGGGTCTGACCTGTGCTTCTTAAGGAAAGCTGTAAGAGCTAACCGTTCCGTTTTGGGATGAAAAAAGCATTACACACCCCACTAAACACAGATCCTTGCTTCATCATAGTGAAAAAACAGAGGGAATAGCAAATCAGCTTAGCTTGGACCAAAACTATCCTTCCTTTTACTTTCCAGTTCCTGAAATGAAAAATAATTTTCTCACAAAACCTCTGGCTTTCAGTTTTGCCACTAAGTCCTAGAATCAACACATGAATTTTAAGTGATAAATATGACTTGCTAGTTACAATTTCAAGCAGGACACACTGTGGTGGGACTAATACCTTGTATTATTCCATTAGCATTTAGACTGCTGCAAATCCCACTTTAAGTTACAATATCTTGTGTAGCCACTTAAAAATACAACTGTAATACATGTTTCCCATTACCAATTTTGAAATGTCTCCTTTCACTCCCAGAATCCCATTTTAAAGCAAAAGCCCAGCTTGGCACTAAGCCCTGGAAATCACAGGTCTATGTTTCAGAATTATCCTGTAAGAATTATATATTTTTCTTTTGAAAGAAACACTCTTCAAACAGTTATAGAAGATAATGAATGATACTGTACATGCTCTCATAAATTGTTAATTGATTGCTGGGGTCCAATGGGTCAATAGATGACTTAGAAGAATGGCTCAAAGCCATGTGTAAGAGACACCACAGTTTGTACCTGGCTCTGACCAGATCTCTGTGAACTAATTTTTGATGTATCCTTAATAAAGGAAATGAAGTTTCTTGGCGATTCCATGGGCCTCCCTTACCAAAACACAAAAGAAAAAAACCGAAACCAAACAAAAAAACACCACCAAAACAAAAATAACAAAACAACAAAAAACCACAAGACCACAAAAATCAAACAAAACAAAAATCCAAAACCAAACACAAACAAAAAACAAATAAAAAACCCTCCAAAAGCCTTATTATTTGGTTACAAGGAATAAATTTGTCAATAGAAACTAGGTAAGACATGCTGCTCTCTTTGGATTTTCTTTAAGACTCCTTTCATTAGCCACCTGTCAGGATAACAAAACGACGCCTCAGCTTTCTATAGAATGGAAAAAAAAAGAAGGGGAAAAAGAAAATCTAAAATTACACTTTGAAGCTCCCTGTTTTGCTGATGCAGAAGGTAACAACAAAGGCTCATACATCCCTCAGCTCATCTCAGAAACAGACACCAGCAAAACACTCGAGGTCTCTCTTTCTTCTGTAGCCCGGAAGGGAGCAGCTTCAAGTATGTGATTATTTGTAACAGATCCCCTGCACTACATTACCAAAATAAAACCGTGCTCTCTGCAATACACCAGCAAAAAACGCTGCAAGTTCCTGGTGTCCCTGAGGGGCTCACCCAAAAGTCATTCCCATCCCCAGGAATTAAATATAACCTGCCTGAATCAAGATCCAAGCCTACAGAAGGAATTTTCAGAAACCTGCTGTGAAATTTGGGGAGATTTTTAATGGTTTGCCTTCTTGAAAAATCATGCCATGCTTTTAACTTTTACATAAAACCATTTTTTTCAATATATTTAGAGGTCTTCAAGTGGAGAGCAACCCTCAGTGGCAATTTCTAAAGTATTAAGACCACTGGTGGTGCACATTGAGAGGCGACAATACAACCACACTCATGGGTAATCCTAAGAGGCTGATTATAATAAATAAATATAACAGTGCGAGAGTAAGATTTTTCAGTTTTTGTTCCTACATCCAAAATTCAGTGTCAAGAAGGGCTTAAAGCTTTGTACCTTTACGACTCCTGCCAATAGTCAGATACCCAACACAGAGCCTAAATTCAGGCAGTTATGAAATCTTAACCTGAAACAGACTTTTGAGCAATTGTTTTAAATCTTGGCAATTCCTAAGAAAGCAAGAGAAAGAAGAGCTGCCAAAAGTCCCTTTATAAGGGAAATAAATTTGCATTTAAACTTGTGAACAAAATTCTGGAGTCAGAACCCGTTTTGGTTTATTCACTAAGACAGTCCTGAGAAATTGCATACAGCCATGCCAGAAAACATTTAACAGTGGAGAAAACATTAAAAAATTACTCAAAGCTAGAAAATAACCCCAGAACACTTGATGTCCCTGCCTCCTTCACGTTCCTAAGTCCCAGCGTGGCTTGTTTGCTGGTCTTGAGAAGTTAACTGTGCCTAAAAAACTACTGATGTTCAATTTACACAACTGGTTACCTCTTGTACTGAAGATTAATGACCAGCACTGGCATGTGCTGAGGATTTTAAACACCTGCAGGTTGAACTTACATTTCGTAGCACCATTTCTACCCAGTCATGGCCACAGCTCAAACACCACTGCATTAAGTGATGGCCATGTCCACGAGGGACCAGCTACTTTTAGAGAGAACTGTTGAACACATGGGGAAAAAAAAATAGGTCATATTACTCTGCAAAATTTACTATAAAATCTATTTTCATCTAATTTTGACATGGGACTGTGCCAAACTTGTGGATCTAAAGGGAGAGTTATTTTTATGTTACAGATATGCACATTGAGTAATGGGTTTGTTGCATATGTTCCTGCTCCTGTGATAAATAAATAGGAAGAGGGGAGGCTGCAGCAGCTTGCCCATAAACATGTTTATTACATCTACGGGCTGTAGATGACACAGCCCTGAATCTACAGACTGCTCCCCTCATCAGGCAACTCCAGTTTTCCTATGTTGGCCCTTTGCTGAGAGCTTCTACTCTGTACTGCCCGAGCCTGCCACAAGTGGAAGGGAAGAAAAAAGGATTTTGTGAGGTAAAAAGACCCTGCAGGCCCTCCAGTGGGTTGAGCAGAGCTGGCCCAAGTGGCTCAGCACTGCAAGGGACCCAGGCTGTGTCACCTCCTGGTCCACCCGAGCTCCTATCAGCAGGGCTGCAGTGCCGGGCTGGTTCTGCACTGTGCTTGCTGCTGGGACCAGGACAGCCCCGGGTCAGCTCTGGGAATTCGGGCTGGGGGAGGAGCTGGTGCCAGCAGCGCTTTGCTTTGCTCACCGTGCCCGTGCCCCACGCCTGCAGCACGGGGCTGCCTCCAGATGGAAAAGCCAAGGCTCCAGCACAGCAAAACGAGGCAGCCACGAGTGGGGGAGTGCCAGTGTCAAGAGGTGGGTTTTGGGAGGCAACCCAACTCTAAAGACATCTTACATTATTCAAATAAAACCAAAATATTTCAGCCCATTACAAATGCTGAACAAAGCACATCCATAACGCTTGGAGACATGAGTTGTTTTTCATCCTGCTTCCCAAAAAAACTGCACTGAAGATGAGAGATGCCAAACCAGGCAGTTCCATGCTGCTAGGTTGTAGAAACCCAAAAGCAACAGTAGAAACTGCTGAGCTGAAGAATCCTGGTCCCACTTGCAGGAGGTCAGCTTTGGAAATACTTTGACAAAATACTTCCCACAATAAAGTATATGAAAAGTCTGTAATCCCAATGTTATAGGATCTCTCTGCTATGAAGGTTGCACCCCTGGAAGCACTCATGAACTGCAGAGATGCCAGCAGTGATATGCTCACAGGAAAGACCCTCCTCTGCCCCAGGAGACCTAACTGCAGTTCCCATCAGTGAGGAAGCAGAGCTGGGAAACACCCAGGAGGAGATAAGGCCACAGCCTCTGCCATGGGTTTCCCAGCCCCACACAGAACTCCTCACCACTCTGCAAGGCAAAGTGTGGGAAAGGCAAGCATGAAAATCCCAATACAGGACAGGCAGCTCAGGGGTTTGGCACATACATGAGGTCAGGCCACTGCATAAGCCAGCAAGAAGTGCTGCAGATAGGGATGCTTCAGATTCCAGCTGCCTCTTGGGCACCAGGAGTGGGGCAGGGCCCTCCAAAAACACATTCCTCCACTGGGAAGCAGCAGTCCTGAGCCCTCTCTGGCGTCAGGTAACTGAGCCGTTTCTTTGAAAAGCAAGAGCTGCTCTATTCTTTCCAAACAATGTTATCATTCGGCAGCTTCACTCCTGCTTATCTAGCAGCCTGAGCATTATCCAGAATGTGGAAGAACTGGGCTCTGTGGCTGCCCCTCTGCCTGGGGGCTTAGTGGGGACAAATACTCCTCACCCCCTCTCCCCGTGTCTTCGGAAGGGTTTAGGCATGACAGAGCAACCACAGCTCCAGGGCTGAGGATCCCCTCTCACGGCAGACCCTATATTTTCCCTGCACCCCAAAAGTCACTGGTGCTCACCTCAGAGACTCCCCAAGGCTCAGCACTTACAGAGCAGAGGTAGCAGGAGCCACACGACTCACAACCAGCTGTTCACCTTGCAAACACCATGCCAGAGGGGAAAAACCCGCTGCCAAACTGCCTGATGCAAGAGACAAATACTTGCTTGTTACCCAGACAAACACCTCACTGAAGGTGCGGGACACCTCAAAAGGCAGATGCAAGCAGGATCTCACCTCTGCATAACCCAGCTCTGGACCCACCTCAACTGGTGTCCTCCTGGCAGAAGGACATGATCCCAGAACCTCTGCCAAGAAGGGCAGGACATCCCCACTTTGAGGAATGTGCACACCCAAGAGCAGCAGAAATTGAGCCCTTATCGGCCATCCCCCTGCAGTCCCTCTTGCTCAGGTCCCTGTCCCCAGGGAGGTCGGGATATCCGTGCAGGCTCCTGATGCGCACCTTCACACACAGGGGACAAAGGCAGCAGGGCAGGAAGGCTCTGGCTCACCCTGCACGGAGGCAGGAGCGCAGAGCACGCGTCCCCTCCCTGGCAGAGGCAGCCGGAGGAGCCCGCTCGCCCACCGAGAGCCGGAGCTGCAGCCGCGGCCGGAGCCGCTGCCCCAGCGCGGGCGGCGATGCGAGCCGGCACCTCCTGCAGCAGCGCTCGGCTTCAGCCGCTGCACCGCGCCAGGCAGCGCCCCCAGCACCCCACCAGCTGCTGCGGCCTCAGCGCTCCGGGCTGCGCATCTGTGCTGTCCCTCCCCTGCAGCGCTGGGCACTGCGATGTGGCCACCAAGCTTGTCACCAGTCCCCAAAACCCTGACAAAGGCCAGCTGCCGCCGCCACCACCACGTCTTCGCACCGCCAGGCCAGGTACGCACACCTCTCAGCAAACCCTGCAGAACAGCAACTCTTTAAACAACCACAGAGAGACACGGAAATTTGTCACCAAAGCGCCAGCTCCAGTCGCTCTGGGGAGCAGCAGTTTTGCATAGGACACAAGGAGGCTTTGGTTTCCATAAGCTCTCCAGCTGAGACCTCAGCCTCACAAGAATCTCTCTAACACATCAACCACTGCAAAAAAAACATACAACGCAACCAACGGGGACAGAAGCTTGAAGAGACACTGTAAAATTGATTAGTCATCAAAATCATCAGACCATAAAAGAAGCTCCAGCTGTGCTCATCTTTTTTGTGTGGATAAATGCAAGAGGCGGGGCTCTATTTAAAATTAATTCCTTTTTTTTTGGTTGGTTTTGGTTGGGTTTTTTTTTTGTTTACTAGAGCTTCTTACTCTGGTTGACAATTAAGCCCCATTATCCAATTCCTTTCTTTTTCACCATTCCAGTAGGCTTTTTTCATAGCCTCTGAAGAAGGAAAAAAAAGAAAGATAAATTTCAGTAAGTGCTATTTTAAAATGAGAAATGCAAGTTTATAGAGCTCAGGAAGGTGTTTGAACCTTTCAACCTTCTGGTTTAAGACCCCAGCACGCACTTAACACAAACAATTCCTTTCACATTGAAAGCAATTTCAAGTCACACCGCTGTGTACAAGCTCCAAGTTAGGCACTGGCCCAAACATTCTGCCAGACCCTTGGCGCAAGTGTAGGAGGGCAAGAGAAAACAAAGATTCAAATTTTGGCTAGTGTACTACTGCAAAATCACTTTCAGCACATATTTTTCAGTTCATACAAAACCCAGCAGAGGAAAATTCAAACAATAACTAACTTGGAGGCAAGAGGTTCAAAAAAGGTGCAGAAGAAAAACCCTAATATGATGTAACTCGTGGTCTTGTTCCAACACTAATCATTAACCTGGGTGCTTTTGTGGATGCTTTCACAATGCCACCAAGAATGATCCATTTTAATAGTTAAAATATCCCCTCACTGCAGATGTGTGCCTTACCAGAGGCTATTTGCTGTAGATACTCTCTACAACAGCACCCCAACCCTGGGCACCACACAGAGCTGGCTGCAAACAACAGGTTTGTGTGTCTTGGATTCCAAGGGCAAAAACCTCAGCAATGCTGCAACCAACATCTTTATCCAAGACCTTAAGACCATGTCCCAGTTCTACCTTTACATTAATCACTCTGAGAAACAGGAATTCATAACCCGACCACAAAAATGCTCCCTTCCTCTTTTTTCCATATTGAGCAAAAAAAATATTCAAGGAGGAAAACATGGATTCTCTAAAGAAGGAGCAGGAAGTTGCCTGGTCACACTCCCAGGCCGAGCTGCAGTTGTATCAGGTTGGGTTTAACTTGTCTAGTCAAGCTCTGGCCATCCCCAGCCTCTCTGGGACCCTGTCCCCACATCCCGTTATTCTTGTTGTGACCAGTTCTTCTCTTAACACCTCACTGAGAAAGCTCTCACAAACATCTCAGCTGCAGCAATACAACGAGCCCTTCCCATTCCCACTGCAATAATTTCTGCCTGGGTGCTAATTTGCAAACTAGGCAAATAAAAGACAAACTTGGGGCTTGAATTTGTTTCATTGCCATTGTTCTGTCCTTTGGGTGGGACGGACAATGCCAGTGTGGCACGTTGCTGCCTTCCTCCAGATGTTCAGCCAGCCAGCCTTCAAAGTGCACAGAACTCTGGGATTTTCTAGGATGACTGTATTTATACTGCTGTCCTATAGGAAAAAAGTCCACCAACTGCATTTTTGGAGGAAACAGGAGCAAACCACTGGATTCACACCTTGTGCACAGCTACACCAAATAGCACCACATGGATTCATGGCACACGGATGGTGCTGGTTCCAATGCACAGATACCCTTCTCTTTCCCTGGACCCCAAAGCCTCTCAGGTCCCTTTATCCAACACCACTATCATCAAGAACCTTTAACAAGTACAAACAATCCCATAAATCTGCTTTTTATAGCATGGCAGAAGCCTAATTACATGATTAAATTCTGTCAAAAATTAAAGCCCACACACTTACTCTCGAATTGCCATTAGCTCTTTCAGATACCAAATAAAAGCAATGCTAACATTTCAAATACAAGCTGGTAACACAGCTGAACCAAATTACATTACTAACCCTAAACAAATCAGGGGTATTATTTGAGTCCCTTTCCTTTATTTTGTGTCTGCTAGTGTTATAAATACAGGCACTGTGATCTCTCTAAATTGTGACCACACTAGTCCTGAGAATTAACAAGCTAAGCAGCTCAAACACCTATTAACTCCATATTACACGTTCTTATTCTGCTGGAATCTTCTGCTCTTTTCTCCAGCATAATACTTTGCTGGGCCTCACTACAGAGGTTTGCTAGAAACACTTTTATTTCTGCCACATCGCCTTTAATGAAGATTGAGCTTTTTAAATACAAGTCACACATCACTTAATTTTTACAAACACAAGCCCTGTAAATGAAATGCACCCTGTGTGTGAGATGAGACAAGATCTGTATAAGACACGCACTATGATGGGAAGAGAAAACTAAATTAAGCTAGTTAATGATTTTCATAAGAGGACCAACATTTTAGCAAAATATCACATTGCATATTAGAAGTGAGGGAAGGCCTGTGGCTATTGTACTTCCTAGCAGTCCTCTAGAAATGCCAGAGAGAGGTTTGTCACACCTGGGGAACAGGAATGATACAGCAAAAACACGGTCACTTGGAAAAACAACACAGTAGGTACCCAAGAAGAGAGCAGGTACACCAAGCAGATGAACTAAGGTGGGATATTGTCCTCACCTCCCTTTTCCAGCTCACCACTAGCACTCTGCGACCACCAGAAGCAAACCTCAAACCCCAACTGACTGCCCAGGCATCCTCCTGCTCTTTTCCTCAATATGGATGTGTGCCTACAGAAAGGGTAATTGCACCTCACAGCTTCTAAAGATACTTTTTTTTTTTTTAAATGACATAGGTTATCTTTTACAGCTTAACAAGGTAATATTATCATTAGATGTTATATTTTTAATTATATGCATATATGTAATAAAGGGATGAACCCATACTAGGGCAAGCTTATGTGGCAGCAGCCCTTTGCATACCCGATCCATGCCTCTTCCACAACATCTGCATTAAGCAATTCTTGAATGACTTTATAAAATGGGCTCCTCTGAGCATTTGGGCTAAAAGGCCTCTCAGCTCCCTCTCCTCCTGCTGTCAGAGCTAATACCAAATGCATGGAGCAAACACCAAGCTCAAGATGCAAGGGCTGGAGTGGACCCAGGCTGCAGCAAATAACCTGCATTCTCCAGCCTCAGTGTCCCTAAGCACCCTGACCCTGTCCCCGGGGTGGCTGTGGGACCCAGCAGCGCTGCGCTACAGGGGTGGATAGAGGCTGCCTGGGATGACTAGGCACTTTGGGGAGGGGGAGTAATGAAAAAAACCACTAAAAAAACTAAAACCGGCAAAAAATACCCCAAACCAAACTAAAACCAGAGATGGCTTTGTGCCTGGTGTGGCTAAAGAGCTGCATTCTGGCAACTTTTGAGCTTGCTCAGTGCTGCTGACAGGAGGAAAAGGCGCCAGCAGCAGGGAGCAGCCATGTTCCCCAGCAGGCCGAGGGAAGGAAGGCTCCCTCAGGGAATTCGTACTCACCTGGCGGTTTCATGTAATATTGCTCAATATCGGACATGTCCGTGTGCAGCGCACAATCGAGATAGTGCAGGATAACTTTTCTACTGAAGTAGTACCTCATGCCCATCAGAAAGATGGGCAAACAGCAGGTCAGCAGGAAGGACTTGGTCACAACAAAGCACATTACTATGGAGATAAGGAAGAGAAATAAACGACACCTGTCAGAAAAGAGAATTTAGTGTTGATTTGGGAATACAAACTCATTATAAAAATAAATAAATACAACAAGCACAGTCAAAATATACATTTGCAGTACACACACAGTTCACGCTCTCGAGATTATCGTTAAGGGATGCCGTATCGCGACGAGACAACCCGGAGAAGTTTATGAGGTCCTGAAGGAGCCGGTGGGGAGGATGCCGCCACGCCACGGCAGGGCCCACTGAGCCCCTCCGGAGCGGGGCCCTGGGGACCCCGAGGACCCCGCACACCCGAGGCCGCGTTCGCTGTCCCCGGTGAGGCCGGAACGCGGCCGGGTGGAGGAGCCGCGCTGCGGGCACCGCTCCGCAGCCATGTGTTCGCCACTGCGGCAGTGCTATTTCCATCAGCACCGACTCCCAGGGGCAGCCACCCTGCCCGTTCCCATCCTGGGGGGCTTCCGCGGGTGTCTCTGAGCAGGCGGCTCTCTCCGGCACGACCCAGAGCCGCCGGCTGGGGTCCCCTGCTCCCCAACGCCGGCCGGGGATCCCCCTCCAGCGTGGGGTCCCGTCCGCGCCGAGACATGGGGTGCGACCAGCTTGCAGCCCCCGGGGGCAGGAGACAGCCCCAAAGCCCTCTCGGGGCGGGGGTGCACGCATCATTGGTTACTGGCACGGGGAGGGGACACCTTGCGGGCGCTATTTGCGAGCATTTCGCTCAGGGCGGTGAGGCGACCCCGCGGCTCGGTCCGGCTGCAGGGGGTGCCCCCTCCCCACGCCGGGGGGAGATGGGGGCCGCTCCCCGGCGGGCCCGGCTGTCTCCAGGCAACGCCGGCACGCCGTGCCCCCCTCGCCGGGCTGCGCGGGGGCGGGAGAGCGCGGCGCGCTCCGCTCCCCTCCGCGCACCCCCGAGCCCCGCAATAACCACAGCGACGGCTCTGCCCTCGCC